>CM033711.1:34751867-35263300 GCA_019671005.1 Hibiscus mutabilis | reverse complement strand
CATTATTAATTGTTATCTCTTTTAACTCAATCCTTGGTATATATTTGTCTAGGTAACAATTCCACCAACCAAACTGTCGCCAAATAACAAGTTACTGGTCATTACCCTCCTACTATCGCCAAAGACCATTCACACGTCCCTCCTACTGTCGCCATTTACGGGCCTTAGCCCTGGACAGTAGTCCACCCAACACAAAAGAGCTATAGACTCTATGGCATGCCATCCTACCTATGACCACTAACAACCAAGGCTTTGTTCAATTATGAATCACTTATTCAAGTGTTACATGTTCAAGTCAAGGAATAGCTTATTCAAGGATCAATTCGAGTGATACATTGGAAGATCATGCTTATATATATAGCCCTTAGGCCATTTGAGCCTTAGTTCACCACTTCATGTATTTTCTTATGATATTCATGTAGTATTTTCATGCATTCGATTAAAGCATTTAGCCATATCACCATATCACATTTACAAGCATCATTAATATCACATAGCACATACTAGTCATTCTTCTCATTCATCAAGACCAAAAATGCTAGCAAGGCAAGAAATTTAGACATGTATTTTTGGCTAAGACCTAAGTCCTTTCCAAAGTCTACTAGGGGTAGAGACTTTTCCTAGTTCATTCCAAAGTCTATTGCACAAGCACGCAACATATCTTCGAGTACTTGAATTATCCTTTTTGATTGTCCGTCAGATTGAGGATGAAAAGCTGTGCTAAGATGTACTTTAGAACCTAATGCCTTTTGTAAGGATTTCCAAAAACGAGAAGCAAATCTGGGGTCTCAATCAGAGATTATAGCTGTAGGCACACCGTGCAACTGAATCACTTCACGAATATATAGCTCGGCCAAGACATCCAAGCTCCTGTTCATTCGAACAGGGATGAAGCGTGTAGATTTTGAGAATCTATCAACGATCACCCACACAACATCGTTCTTTCTTGGGATTGAAGGAAGACTAGTAACAAAATCCATAGTTATACAATCCCATTTCCATTGAGGAAATTCGATAGGTTGAAGAAGTCCCGTAGGGACTTTGTGCTCGGCTTTGACCTTTTGACAAGTTAGACACTTTGATACGAAGTCTATAATAGCTAACTTCATGCCTAGCCAACAATATAGTGGTTTTAGGTCTTTATATATTTTGACTGATCCTGGTGTATCGAGAAAGAACTCTGATGAGCTTCTTGTAACATCTCCTTCTTGAGTTCTTCATTATCGGGAACATATACTCTATCCTTAAAATAGAGAAGTCCATTCGGCTTAATGGAGAATTCAGGATTAGGTTCTGAATCTAGCTTTAACATGTTATTCTAAAGATCTGGATCAGTTTGCTAGAGATCCTTGATTCTCGAGATTAGACTAGATTGAACTTGGAGTTTAGATAGGAATTTTCGTCCTATGTATAAACAAAAATGAGCATTGATTGCCAAAGAAGCTATGAAAGAATTCACAAGGTTACTTATACGAGTTAGGAATGGATTGTTTCAAGATAACGTCTAATATTTAGAATCGAGGGTTTACTCGAGTATGGTTTGAGACTAAGGGCATCAGCAACCATATTTTCTTTCCCCGGATGGTAGTCTATGACCAAATCGTAATCTTTAAGCAATTCTAGAATCTTCTTTGCCTTAGATTCAAGTCCTTTTGAGTTAGGAGGTATGATAAGTGTTCAAAAGTACTATTTTTATTACCCTTTTTACTCATATTATTGTTAGACTTAAGCTCACATTAGTTGCATTAATTCATGTTTTTTTCCACCGTTGAGCTTGATTACATAACTTGGTGATTTTTGTGGAAAAAGATGCTGCTTTAGTGTGTGTGAAGAATCACTTGCCTAAACAAGGCTAGAACCAGTTGCCAGGGCAATACATGAAGGAGATGCCGAGCTAGTTGCCAGGGCAATGCATGAAGGAGACGCCGAGCCAGTTGCCAGGGCAATTGTCGACAAAGAATAAGGTGATATGGTACTCGAAATTGATGACTAGACAAGCCCAATATGACGTGGAGCAAAGTTAAATCCCAAAGGAATTTGATTTCCATGAAGAGATTAAAGAAGAATTAAATTCCAAGAAGATAGGAGAAGTTCTAGTAGGAATATAATTATAATAAAGAATTATATTCTTCAAAGATAATTTAATTCCAACTTAACTTCCTCCTCAAAGAAGGACTTTGACCTAGCCCTATAAATAGATCACCATATATTCAACTTGGAGGAGAGCAAGAGAGGGGAATTTCGACAAGTCCAAGGAGAGCAAGAGGAGGGAAAATTTCGACAACCCCATAGGGCAAGAAGAGAGAAATTTCGACAAGAGAGCAAGGGGGAGAGAGTTCGATTTCTTCTTCTTCTTCTTTGCTTCCATTAGATTCATGGTTTGGGGATTATTCTTTGTATATCTTTTAAACCCAACCATGAACTAACTTGATTGGTTGGGGTTATTGTGTTTTGTTGTTGTGAAAAACAATTGGATTTTGTTTAGGTAATAAGAGTTTGCACTTTCAATTCAAGGTTTACTCATTCTTGGTTCTTATTCTTGTTTGCGAGTGAATTGGGAGAGGATCTCGTAACTTCATCTATTTATCTAATATCGGGAGAGTTAGATTCAAGAAACGAATGAGTATGGTCTTTATTCAATCTATTGATGGTGAAGATTAATCCGGCTTAGGAATAAGTTAAGGATTTCAACGGCTAAGAGGAGCGCAAGATTGGTTATTGTTCACCCTTGATTCACGCAGGGATGTATTATCAAGGCATGCACAAGTAGCTAGAGTTTTGACTTAGGGATAAGAAGAAACCATTGAAGAACGCTCTGCCGAACCTTGAAGTTGCTGCCCAGAAGCCCAAGTAGGTGCCCAGCTAGTCGCCCAGGCAACCCCGTTGTGCAAGTTGCCACGGTAACTGAGTTGCCCTTGCACTCTTTTACCAAGACGATCCAATCGGCTATCACACCTCAACTCACGATAACTTGGCCTATTCTCTATTTTTCTTTCATCTATTCTTTTAGTTTATGGCTTTTACTTTTCTCGTTGATTAAAACCTCTATTATCAATTGTGTTTTTATTTTCACAGTGCAGTAACTTAAGCAAAGTGGCCCAAACCAATCCCTGTGGAGATGATACTCGATACTCATATCACTTTATTACTTGCGACGTGTATACTTGCACAATTGCGTAGCACTTATCACACACAACAAGTTTTTGGCGCCGTTGCCGGGGATTGGCAATTGGTGTTAGTTGTTTTTGTTATTGCATTTTTTCTCTTAGTTTTACTAACTTTTCTTTTTGTTTGTTTATCAAAAAAAATTAGGCGCGTTACAAGTTAAGGGACATCAACATGTCGGGAAATAAAAGCCAATCTATTCGAGAGATGATGTTGGAAGATATGAATCAATCCAATCAAGAGTTCCTTGCACCCTTTGATGATTACCTATACCAACCGAGAAAAGCCCAAAGAACTTATAAAGTGGAAAAATCTTGTGCTATGTGTGGAGAACATCATGTGTTTGAAAATTGCCCTCACATTTTCGGTGCATATAACTACATGGAGGACCATAGAGGGAACCAGCAGCAAAATTCTTCATGGTATGGTCAAAAAGCTCAAATTTTTTTTACCATAACAATTTTGCCGCAGCAACATATATGCCATGGCAATGTAGTCCTTTTCAAGAGCATTCCAATTCCTTGGAGGAAACGTTACTAGCTTCATTGGCTAGACTTGATGGATCAATTGAAGAGATTCGAGAGCTATCAAAATCTATGGATAAGAGGATAGCTCAGTGGGATGCAACCTTAGGGGATTTAGAAGATCAATTGGGGAGATCAACATATGTCATGGATAACATGCACCAACAATTCATTCCTAGGGATACTAACGTCCCAAGGCAAGAGGATAAGAAGCAATGCAAAGAAAGCTCTCCGATGTGTGGGGAACAACTAGAACCTCAAAGTCAAGAGGATGCCAATAAGAGAGACTACCCAACACATGATGAGCCTGAACAACAAATTGCCTCGACAATGATTGAGGAGCCTGAACAGAGCAATGCCGCGACAACACTTAGTGAAGCCGAGAACAACAATACTACAGTAAATTTTGAGGAACCTAATGCCCAGAAGGTTACAACGTTGATGTTGAAGCAGGAATCTGTAGATTGCTCTCATCTACAATTGCCACGGCAATTACACGACCACATGCAAGATCAACGAGATGATAATACTTTGTCAATGGAATATGAGCAGGTAATGGTTGAACCTTTCGAATTCTTTAAAAACTCACCTCGTCCATTGCAGGTATGTCTTGAGGAACCGAGGTTGGTAGATTTGAAGCCATCGAAATCTCTACTGATGGAGATGTTTGAGAGGCCAAAAGAAAACAGTGTTTGGATTCGTAAAGCTTTTCAGAAAATTGGTTATTCCCTTGACTTACAGCAAATTTTGGCAACTGATTGCCACGACAATTGGCTTGAGCAGCAATTGCCACGACAAATGGCTTGAGCAGCAACGACAACAAAGGCTACATCCAACCATGATAGAAGTTGACAAGAACGAGGTAAGTGAATGGTTGGGAATGGATATAATTTTTCCTATTAATATATTTGTGCCTTCAGGAATAGTAGCAAGGTGGAGGGCATGCATGGACTACAAGGGAACACGGAAGAAAGACACATCCACCATGGTAATGCAAAGGGGAGTAGCTGGGAGCACATTGGCCCAACTCTTTTTGGGCAATATTGTCACCCGATGGAGGGTACGGATGGACTATAAGAAGTATCAGAAACGACCCTCCTCAAGTTTTCTCACATATACAATAACATTAGAAGATGCATGATGGCACTCTTTTCTTACATGGTCGAAGACTTCCTTGAGATCTTCATGGATGATTTTTCTGTTTTTGGTAGTGACTTCGACAGTTGCTTCGGCAATTTAGAGAAGGTGTTGGCAAGATGTGAAGAAATCGATTTAGTCCTTAATTGGGAGAAGTGCCATCTTATGGCAGATGAAGGAATAGTGCTCGGCCACAAGATTTCATCCAAGGGAATTGAAGTAGACAAAGCCAAGGTGGACGTGATCGAGAGACTACCCTCACCAAGATAAAGTCTTCAATTTTGATGATTCTCGCGCCCAAGCATTCAAAACCCTAAAGGAAAAGCTTGCCTCGGCAACCCTCAATGCCGTGGCAACCCTTGATGCCTCGGCAACCATGGATGCGCATGCCTCAGCAACCCTCGACACCGCAGCAGCTCCTGATATGCACGCCTCGGCAACCATGGATGCGCATGCCTCGGCAACCTTCAACACCGTAGCAACTCCTGATACGCACGCCTCGGCAACCATGGACACGCACGCCTCTGCAACCCCTAACGCCTTGGCAACCATGGATGCACATGCCTCGGTAACCCTCGATGCCACAACAACCACTGATACGCACGCCTCGACAACCATGGACGCGTATGCCTCGGCAACTCTAGACATACACGAATCGGCAATCTTAGGAGTAGTCGCCATGGCAGTATATGCCTCGGCAATACCCTAATCAAGTCATACGCCGATGTGTCCCTAAAGAGGAGCAACAGAATGTACTCCGACAATGCCCTTCTTCACCCTATGGAGGACATTTTGGAGGAACTCGTACCGCGGCCAAAATTTTTCAATCCGGTCTGTATTGGCCAACACTGTACAAAGATGCCCAAGAGTTTTACAAGCAATCTGATCGTTGCCAGAGGACGGGCAATATCACCTACAAACCAATGGGCAATCAAGACCATGAATATGGATTAGGAAAGTGCCGGACAAAAGCGTTTGTTGTACCTCAACGAGATAGAAGAATTTCGTGCACTCACCTATAACAATGTACAAATCTACAAGGAAAAAATAAAGCAATGGCACGACAAGAAACTATTACCGCGGTAATTCATACCAGGGCAACTAGTTCTCTTATTCAATTCTCGGCTAAAACTTTTCTCGGGAAAACTAAAATCAAGATGGTCGGGACCATTCGAAGTTGTCAAACCATTCTCTCATGGTGTCGTGATAATCAAGTCCATTACCGACGAACATGAATTCAAAGTTAACGGACAAAGATTGAAGCACTACAACGGTGCCCATGTAGAACGTAACAAAGAAGTTGACACCTTAGGAGATGCATAAGCATGCTCTCCTTTTGATATTTTCTTTTTATTTTTCTTTTTCTTTCGAGCTATTTTTTCGGTTATTTTTTTATTCTCTTTATTTATTTTTGGAATTTTTAGGAGATATTTTATTTTTCTTCATTATCTTTAGTTTCCAGGTTTTCTTTTCCACAACAAGACTCACAACCACCATGCTAAGGAAATTCACTGCCGACTACTTGCCACAGCAACCACAACAGAAACTGGCGATGCCCAGGCAACAACAATGGCTTCGGCAACTACTGATGCCCATGCAAGTGAACCTGCATCGGCAAACATGGATCAAATCAAAGCAATGCTATTCACGCGGTACCAGCATTCAACCACTGACTGAAAAATAAATCAAGCAAACGGCACGAAAGAAACTTATCACTCGAGGTGACGACCTCTCTGACTAACTCATTTCATTTAGTTTCTTTTAAATTTTGTTTCACTCTTACATGCATTGAGGACAATGCTTCTCTCGAGTTTGGGGGGTGTTGGTTTCTGGTTAGTTTCATGTTTAGTTGCATTCATCTCTAGCAATCACATATAGGTTGCATATGTTACTTGCCATGCCTTTAATTGTATTTAATTGCTTAAGACTTGTTGAATATCCAATGATGAATTTTTGCCACTGCACTTAATTGAAAGAACCTTTAATTTTAGGATTGCATGAAAAGAACTTAGAATTCTACTATGATGCTGATTTTTTTTACACGGTTGTGGCTTGTTGATTGAAAGAAACTTAGTGAACTTAGGTTGCTTAAAATTAGGGTAAATTTGAAATTGAAAATTAAAAGTTAATTTCTTGCTAGAGGTGCCCAAAACTGGCTCTAGTAGTAATTGCACTTTCTTGCTAGAGGTGCCCGAAACTGGCTCTAGTAGTTAATGAACATTAAAGAATCGCTAGAGGTGCCTGAAATTGGCTCTAGTCGACTAAAATAAAATGAGAAATTGTTTACTTTGCTAGAGGTGCCTGAAATTGGCTCTAGTGAAAATAAAAATAAATGCCCCGATAATTAAATTGATAAGAGCCTATTGTTCACATAAAATCTTGAAAATCAACTTATACACAACTACGCACACACATTGTCACGAGCATTATAGTTTTGTTTCGGTTAATTTTTGGGCAATCCGAAAAATTAAAAGGTGATCATACTTTGTAGTACGGTTCCGAGGTTTGAATTCAAGTTTGAAGCATGTCTTTGATGATTAAAGTCTTGGCAGGTAATTGTTAGTTTGCATTGCTTGAGGACAAGCAATAGTTCGAGTTTTGGGGCGTGATAAGTGTTCAAAAGTACTATTTTTATTACCCTTTTACTCATATTATTGTTAGACTTAAGCTCATATTAGTTGCATAATTAGTTATTCATTGCAGTAATTCATGTTTCTTTCCACCATTGAGCTTGATTACATAACTTGGTGATTTTTGTGGAAAAAGATGCTGCTTTGGTGTGTTTTTGTGTGTGTGCAGAATCACTTGCCTAAACAAGGCTAGAACCAGTTGCCAGGGCAATACATGAAGGAGATGCCGAGCTAGTTGCCAGGGCAATTGTCGACAAAGAACAGGTGATATGGTACTCGAAATTGATGACTAGACAAGCCCAAGATGACGTGGAGCAAAGTTAAATCCCAAAGGAATTTGATTTCCATGAAGAGATTAAAGAAGAATTAAATTCCAAGAAGATAGGAGAAGTTATAGTAGGAATATAATTATAATAAAGAATTATATTCTTTAAAGATAATTTAATTCCAACTTAACTTCCTCCTCAAAGAAGGACTTTGACCTAGCCCTATAAATAGATCACCATATCGTCAACTTGGAGGAGAGCAAGAGAGGGGAATTTCGACAAGTCCAAGGAGAGCAAGAGGAGGGAAAATTTCGACAACCCCATAGGGCAAGAAGAGAGAAATTTCGACAAGAGAGCAAGGGGGAGAGAGTTCAATTTCTTCTTCTTCTTCTTTGCTTCCATTAGATTCATGGTTTGGAGATTATTCTTTGTATATCTTTTGAACCCAACCATGAACTAACTTGATTGGTTGGGGTTATTGTGTTTTGTTGTTGTGAAAAACAATTGGATTTTGTTTAGGTAATAAGAGTTTGCACTTTCAATTCAAGGTTTACTCATTCTTGGTTCTTATTCTTGTTTGCGAGTGAATTGGGAGAGGATCTCGTAACTTCATCTATTTATCTAATATCGGGAGAGTTAGATTCAAGAAACGAATGAGTATGGTCTTTATTCAATCTATTGATGATGAAGATTAATCCGGCTTAGGAATAAGTTAAGGATTTCAACGGCTAAGAGGAGCGCAAGATTGGTTATTGTTCACCCTTGATTCACGCAGGGATGTATTATCAAGGCATGCACAAGTAGCTAGAGTTTCGACTTAGGGATAAGAAGAAACCATTGAAGAACGCTCTGCCGAACCTTGAAGTTGCTGCCAAGAAGCCCAAGTAGTTGCCCAGCTAGTCGCCCAGGCAACCATCGATTAGTTGCCAAGGCAACCCCGTTGTGCAAGTTGCCACGGCAACTGAGTTGCCCTTGCACTCTTTTACCAAGACGATCCAATCGGCTATCACACCTCAACTCATGATAACCTGGCCTATTCTCTTTTTTTCTTTCATCTATTCTTTTAGTTTATTGCTTTTACTTTTCTCGTTAATCAAAAACTTGTTGGTGTGATAAGTGCTATGCAATTGTGCAAGTATACACGTCGCAAGTAATAAAGTGATATGAGTATCGAGTATCGTCTCCACAGGGATTGGTTTGGGCCACTTTGCTTAAGTTACTGCAAACACGATACAAGTTGCATTTCTCTCCATACAAGTAATGTCTCTAGATTTTGAGTGCAAACACGATGGCTGCCAATTTCAGATCGTGTGTAGGGTAGTTTGATTTTTGTGGCTTTAACTGATGTGAGGCATAAGCTACCACATTCCTATCTTGCATTAGGACACAACCTAGCCCCAAATGCGATGCATCACTATAGACGGTGAACTCTTTTCCCGATTCTGGTTGGATAAGAACCATAGCATGAGTAAGGGCTTGTTTAAGCTGGTCAAAGCTTCTTTGTTGGTTCTCCGACCAAACAAATGTTACATCTTTGAGGAGTAGCTTGGTCAAGGGTGCGACCATAGAGGAAAATCCTTTGACGAATCGTCGATAGTACCCAGCTAAACTGAAAAAGCTTATGACCTCACCCACATTTCTTGGAGGTCCCAATCCAGGATAAATTGAATCTTCATTGGATCTACTTTGATCCCTTCTTCCGAGATAACATGTCCAAGAAAAGGCACTTCCGATAGCCAAAATTTGCATTTGGTGAACTTTGCAAATAGTTGATGTTCCAGGAGGGTTTGCAACACAATTCAGAGGTGTTCAGAGTGTTCTTCCTTGGTCCGAGAATACACCAATATGCCTTCAATAAAGGCGGCCATGAACTTATCGAGATAAGGCTTGAATACACGATTCATGAGACCCATGAATGCAGCTGGAGCATTCGTTGACCCGAATGGCATTACAAGGAATTCATAATGTCCATAACGAGTCTGAAAGGCTGTCTTGGGTACATCTTCTTCTTTTACCCTCATTTGATAGTATCCCGATCGAAGATCGATCTTTGAAAACACTACAACATCCTTGAGTTGATCGAAAAGATATTCAATCTTTGGTAGATGACATCTATTCTTGATGGTGAGTTTTTTTAATTGTCTGTAATCAATACAGTCTCATAGTCCCATTTTTCTTCTTCACAAACAAAACTGGAGCACCATAGGCAGACAAACTGGGTCTAATAAAACCCTTGTCTTGTAACTCTTGAAGTTGCTTCTTGAGTTCCTTCAACTCAATTGGTTCTAGGTTGAAAATCAATCTCGAACTCTACTTCTTTGGTTGGAGGGAGACCAAAGAGTTCCTTGGGAAAAACATCGAGAAATTCAGATACAACTGGCATATTTGGTAGACCAAAATCGATTTCATCTTGTATAACCATAGAAACAAAGGTCGAGGTAGGTTTCTTATCAATAAGAAGGATGGATTCCTTTTCTAACCCTTTTGGTCCCAATACTACATCAAATTCACATGATGGTAGTACGTAAAGATCAACAAGAAAAGGGTATGTTTTGAATGTACAAGGGCCAATCTTTACAAATGAAGTTTATAGTTGTAATTCCCCATATAGGGTTTAAAACTACTAGACCTTGGTTTACAGTTTCAGGCTTCAAATTTAATTTCACAATCAAGGATGAACAAACAAAGGAGTGTGTAGATCCTGAGTCTATTAATGCATAAACAAGACTTGTATTTAACTCAACAGTACCTGCTATGACATCGGGTGATTCTTCATCTTCTTTTTCCTGAATGTGGTAGATTCGAGTAGGAGCCCGAGATTCTTGATGAGTAGTGTTCAAGTTCTGACCCCCTTTCTTTCCCGAATTCCCAGATTGAGCTTGTCTAGGTCCTATGCTTCAGAATGATGGTGCAGAGCTAGCATTTATAGGAGTTCAGCTCGGAAGCTTGTTAGGATTATAAGGGCAATCCCTTATGTAGTGATCTGAAGCTCTACACAAATAGCATAGATTTGATTGAGTTCTACACTGGCCCGAGTGGTGCTTCTGGTAGAACTTGCAAGTAGGGAGTTGAGCAGCTTTACCAGAATTCCCTGTACTATTAACATAAATGACCGGGGCCGAAGGCTGGGATATTGATTGAGGTCTCGATATAAAATTACTCTTCTGAGCATGAGTATAGGTCAAGGAGTTCTCTTTGTTATACTTGGGCTTCTTAGACTGCCAAAGAGGCTTGTCTTCTTTCTTGGATCTTTTATCCTTCCAGCTACTGTCACTCTTGTGCTTCTCTGAGGCCTTCATCTTTGCCTCGGTTCACTAAGCTTTGGAAGTCAGTGATACCTAGGGCAGTAAATATGGGACTTAATTCGCCATTGAGTCCGTCAATAAATATTCTGTACTTGTTTGCATATGTCTTGATATACTCTGATCTGTACTTGCAGTATTTGCAAAAGCCACTCACATATTGTTCAATAGGTCAGCCACCTTGCTTCAAGTACAAGAAACGCTTCAGACGCTCGGCTAAGTACTATTCACTGATATACTTCTTGAATTCTTCGAGAAAGAATTTCCAAGTAACAGCGTTAGAAGGAGCAGTCCGGATTGTAGTTTCCCACCAGCTCAAAGCTTCGTCTGCCAATAGGGCTATGGCACATTCGAGTTTATGTTCATTAGAACAAGGTAATTGTTTGGTCAAGATTCGAGTAGTAGCCTCTAGCCAATACTCAGCTATTTTAGGATTGGCCTCGTCAGTACCGGTGAATGTATAAGCCCGATGTTGAGCCAGCTTATCGATTGGAGCTTTGTTTGGCACAGTGGCAGGAGGTGGAATAGGATGATCCCGTTTCAGAGTTGTTACTAGCTGATCAAACATCTCCTTCATGCTAAGGAGACATTCTCGTTGCACAAGATTTATAACAGGGACTTCCTGTTGAGGAGCAGCTTGTTCTCGAGGTTCAGCTTGTTGTGCAGGATTTTGCTCCATCCTCACACTATCTCCTTCATTCGAGGAGCTCTCAGAACTTTCATCGTCCCGAGCAAACCTTGTTTCAGATATTTCTACGTCTAGATAGAACAAGAAGGAGTTCAGTTGAGCAATAACACAAGCCTATACAATACATTGTCTCCTAGGTGGCACAAGTATTCCTACATGATGCAATAAGGCCCAATTTAGTCCTAGAATCGACTAAAAAGCTCTAATGCCAATAAATGTAACACCCTTACCCCGATTTAGGAGTAAACTGGCTCGGGGGGGTTACGGGAAACACTTGAAACACGAATCGTTTAAAATTTTCGAGAACTCATCACTAATTGATGAGTTGAGCAGCTAGCAAGGAACTTAACAATCGTATTCAATCATACAAGTATTCAAATAACGCTTTTAACTAGAACCTAATCATTTCAGTCTAATATCACATATGTGTACGCAGCTTGACCATTACATTCACATGAACTTTAATTCGAATTACTAAGCATAGGCATATATGCATACATTCGAAACATGATTCAGAAAGCATTTAATGTGTCATTCTTTATACATTCGACAATATGCTAGATCATATTTATCATGGATTACTCATATCGTTCATGAAGCTAGATTAGGTACATTTCCATTCAGTTTCATATACATATGCGCAACAAGATATAACAACCAAGCTTAATAACATTGAAAGCCAAAATATATACATATGTACGAACTTTCAAAGTAGCGGGATGCATGATCTAGCCTTAGCTATATACAAGCCTAGGTGCCACCAACTATGAGTATTACAAAACAAGTATAGATCTATACTCTAGCTTGGCTTGTGCTTTTCTTCAGGCTCAAGAAAGAAGCTTCAAAATCGGGAGATTATTTCGAATCCCTTATCCTAAAGGTTGGGAAGAATGGAAAACAAGAGTGATAAGTAAAAAATGTACTTAGTGAGGTAGCAATCTAAATTTAACCAATTATTAGAACAAGTTTCATTTAGTCAAATAATTTTATTCAAGAATAGTAGCACTCGAATTGAGCATGACATCCTATAGCCAAGTATTTAAATAACATTGAGTAATGTACATATGATAATTCATAAGCCAACAAGCAAGAAATCTAGTAACAACCAAGTTTGATCATGACATACTTCACTGTGTCATTCGAATAGTATGACATGCAATAGACATGGATCATAGTTCAAGCTTTAACACACTTCAATTCAATCAATAACATATTCAAGCAATATTCATACTTATCAAGTCAAGTATAACCACATTTCATTTCAAAGCTTGTCTTTCAAGTAACAATTACAAGTAGTACTTTTATGCAAGACAATTCAAGTGTAAACATTAACCATTTCGAGTTTTGCATTTCAAACAACAAGTAAATTCCATGGTAACATTCTTAATTGTCATTTCTTCTAACTTAATCCTTGGTATATAGTTGTCTAGGTAATGAGTCACCAACCAAACTGTCGCCAAATAACAAGTTACTGGTTATTACCCTCCTACTGTCTCCAAAGACCATTCACACGTCCCTTCTACTGTCGCCATTTACAGGCCTTAGCCCTGGACCGTAGTCCACCCAACACAAAAGAGCTCTAGACTCTATGGCATGCCATCCTACCTATGACCACTAACAACCAAGGCTTTGTTCAATTATGAATCACTTATTCAAGTATTACATGTTCAAGTCAAGCAATAGCTTATTCAATGATCAATTCGAGTGATACATTGCAAGATCGTGCTTATATATATATATAACCCTTAGACCATTTGAGCCTTAGCTCACCACTTCATGTATTTTCTTATGATATTCATGTAGTATTTTCATGCATTCGATTAAAGCATTTAGCCATATCACCATATCACATTTACAAGCATCATTAATATCACATAGCACATACTAGTCATTCTTCACATTCATCAAGATCAAAAATGCTAGCAAGGCAAGAAATTTAGACATGTATATTTTGTTAGGACTTCCTAATCCTATTTTTTTGCTACACTCACAATACTCCAAGCTATTTTTGGTCTTGGATCCAAATCCCCTTTTGTTTTCCACTAGCTTGACCAGCTCTTTCTTCTTCAACAAGGTCCACTCCTTGTTCTAACAATGCACACAAGGCCATAGAATTAAAATCAGCAACTATTAAAATCATTACATGACTCCATACATTCAAGCATTCATTTCAAAACATCAAGACTATTCTTTCCAGGCAGCATGTGCATTACTTGTTTAAATGTTCATATCTTTCATCCCGTACGTCAGAATTTTGAACCGTTTACACTGTTAGAAAGCTAACTTAATTATCTTTCTAACCATGTAGGCCTTTTATTTTTATTCTTTACGAATTAATACAGTTTTTTTTATTTAAAGACAGACCAATTTACGTCACTGGGCAGCAACTACATTTTCAATAGTTTCAAGCAAAACAGGGCAGTTCTTTATACATTTAAATTACACTCTTTTGTGTATCAATATGACTCTCTAACATAGTTACAAACATCCAAGCATTTCAATTTAACTTTACATTACCCAGAATAGTTTAATGTTCATTAACATACAAACAATCTTGCTCAAAACAGTCCATGGACTTAAAATCAGTTTCTATTGTTTCTCCTAGATGCAGAGCAGTCCTTAACATCAATTTTTTCAATCAAAATAACCCCTTCTACATTCTATATGCTCAAGACTTCCTTAATTCATATGTTTTTCAGATCATTCATATTCAAATAATCCATCAATTGCTAAACTCATGCAAAACATGGCATCATACCTATGTTTATACACCATTACTTTCTCATAATATTTACTTGCATATATATATATATATATCCTTCAATTATTAGAGTAGATTTCTCCCTTGTTTAATAAACCAAAACTGCCCAAATTAAAAATTTAGGAAACACAACAGTGCAATTTAAATAGACACATTCAAGGATCTCCATTAATCCCAATTACATACTTTTACTAGAACTAGCATCAAATCTGCATTTTACATACATCAATTCTACAATTCCATCTCATACTTTAGTTCAAGAATTCAATCTTTTACCATACAAATTTCACACATTAAAATTCATGATAGTCCTATTGAAGTATTTCAGAAATCAACAACTATATATGCTTACATGCATAATCAACCATTGAATTTTCACAAACCAATCTCACTAACAACTATCTAAGATTAAGTTCACCAAATTTCTCTATAAGGATTCCAACCAACGAAATCAGAAAGGGGACTAGCATTACTTACCCTATCTCATGGAGATTATAAAAACAAGCATTGTTAGCTAAATCACCGAGCCCCCTCCAAAGCTTCAAGATTGATAGAGTAAATTCTCAACTCTCCATCTCTTTCCCTATTGTTTCGGTTTCAATGAAGAAAATGAAGGAAGGAAGAAGAAACTGACTATCCAACCCCCTCATCGTTATTATCTAATAGACATGTGTTAAAACCCCACCTAATTCTCTTTTTAACATGCAAAATCTATGTTTAATAAATCATTCATTTTAGTCACTATAACTGAGTGATCTTCTTTTTAATTCTCACAATTAACTCCCTTCTTCCATTCGATTAGGACACAATTTAACTAGCTAATAAATTTAAATAGTGGTAACAATTTCTAGTCCCAGTTTAGGGATATCACAATTCCCTAATTTAAATTAAGTTACCACTTTTAATAACATGCTACTAGGCTCAGGTTTGGGGTATTACAAGCTAAGTCATGTTAATCGGTGAATTTGATTAATCATCTGTCGATTGTTAAGTCAGTGACGTAGTAAAATTCTTGTTTGATGTTTGTGTTATGACTTGTATGCAATTAATGGATGATTAGAAATGATCCTGTGTGCGAAAAGGTATAAAATGAAAGTAATGATTACTTTTAGTTGTTTAATGTTTGAGGTTGCTATAAGGGATAAGTATTCTCGCTGTGCATCTTAAGGAAAATTCGAGGACAAATTTTTCTTTTAGCGGGGAGGATTTTTAACACCCCCAATAGTGGTCTAGAAGTCGACTTGAGTGACCATAAAATCTTTGTGTTAATCGAATCCTTGTTGTAATTATGTTACCTTGGTTTGTTAGCCTTTAATTGCTAATAAAACAAAACTTGAGACTCAATTTTAAAGCACAAAATTATAAGATTGGTAAACAGTGAAGGTTGCATGGTAAGTAAGAAAATTAGTGTAACTATTACACTTGTTTCATGGTTAAACTTGCCATGTGGAATCTCGGTCAACCTAATTTAGGGAGAGAAGAAGAAAGATTCATTTCCTTCCTTCTCCAAGCTGAATCGATAAGAGAAAGAAAGAAAATAGGTTGAGAGAGTGAGAGCATGAAATCAAATCCATGGTAGATAGTGGAACTGGTATAAGGATATCACAATTGAGGTAAGACCCGATTGTTCCTTGGTGGCTGGGAATGTTAAGATTCTATTATTAGCTTGCATGATAGATTAGAGTTGTATTGTGTTGAGATTGTTGGTTTATTAAAGAAGAATTTCCTTGCAATGTTTAATTGTTTATGTGTGTGGTTAAAGAATTGGAATTAAGGAATGTTTATACTATAACTCGGTTAGATTGATCAAAGCTGTGAATGGAATAATAGTTAGGATAGTTAATTTTTGAGGTATTCTTTAGTATATTTATGTAAGGCTCGAATTTATTAAGGGTTTACAAGTGGGCAAAGAAGAATTTAAGACTAATTGGGAATAATAGTTAGGATAGAAAATCAGAGGGACTTTCAAGGGAAGTGGATGCCTAATTGGCAAGGGCCTTACATTGTTAAAAAGGCCTTTTCTGGGGGTATTAATCCTGGCAGAGATGGATGGAAAAGAATTGAGCAATCCAATAAACTCGGACTCTGTCAAAAAGTATTACGCTTGAAGAAAAAGAAGAAAAGAAAACGAGAAAAAAGAAAAAAAAGAAAAAAAAGAGGAAACAAGAAGAAGGAAAAAGAAAAAAAAGAGGAAACAAGAAGAAGGAAAAAGAAAAGAAGGGGGATTAAGTTGAAAACCCAGAAACGAGCTTCTTAAAACCAAAAGAGGATCTAAATTGAAAACCCAGAAAGGGCGATTAAGATAAACTATGTATTTGGCATCCAATTAACAGGCTTTGTTCTAGTCAAAGGGTTATACCTCAATCCACGGGTTAACAGGAGTTTCAGTCAAAGACGGCAAGTGAGAGATCTACTACGGTCGATGTGCTCTTGCACCATTCATACATTCAATGTTTAGGGTTGTTGCATTATATACCATCTATATCTTTTCATTTTCATGTTTGCAACGACTTTAAAATTTTTCTAACATTTCTTCTAGTATTAATAAAATTTTATTCTCACTTCCTCTATCTATGCATCCTACGGATAGATTGACATAGATTATTGAAAAACAAAGGATTTCTTCGCATTACTATGATTTAACTTATAAAGTGCAGACATTCCCAATATAGAAAGAAGCTTGCTAAGGTGGAAGGACATTGGATGCAAAGTTGATGGAATTCACCCAGAAAGGACAATGAATGCCTCTCATCTCGATATCCGAAGAGCTAAAGGCAAAAACCCAAAAGGGCGCCTAAAAAAAAGAAAAAATAAAGAAAAAAAGAAAATGAAGAAAAAAGAAAATCTCTAAAATGAAAACTCGAAAAGAGCGCTTTGAGTAAAAAAACCACTCCAATGTGAAAACCTGAAAACACGCTTTAGAGAAAAAAATTAAGAAATTCAAGGGAGGAGGGGCATAGAAGGTTGAATGTGAGGTATCGCCATTACGAAGAAAAGAAGAAGAAAGCAAGAGAAGGGTGAGATCGATGAACCAAAAAGTGAAAGTGTCTAAGAAAGTTTAAAAGTGTTGCAATTCATGCATCATGCCTAGTTAGACATCCCTAAGTTAGGAGCATGCTAACTCATCCCATCATGGCCTTTCATCTTGTTTTATAGGCATTTGAAGGTTATATCAGGCAATTCCTAAGAAAAGGAGTAAACAACAAAGTAAAAACACAAAGGAGACTACAAGAGAGGAATTTCAAACTCGCAACACCAAGATTACAGAGCGAAAGGGGTAGATACTCATAGCTTAAGAGTTTTAGGCGAAGAATTTCAAACTTTCCATACTAGGATTCCAGAGCGAAAGATACTCAAAGCTCAAAGATTTCAGGCAAGGAATTTCAAACTCGCCATATCAGGTTTATAGAGCGACAGGGGCAGATACTTATAGCTCAAGGGTTTTAGGCGAAGAATTTGAAACTCGCCATATCAGGATTACAGAGCGAAAAGGGGAAGATACCCACGACTCAAAGATTTCAGGCGAAGGATTTTAGACTCGCCATATAAGGGTTCCGGAGCAAATGAGGCAAATACTCATAGCTCTAGATTTCTGAAAGAAGAAGGGTGAATAGTTCCACACAAAAGGAACTCCCATCTTGGAATCTTCAAATAGGAAAGTCAGATAAAATTAGTGCTCATGGTCTTTGCTTTATTCTTGTTCCACAAAGAATAAGCAAAGAGGGGCAGTTGTAATCACTAATTTTATTCGGGGTGTTAAATCATTTTATATTCTATTAATCTTTGCAAATAAATGGCTTTGCTTATCTATTAATGTGTTATATTATCTCTATGTTAGGTATGTGAATGATTACCATTAAAACCCAAAGAAACAAAAAGATTACTAGTACTTTTAAGTATTATTAGTTTTAAAGTTCTATGTTTGGTTATTATTGCTACAATTATATTATTATTATTATAAAACAAAAATTAAAAGAATATAAAAGGAAAAAAAGATTATTGAAGTAAATAAAGGCCTAGATATAAATAATAAGCAGCCCAAGTTTATTAATATATATATAGTCCATTTACAAAACCCAAAATATAATACATATTTACATAAGGCTCATTTTAGGCCCAAATATTATAACCCTAATATGATAAAACAAAAAAAACCCTAATGACCCTTCATCTTTTCCCAGCCAAATCTGGCTGTTGATCAAATGGTCCAGATCAGATTGGGGAGGAAAACCCTAACGCTGCATCCACAACAGCCGTTAGATCAAGATCTGATCAGACGACCCCGATCATCTCTAAGGTGCGTATAGATCACACCCGACCGTCCATCTCCACTAACACCCGTATACAGCAACGACTCTACGACCTTTCTGCTCCTGACGCATCTCCACTAACCTGGCATTTTAGCTCCACAGTCAACAGTAGCTCCTATGTCTCTCTCCATGCTCCGGCCAGGTTGTATACGACACTAAAAATGGAAATGGTCAGAATACAAGAAACATGCATTAAAGGAAATAAACATACCAAAATGAAAAAGAAAAAAACAATATCAACAGAGGAGGCAAATCTGGCTAAAACGCACATATGCAACCACAACAAAGTCAAACCAATATGGCAGAAGAAGCATGTGAGTGCAAACAAATACTCATAGCAACCAATAGCATATTTAGGGCCTTTTTCCTTTTTTATCATGTAATACTTCTCTGGTATAAAACCCGGAGGAAAACAATTGTAAATCTATTTGGGGATTTTGAAGCAATAGAGAATAGAGCGAAAAACATATAACCTTCGGAGGTATACTATTCTTTTTGCATTTCGAAGAATACATAAAAAAATCTAGGGTTTCATTTAGTTTTACCTTTGATGTTTCGCATCTCCTTGATCGGTTCGTCTTCCCCCCCGTACCTGTTGCACTACTCGGCCGCGATAAGCCTTCCGGTATTTCCAGGACCGTGTGTGGTGAGTCGATGGAGAAGCCAACAAGAGGGGAAGGGTTTTAATTTTCAAAAAAGGGTCCTAGTTTCAAAAAAAGAGGACTTTAGGTTCCTGGTTTTTCAAAAAAAAATAAAAACAAACAAAAAGGATTTTCTTTGTTTTTGAAAGATTTAGAGTCAGATCTAAGTTTAAAAGGGAAAAAGGTTGTGTTGGCTCATTTTTGGGATCGCCAGCCGTCGGCGAGCAACAGCCGACACGACAGAGAAACTATAGTTTTTGGGTTTGACCTCCAGTGAACGGTGGTTTTTGGGTTCAAAGATGAACACACGGCGGTGTTCATCTTGGGTTCAAAGGAGAAGGAGAGAAAAGAGAGGGTTGCCAGTTTTTCGAATGATTTTTTGCCGTTTCAGCAAAAATGATAGGTTTTATCATGCTTTTTTATAAAAAAAACAAAAGGGCTATTTGCGTTTTTAAATATCTTGTCCCAATTTATTTATCCCTAAGGCCATTATGCATTTTCAAATTACAGCATTGGTCCCTAGATTTCTTGAAAACCTTGCAATTTAGTCCCCCATTAAGCTTAATCCATTTTTAAATGGTTTAATTTCCTTTTTGAGCCCCTAAAGCTTTAGAATTTATTCAGTTTGGTCCTAAATCGGCATGCATATTTAATTTATTGCCTTATAATTTGTTTCCTTTAAATTTCAATCCCTTTTTCATGTTGATATTTTTGCCTTGTTGCGATATATATGTATTACACGTGTTTTTATATGTTATATGATGTACAATTACAATATTTTTAAACAAATATAACTTGTAAACATGTAGTTTTGATGCACATATGTCATACATTTGCTTTGACACGAATAATACATGGTTTGGCTAATATATGCATACATATTATATACTCGTTTTTATGATATATATATGTACATATGGTATGTGTAGTTTCGATGTGTAAATATGTGTATAGGGGCTTCTACCAAAACCCAAAACGATGTATATATACATATCCTATATGTAATGTATGTGATATTTTGTTTTATATGTATGTTTTTATATTACATACCTTATGTATATGTTATAATATATATAGTTTGAAAGCGATGCGCATGGGGCTAGAGCCCAAGTTTTTGTCTTTATATGTATAGGTGCGTACGTATATGCACAGTATATATTCATATAATATAATTAATGCTATGTATAATATATTTTTTATATAGTGCATTATATAGGTTTTGACATTTCATATATTATATACATTTTATATAGTATGTTATATAGCTTTAATATATATATATATATTGCTACTGCTGAAACCAAAACCTTTTTTATATCTAGATATGTCTTGTACATATAATATACGGTATATATATATATAATCATATGCTTTATATGTTGTATAATTTACAGTTGGAAATGCCATGTATATTGCTACTGCCATGTTTTTTACTTATGTATATATGTCCGTATGTATGCTTCTTTATTTGACACGTGGTTCCTTTTATTCGTTTGTTTCACACTTTTGCCATGTTGTTAAGTTGCATCCAGATTATAAACTGTCAATGCGGTGCCCTTTTATTCGGAAATAAACATTGCTAGTACCACTCATAGTGGTGCAAGTTTTTCGCTTGTTCTCGAATACGGGGCTCTTGAAATTTACTCGTATGTATAAACGAATTTTGGTTTAATCATCACTTTAACTAGCAAAATTTAATATTAACAAAGCGGGATTAATTTGGTACCGATTTCCAGGCGTGGTAGGGGTGCGAAACCTTCCCCACTCATAACCGACTCTCGAACCTCTTCGAATCTTTGGTTTTATTCTCGGTGTCTGGCCTACCTAATCCAAGTGACCAGTGACGACTCCTAAATTTTATTGTTTTCAAAAATATGAATTTTTAAAGGAAACCAATTACTCCTTTTAGCGACCATTTCAAATTTTGAACCTTTAAATTTAAAAAGAAAAATTCTATACGAAAAGAGAAATTTGTGAGAAAGATTGCTACAGTTTGGCGACTCCGTTGGAGAACTTGTTTATTTCGGTTTTTACAAAAAAAAGAGTCAAGCCAAAAAAACAATTACCGTTTTATTAATACGGGAAGTTGTGGGTTAAAGTGACAATTAAGTTAATATTGTTTATGAATGCGAGTTTATTTTAACGCATTTAAAATTTGACATATAAACCTGTCTGATTAAGTAGGGAAAACTGCTAGTGCTTTGTGGGGATATTGTTCCTCCGTATATGCCTAGTAAGTACCTCTGGGGCTCATGTACCCTATGTTTTCGTGAGAATGTCGTTTCCCCCTATGAACATAGCGAATGGGTCCCCCTAAGTTGAATTCGGTTGAAAGGAGCTTATAATGGGTGATGACCGAGGGCCTTGCTACCCTTGTAGGGGACAACGAGGACAGTTTGGGTACCCTCTTAGTACAAAAACTGCATGTAGAGAACATAGAAAGCCCACCCCTTTTAGAGCCATGAGGTTAAACTAGGTTTTTAGAAAGGGCATGAATAGGGTTTTTTTATTTGATGCTTTTATTTCTCGTTTTTATATTTATTGATTATATCCAGTACTGGCTTGTTTCCTTTTGTGTTCTATTTTGGATTGTATATACATTGTATATCATGAAGGTATTGATTCAAGTGGTTTGCCCGAGTTGAAATCTTTCACCATGGATATAAGGTATCTTAAACGGGAAGACATCAACTCATCCATCTGACATTGGTCCGAAACCAACCAAAGGGTGCAAGGCGATAGCTTACCATACTTACATCAGTCTGCAACAAAATGATTTGTGGGAATTGATATATATTTGGGAAGGATGGGATCGACGGTTATAGATTTTTTTCTGAGAAAATTATGGTGATATCGCACATCTAATGTATGTCTGAGTTAATCATCCTTTACTTCAAGCCATTTTCAGTTCTAGAATCCGGCCTTATGCTGCTTCACTTTTAACAAGAAATACCTGATGCCTACGGTGGAGGAGTATACAGCTTTGCTCAATCAGAAAAATATTCATAAGGACTGGATTTACATGAAGCCGTCAATGTCTCAAAATTATTCTTTAAAGCTTAGAACCTTAGCCGGAATGAGTGAGGATTGGGTCAAAGGTTTGATTCAGAACCAAGGAGATAGCACCGCCTTTTCATGGGAATACATCCGGGACATTATACCTACGCACCCAGACGAGACCATGAAGATGGATTTGTTCGCTTTGGGTATTTATGGCTTGATCATTTTTCTGAGAGTCTTGGGAAACATTGATATCGCTATCTTGGATTTGTTTGAGAGCATGAAGAAGAAGGCCAATCCAGTAATGGCTATCTTGACCGAAACTTTCATTTCCTTGAACGCGGGCCAGAGGCACGAAGAAGGGCATTTTAGGGGATGCGCACAATCATTCCAGGTATGGATTTAGAGTCATTTCTAGAAGACACCGACTATGGTTCTACCCAGAATATTTTTCACAGATTTACCCCTTTGCGAGAGTACTGTGGCGCCCTTTTTTCTTCCTTTTTGAAAAAAAGGATTTGCTGCATTAAGGGCGTTTGTTTAGAAAAGAAGTCGGCTACTAATTATCCCCTAAATCACTAATGAAAATCTTTTATAAGATTGAGGATTTCTTTTGAAAACTTTAAAATTTTGAAAATGATGAAAACTTGGACTCGCCACCTGTCACTTGGGTAAGGTAGGCCGGACACCATAAGAAACCAGATATTTGTCGTGAAAGGATCCGAGAGTTGGTTACGCATGGGGAAGGATTAGCACCCCCATCACGCCCGAAACTCGGTATGAAAATATTTGTTGCTCTTAAAAGGATGAAATTATTGAAATTTACATTGAATTTAATTCAAAATTCTTAGATGAAAATTAACCTTGATTGCACTGGTTTTATCAAATTGATAGATTCAAATTAATTGGACATTTAATTAATAAGGTTGATGATATGTCGGACCATAGATTAAACTGACATCGAATGAGCCCGACTGCCGTGTTAATTTATGGTTCGACCCCCGTACGTCACCCTTATGCATGATGCAAACATTTAAGTATGATGTGATGATTTTGTTAATTTTTAATCCATTTACCTCTGAATGGTAAGGATTAATTCGAATATTTAGTCAACATCTTTTAAGCTCAGACTGTTACGAAACAAATATTTGAATTAATAAATACCTCCCCTTTTATGATTTAGATTGATTGGAGATGCAATTAAGATTAAAGATTATATGGATGTCAATTAAAGTATGACAATCAAGGGCATGAATGTATACATTTAAAAGAAGGCCCAATTTAATATATATAGCCCAATTGTATATTTATCCCTAAAAGATTAAGAAACCCAATTTATGGTGACTAATTTATAATTTAATGCTAAGTTAAACTTAAAATTGATTTTTTCTCTAAAGTAATTGAGAAATGTTCAATTAATTTAATGAATTTAACATTTACCCCAATAAGCCAAGGATAAAATTAAATTCACTAAATTAATCCGAACCCTAATCTAACTAAGGCTCTAAAAAACTAAGGCTAATTTAATTCTAGGATCATGCCCCTATAAGACGAGCACATGATTTAGATTAATTAAATTAATTCACTTCATTCCAATCTAAAGCCCAAAAACCTAAAACTAGGCCCAAAACCAAAAGCTCAAACTATTAAAACCAAACCTAAAAGCTTAGGGCCCATAAACTAGAAAAAAGGCCCAACCAACCTAATTTAGAAAACTAATCCCAATATATATAAAAAAGGCCTAATACAAGAGCAAATATATATGTAAAAACATAAATAACATATACTATAAGGAAACATCTTGTAAATTTTATGAAGTAATGTATATATATTATACTTTAAATATGTAAATTATATGTAAACTTTACAAACCACTTATATATATATCACATACTTAAAAAAAATACAAACTATTTTAAAAGAAAGCTATATATATATATGATAATCTTTTTATAAAATTACATAAAAATTTGCATTTAATGGTAATACATTTTTTAGATACAAATAATTTTTTTAAAAAAAACCATATATTACATACTACAAGGACATTATATATATGTTTATAGAAAACCATATTATATACATATATTTAAAGTGGCATGTATGTATATATTATTTATTCTATATATTATGTATCGTAAAACCATATATTACATATACATTTATAAAAAAATTACATAAAACTCTATATGACATATATTATATTTAAAAGAAATATTATCGTGTTAATGGGCTACATATTATTCAATTTAGGCACATAATATGTCACATAATATGTATATAATTATACTATGGCCACTATATCATATTTTAATATATATATATATATGCACAAATATAAAAAAACTATACACATTTAACATTACATTTGGGCTAAAAAAACAAAGGATAAGAGGATACCCCAAGGCCTAGCGGTATGGGCTCAATATATTGGAGCGGGCCGGGTTCGCGGGTCGGTTTGATGGGTTGAGGGATAACCAATTGTCCGGTTAAAGAACTGGCTACCAAAATAGAGGGATTAGAACCTTAAATTCATTTTACTCCCTTATTTTCCCCCTTAAGCCGAGAGACAGAGAGAGCTCTAAACACTCGGCCGCCATTGAGCCGCTTCCCATCCTCCGTCTAGCGCGTCGCCTTCGCCGGTTGAAGCCTCTCAACCCCCTCTTCCTTTCTACCGGCATGGATTATCCAGAAAGCCGGTCGTTCCTCACGAAAACAGACGAAACCCTTTCGGCTTCCTCTTACTAGATCTCCACCAACGACCGTTTGATCACCTTGAAATCGGAGTATCTTGCTCCCCACGTCAAGGGCTAGTTCTCCATCGCTCGGATCTTCCGTTCAAAGTCCCAATCGTCAACAATCATCAGAGACCGAACGGTAAAACTCTTCCCCTTCTATTCTTCTTACTTTTTTATTCGAATCTAAATGCTTAGTATGATAATAGACAGAATATGGTTGAAATTTCTTTTATGGCTTTGATTGTTGGATTCGAAAAGAAAGATAGAAGAGGAAATCTCAGAATGTTTTTTTTATTCCTTCTTGAATATGGAAAAAACTCTCCCCAAATTACAATCTGATTACTTGATTATATCTCCAATCTTTGTTTACATTTGCAAGCAATCTTTAGTTGAAATTACTGTGGCTAATGATGTCTAAGATTAGGCTCTGCTAACCGCTTGTTTATTTATTGTTTCTGCTCTGCATGGTGGTTGGGAGCAGGTGGTGATTTTACGGGATCGCCGGCGATGAGGCCACGTAGCCGAGAGATAAATCGGCAGCGGCACGTAGAAGGTGAAGCGGCCGCGCGTTGGCTTCATGCGCGCGTGGAAGGTAGAGCGTCGGCGCGTGGAGATTTGGATGGCCGACTCCGATTTAATCTGAACTGTTGGATCATATCTGATCCAACGGTCAGATTTGGGGCGGCTACAAAAGAGAGAAAGGGTTATCAGATTTTAGGTATTTTTGTTTGTATTGGTGTTGGGCCAAAAAATGGGCTTATATGATGTATTGTTTATTATTTATGTAAATGGACTGGAATAAAACACTTGTGCTTATGTTATTTAATTTGTTTTTATATATATATATATATATATTATTTTTTAATTAATTAATTATCAGCCCATATTATAGTAATTCTAATAATAAACTTTTATAACACATACGCACCATAAAAATGTTAATACACACATAGTACGTACACATAGTCACATATGCAATATCCATTCATAGTTAAATATTAATGACATTGAAGTAATAATGAATATACACATACATGCACATAATACCTATACATACTCACATTAACAATAGTAAACACATACAAAATACTATCATGTATTATATGTGATACACATACATTGATACAAACATAAAAAAGACCTGGACAATAACCATATATATGATAATCACATACTAGGGATACACCTACAATAACACACATCACTTAGTAATGTTTATACATATATAAGCCCATTATTGAAAAAACAAAACGGGTCAACCCGAACAAAATTAGTGATTACAAGTACCTTGCAAAGGAGTGGCATGAGGAGCCAAACAAGCAAAAGTGGACAAAGATTTTTATGAATCTCCGGGATGAAGACATTGTATGGAGGGTACCTTGGCTCGGTAGCATCCTTCACTTATTATATAGATGCGGGGATTATGAGTGGTTGATGATGATTGGCTTACACAGTGGAATTGCTTGCACCTCTTTATTGGTGTCGAGGCAATTTGGGTCACGACAATTTGTTCCCGTCACTATTGGTTTGAGCACTACCGAGTTCGCGTCCAATAATGAATTTAGGGCAAGGGTCCAGGCCGCCTTTAGAGCATGGGATCATTGTTACCGTATAAAGGTAGAAGCGGATAAAAAGTGCATGTTCACCCCAGACTATGCCTTTTGATGCGGAAAAGAATTAATGATAAGATTTCGGAGCCCGATGAAGGACCGACTATGTCACTCAAGGAGCATTTAAAGATGGTCCCTTTCGCGACTGATATCCTAAGAAGCGAATTGGAGGAGGTCAAAAAGAGGATGGATGCGCTATGAACCGAGCACGCAAGCGAGCTTTATAAAGTCAGCTTAGAGATGGACGAGCGAGATGGGGCTATCAAACAGTTGTTGAAGCTCAACGCAAACCTAAAGGAGAAGAATACTCTCTACCAAAGCGATACTCTTAAACTTCAAGATTTAGTGAAGAATGTCGAGTGAAAGAAATTTCTAGCTATAGAAAAAGAAAGGATGAACAAGATGCGCTTAGTCGAGGAGGAAAGAAAAAAAGTAAAAAAACAATTAAAAAGGAGGTAGAAAAGTGCAAGCAAGCTGTTAAGAGTGAGAGAAAGGCTGCTCGTGAGGAAATTCAGCAGGAGAAAGAAAAAGCTAAGTAAGAAGTGGAGAAAATCAAGAAAATGATGAACGTAGAGAAGGAGATTACTGTCGTATGGAAGAGAAATTCACAAGAAAGCAAAGATTGAGTGTTTGAAGTGCAAAGATTGTAAAAATCCACCCTCGAAAGTTTGAGTCTGAGCCAAGCCTAGAACGCACAACTTGAAGAGAGGATTATGCGTTTAGATCAGTCTCTTCAAGAGTATCATACCTAGATTGGTTTTCTTGAGCTCCAAGCTACCCAACAAGAGAATGAAGCACTCCAAAATCAGATCAAGTCATTAGAGGCCACTGTTTAGGATTACCTTGGAAAAATTGTAGTTCTCGAAAAAGCAGTGGAAGGAGGAGAAAATTATTGGTTGAGGCGTCTCCGTGAGGCTACAAGCATGATTTAGGACATGATGACTTTTACATGACTCTGATGGTACAAGTACAAGTACAAGAAGTTGCTAGGCATGTGAAGGACTTGGCCACAAAAACTGAAGCTCTCCACCCGTTTATAGCTCCAAACATGGAAGAGGCACCAAGGGTCACTCAGCTGCTTGAAGCAATCGCGAAGTTAGGAGTTAGGGCTGAGCCATATCTGTAGGAATTTATGTTTCTTGCTTTGTGAAAAGAACCTTTTTAATCTTCAATGAAAGTTGTTCAAGGATGACCACTAATGTAATCAATACTTTTATTTGCATACATTCTTACATTCCATTTCATGCATCGCATAACACATATAACATGCATTAACTGATTATGCAACATGATTAATAATGAGAATGTTGTAACAGAGAGAGAATTCGAAGGGTAAATTGTAATCATTCCACACCCATATCGCACCCGTTTACAAAAAAGGATAATGGAGGAAATCTTTACAAAATTGGAAGCCAATCTTAGAAGTAAGTTAGAACGAACACAACAAGAATTGAGGGACACCATCATCAAATCTCAACAAGACATGGTGAGAGAGATGTCCCAGATGCTGCAATCCAGTTTAAGACAATGCTAGAAAGAGAGGGGCCTTGTCGAGAATCCTACTCAAAACTCAAGGGCCAATCATATGCCCCAACTTATAGGAATCCCCTCTTCATTGACCCTTCACCGAACTCTCCACAAGTGGTATCTTTGTCTCAACAAGTCGGCACTATAGCACCAGTTCAAACTAGCATAACCTTTGGAAACATCAAAAATGTCGGGGATAGCATCCCAAATTTTGATGAGTTGGATAACTAAACCAGGTGAAGGATGAATTCTCGAAACAATTGGAGGACACTCAGAAGGATCACGAGGAAAAGTTTTGAGTAAAACAAGATGAAGAATGCTCCTATGGATTGAACGCCCGAGAACTCAGTTTGGTCCCAGATGTGGAAATTCTGCATAAATCCAAGGCTCCGAAATTCAAGAAATTTGATGGGACGACTTGCCCCATGGCGCACATAATCATGTTTTACTGAAAAATGGCTCAATTCACCGATAACGAGAAGCTTTTGATTCATTGCTTTCATGATAGCTTAGTGGGATCCGCCTCGAGGTGGTACAATCAGCTAACATGAGCCTAAGTCAAGTTGTAGAAGGATTTGGCCAAAGCTTTCACTGACCAGTACAAGCACATAACTAATATGGTCCCTAATCGACTTCTGTTGCAAGGAATAGAGCAAAGGCGCAAAGAAAGCCTTCAAGAGTACGCTCAAAGATGGCGCGATGTGGCAGCACGAGTTCAACCTCTGCTTCGTGAAAAAGAGATCTCGCTGATGTTCATAGACACATTAAAAGAGACAGTCTATGACCGTTTGATCAGTAATCCTATCAACAACTTCGCAGATATGGTCATAACTGGCGAGACTATTTAAGCTGCCATTAAAAGTGGGAGGATTGACGGAGGCAAACCATTGTGCAAACATTTCAAGAAGAAAGATCACTAGGTTAATAGCACGAACTCTTATGAAGCTGTCAAGAACCTCACTATCTCCTAACCCCGAGCCAAGACGGGAAATACCCATAACTTCAACAAGAGAGAAGAAAGAGGACCTAAGAAAAAAGAAGAGAGTCGGTCTTTCACTCCACTACCAATCTCTTACAAGGAACTATACTCCCAATTGTATAAGGCAGATTTAGTTCGACCTTACCATGTTACTCCCTTTAACCCACCTTACCCAGCGTGGTATAACCCTAAGGCACATTGTGAATACCACGCTGATGTTCCGAGGCATTTGATTGAAAACTATGTGGCGTTTAAGAAATTCATCCAAAATTTGATCCGGACCGGAGTATTACAGTTAGGGGAACCAAGTACGGCCAACAACCCCTACCAAATCATGAGAGTCAAGGTGTAAAAGTTGTTGAAAAAGAATATGTTTGGAAAGCTAAAATAAGCGTATCCGAAGTCCAGTCCCCGTTGAGGTGGGTTTTTCAATAATTGTGCATGGCACGCCTCATCGACCGGGGAATGGTGATCGTAAGGAAGGATTGCAGCCCGTATTACGAGTATCATCAGTCAAAGGATCATGAGATCCAGGATTGTACGGAGTTCATTCAATTAATTTAGGATAAGATGGATAATAGAGAAATTGAGTTTTTTGAAAACGAAGAAAGAGAGAAAGAATCAGAAGTGTGTGTGTCAGATAGTCAATATATTGGATATAGTGCAAAAAAACCATTTGTCCTTGATATCATGCCAGGAGAAAAAAAGTGCATCTAAGGAGGTCCCCAAGGTCATAATTTATGCCCCAACATCTTTTCTTTTCAAGGATACACATCTAGTCCCGTGGAAATATATCACAAGCATTTCAGCACCAAGATCCTCCAGCTCACAAGAAGGTATGAGGGTAATGATGGGGAAAAATCCTACTCCAAAAGGGCCTTTGGAACCGAGTCCCGAAGGGGAAAAGGTGTAAGGCATTTCAATAGAAGTGGACGATGTTACGGTCCAAAAGCACCCAAAGCAGCGGATGAACAAAAAAAGAAAGTAAGGAAACCGAGGCTAAACCTGAGAAGATATTTGGAGAAGAGCCACCCCTAAAGATTAAAGAACCAGTCATGGAGTCCCAAGCCCAAGAATTTTTGAGGTTCTTGAAACCAATTAGTACAACATTGTGAAGTAACTCCGAAAACAACCATCATGAATTTCAGTACTTGATCTCTTACTGAATTCAGAAAAACATTGCGATCCTTTCTTGAAGGTTCTAAATCAAACTTTTTTCATGAGTGATATTACGACCGGTAAATTATAACAGATCATCGATCATATCACCCCTGACAATTACATCACCTTCAGTGACGATGAGATACCGGTGGAGGGTAGGGGATCCACCAAGGCCTTAAACATGACCACACATTGTAAAGGACACGTGTTACTGGGAGTATTGATTAATAATAGCTCAGCTCTAAATGCAACGGTTACCAATCGATAGTTCACACATGAACCCTTGTCAGAACACCGTACGAGCATTTGATAGAACCCAACGAGACGTGGTTGGAAAATTGAAGTACCCCTACTCATTGGCCCCAATGAATAAATTGTTGATTTTGTGGTCATAGATATCTTACTATCTTATAATTGTTTGTTGGGAAAACCATGGATACACTCGGCTGGTGCCGTCCCATCTTCGCTACACCAGAAATTAAAATTTGTTATTGAAAGAAAATCAGTCATGGTTAATGCTCAACAAGACATCATCGCTTCGGTGGCTTCGAATGCACCATATATCCAGACCCATAAGGAGGCAATGGAATGTGCTTTTATGGCTTTGGAATTCATCAACACTACCTTTTTCGTCGAAGGGAGCCAAATCCCTTGCCCTAAACTATCCAACTGCACTAGGATGGTGGTATCGGAGACCCTATGAAGAGGGGCAAGGAAAGCGAGAGGCTATGGAAGGAATCTGCAAGGACACCTCTGACCTGTGAGCGTCATCCACAAGAATGACCATTTTGGGCTTGGCTATAGACCCAATTTCCTGCAAAAAACAACAAAAGTGGAAGAAGAGGCAAGAACAAATGAAGTCTTGATTTATAGGAGAGGACATTCCCTGGGATCTCATCACTTACGTGGATTTGAAGTTCATTTTCAAGTTCGGCGGACTGAGGAACATTGAGATGAAAGTCCAAGAAGCAATCCAAGAAGGCGAGAGATGCCTCCATAAAGAACTAACCTGTGAAGCTTTGGAAGAGATGAATGTGAATGTGATTAGTGTTGTGCGTATTGAGTGCTTCGCAATTGGTGCAAGTGTACACATCACAAGTTATAGTATAGAATAGATATCGTCTCCACAGGGATTGGTGCTACTTCAAAAATCTAACTTCTCGCACTGAAAGTAAAAACACAAGTTGGTAATTGTAGGAGTTCTAATTAACAAGTTAAATAAAGAGCAATTCATTAAAAGAAAGATGAAATCAAATAAGAGAGAGTAGGTCGGGTTATCATGATTCATGGAGTGATAGTTGAATGGACCGTTGTGGTAATTGAGTGCTAGAGTAGCTCAATCATTTCATTAATTGGATCCAGTCGGATTGCCTGGGAAATTCTGCGATTGCCTGGGCAATTAGGAATGGAGTGATTGCCTGGGCAATTGGGCGACAACCTTCAAAGTTCGGCGAAGCGTTCTTCAATGGTTTCTCGTTATCCCTAACTCGAAACACCATTAATTGTACATGCCTTGATAATACATCCCTCCGTGAACCAAGTGTGGAAAACAACCGATCTTGCACTCCTTTTAGCCATTGAAATTCGCAACTTATCCCTAAGTCGAATTATTCCTTACCATCGATTGATTGAATAAATACCATGCTCATTCATTTCTTGAATCTAACTCTCCCGATATTAGATAAATGGATAAATTCACGAGATCTTCTCCCAATTCACTCGCAATCAAAATTAAGAACCAAGAATGAACAAACCTTGAATTAAAATTGCAAACTCAAATACCTAAACAAATCCAATCGTTCTCACAACCACAAAAACACAATAACCCAAGCCAAATAAAATTAGTTCATGGTCGGGTGCAAAAGAAACACAAGATAAAAATTCCCCAATATGAATCTAATCGAACAAAGAGGAAGAAGAAGAATAATTCGAACAGCCCCCATGCGTTTTCTCTATAGTCGAACTCCTTGAGGTAGGCGGCTAGGACTTCTATTTATAGGAGATGGCTAGGTCAAGTCTTTCTCGAGGAGAAAGTTAAGTTCAAATTAAATAGAATAAAAGAAATAAATCCCTTTTATTATTATATTTTTATTCCTCCAAAAACTTCTCCTAAAACTCATGGAATTTAATCTCCTTTTGATTTCTTCGTGGAACTCCAAATCTTCTAGGATTTATCCTTGCTTCTTGTAATTAACTCAAATTTATTGGATTTATCCTATCTTCAAAATTGGCAGCTCCTCTTCTTATCCTCAATTGCCTCGGCAATTTCCTACTTGCTTGGGCAATTAGATCCTGCACACACAAAAGCACACATCCTCAATACCTTTTTCCACAAAAATCAACTAAATTATGAAATCAAGCATGCCGGTGAATGAAATCATTAAAACATGCATGAATGCCTAATAATGCAACTAAAATGAGCCTAAGTCTAACAATAATATGAGTAAAAAGGGTCATAAAATAGTACTTTTAAACATTTAACACACCCCCAAACTCGAACTATTGCTTGTCCTCAAACAATGCAAACGAACAATTACCTGCCAAGACTTTAATCATCAAAGACATGCTTCAAACTTGAATTCAAACCTCAAAACCGTGGCACACAGTATGATAACCTTTTAATTTTTTAGATAGCACAAAAATTACCCGGAACCAAACTATAATGCTCGTGACAATGTGTGTGCATAGTTGTGTACAAGTTGAATTTCAAGATTCTATATGAACAATAGGCTTTTATCAATTTAATTACCGGGGTATTTATTCATCTTTTTACTAGAGGTAATTTCAGGCACCTCTAGTAAAGCAAGCAATTTCTTATTTTAATTTTTTTTGTCGACTAGAGCCAATTTCGGGCACCTCTAGCGATATCTTTAATTTGCAACTACTAGAGCCGGTTTCGGGCACCTCTAGCAAGAAATTAACTTTAAACTTTCAATTTAAATTTACCCAAATTTTAAGCAACCTAAGTTCACCAAGTTTCTTTCAATCAACAAGCCACAACCGCGTTCATAATATTTAGCATCATAGTAAAATTCTAAGTTCTTTTCATGCAATCCTAAAATTTAAAGGTTATTTCAATTAAGTGCGGTGGCAAAAATTCATCATTGGTTATTCAACAAGTCCAAGCAATTAAATCTAATCAAAGGCATAGCAAGTAACATATGCAACCTATATGTGATTACTAAAGATGAATGCAACTAAGAATGAAATTAACTAAAAACAAACACCCCAAACTTGAGAGAAGCGTTGTCCTCAATGCATGCAAAAAAATAAAATAAAATGAAAATAAGTTAGTCAGAAAGGTCGTCACCTTGAATGATGAGTTTCTTTCGGGCCATTTGCTTGATTCTTTTTCCGTAGCGCGATGGTTGGATACGGGTGGCTGGTGGTGTGGCTTAAACCTTTGCAATCTCTTTGCTTGCTTCACTCTCATCATCAGTCTCTTCAATGATCAAAGCTTTTCGCTTTGGCTTTGGCAGTGTGACAGGTTGTGATGCTACAGGTTCAGAGATGGACTCGTCCAAATTAGTAAATCTATGTAGGGATTTGGTGTGAGTTGATTTGGCCATATGTGTTTTACCTTTGTCGTGTGCGGCAGTTGCCTCAACATCTTTAGTTGCCTGGGCAACTAGTTCGGCAGGAAACACCGGGAAAGGCACGGTGTTGTCGGGGCACTTCTCAAGGATCGCTCTTGTGATAGCTATGTTATGGACCCTCATGTACCACATGAATTGCAATTATTGGGCCTCTAATCGCTCTAATTGGTGTGTCAAAGGGCGGAGCATCTCTTTGCTTCGATCGATGTTCACCGAAGTAGGGTCAGTTGCCTGGGTATCAGGACTTACCGAGCAATCGAGAATTGCCAAGGCAATGTTGGTTTCTCGGGCAATTTTCGGTGTTGGGGTCGGTGTTGGGGTTTCTTTGGAACTTCTTGTTTTTTAGCCGATTCTTCACCCACAATCTTCAAGCATTGAGCGTGGTTCCACCTGGTTTTAAAGGGTAATTTCTCGTTCGTTAGATCAATTAGCACCTTCTCTTTCTCGCATAGTTGGGATATTAAGTTCGGAAAGAAAAGATAACCGACATCCTTTTGACTATAAGCAAATATCTCATTACATATAAATTTTCCAACATTAATAGTTCGCTTGTTCAAAATACAATGAATCAACAAAAGACGAGAATATGAAACGGTGGTATTATGTGTAGTGGGCATTAAACAAGTTTTAACAAATTTATTCCACAATTTTGCCTCAGGTTTTAGCATGAGGCAATTTACCGTCCCTTTTAGAGCTCCTCCATTCTATTCGGCCCCTTCGATCATGAGGTCCTTGAAGACTTTCTCGGCTCCTTTGGCTGTGATGTTGTCGACAAAAGCCTTATGTTCATCCTTCTCAATGTATATCCCATAGAATGTGTTGATGATGTCGACATCGATAAGGATAGCCCTACCATGAACATGAACATGAACATAAACATAGGGATTGTTGGGGTTAGGAGAATGACAATAAAACTCTCTTATCCATGAGATATTGCCTGGCTTTTGTTGATGGCAAAGGATTTGCTACTTTTGGTGTTCGATCACTTTGAAGATGAACACATCAAGGCCGAAGTTCTTTTGCGCAATAGTGTAGGCGAAACCTTGCTCCTCACATGCCTTCTAGTTTGCAAACTTGGTGCAATATCTCTCTTCAATGGTTAATGTTACAAATCGGCAGAATGATGGTTCTTCGAATGAACTTGGGTGAGCCATGGTTTTGAGTTTGGTGGCCATAAGTTCTTGTGGGTTGTGGTTGGATGCAAAAAGAAAGAAAAAGAAAGAAAACTTTTGAGAGTTCAAGAAAGAGTAAAGAATAGAAGAAAGAGTAGATAAGGTTAAAAGGTTTAGTGGTGAAGGAAGATTTGGTAGGGGTGATAGTGATTTTCGGCTAATGGGATAAAAGAAGGAAAAGTAAGAAAGAATGATGGTATAAAAAGATGATGAGGGGATTGGTGAGGTTGGCGGCAATGATGATTGGTGGGAGTTTAAGGGGTGGTCAACTAGGGTTTAATGGGATGATAATTAGGGTAAAATAAATATGAGTTAGGCTTTTATAAGCCTTTAAAATTAGCCCATTATTTCCTCCTTAGGTTAAACTTTGATCTTCAATCCAATTCCTCATCATCTTGAACTCTTTTCGTAAGATTCAAACACAAGAAAAATAAACATTAAATAAAGATAAAATTAAATAACTAAAGATAAAGGTAAATAAAATAAACTAAAAATTCTAAAAAATAATAATCCTAAAAAATGTAGAAAGATAAAGATAAAAAGAATGTAAATTAAACTAAAAACACACTTTTATCCTAAAAACCGAAAATAAAAATAAATCCAAAAATAAAATAAGTCCAAAATTAAAAATAAAACTGAAAATAAATAAGAAATACTAAGGGAGAGCATGATCATGCATCTCCTAAAGTAACCACTTCTTTGTCGCGCTCAACATGGTTGCCGACATAGTGCTTTAATCTTTGTCCGTTAATGGTGAACTTGATTATCACAACACCATGAGAGAAAGGTTTGACGAATTCAAATGGCCCGAACCATCTCGATTTCAATTTTCCCAGAAAGAGTTTTAACCGAGAATTGAACATAATAACTAATTGCCTGGGCAAAATTTGTCGCGGCAACAGCTTCTTTTCATGCCAACGCTTCCTTTTCTCCTTGAAGATTCTCGCATTGTCATAAGATAAAGCATGAAATTCTTCGATTTCGTTAAGGTCCAGTAATCTCTTTTGTCCAGCACTCTCCCAATCTATGTTGACAATTTTGATCGCCTAATAAGCCTTATGCTCTATCTCCACCGGAAGGTGGCAAGTCTTGCCGTAGACAAGTCTGTAAGGCGACATGCCTAAAGGTGCCTTGAATGTTGTTCGATAGGCCCATAGTGCTTCATCAATTCTTGCAGACTAATCCTTTCAAGACGGATTGAAAAATTTTCAAGGATAACTGTTGCGCGTAATAAGTGTTTCGCAATTGTGCAAGTGTACACGTCGCAAGTTATAGTATAAAAGATATCGTCTCCATAGGGATTGGTGCCACTTCAAGAATCTAGTCTCTTGCACTGTAAAAAGTAAAGACACAAGTAGAAGATTGTAAGAGTTTTAACTAACAACTAAACTAGAAAGCAATAAAGTAAAAGAAGATGTAATTAAATGAGAGTGAATAGGCCAGGTTATCGTAAGTTGAGATGTGATAGCCGATTGGATCGTCTTGGTAAAAGAGTGCAAGGGCAACTCAGTTGCCGTGGCAACTTGCACAGCGGGGTTGCCTTGGCAACTAATCGATGGTTGCCTGGGCAACTAGCTAGGCAACTACTTGGGAGGCTGGGTAGCAACTTCAAGGTTCGGCGGAGCGTTCTTCAATGGTTTCTTCTTATCCCTAAGTTGAAACTCTAGCTATTTGTGCATGCCTTGATAATACATCCTTGCGTGAATTAAGGGTGAATAACAACCAATCTTGCACTCTTCTTAGCCGTTGAAATCCTTAACTTATCCCTAAGCCGGATTAATCTTTACCATCAATAGATTGAATAAAGACCATACTCATTCATTTCTTGAATCTAACTCTCCTGATATTAGATAAATAGATGAAGTTATGAGATCCTCTCCCAATTCACTCGCAAACAAGAATAAGAACCAAGAATGAGTAAACCTTGAATTGAAAGTGCAAACTCTTATTACCTAAACAAAATCCAATTGTTTCTCACAACCATAAGGCACAATAACCTTAGCCAAATAGATTTAGTTCATGGCTAGGTTCCAAAGAAACACAAGACAAATAATTCCTAGCATAAACCCAATTGAACAAGAAAGAAAAAGATGAAGAATGGTTGAAGCCTTGTCGAAATCTCCCTTGCTCTTTGTCGAAAATTCTCTCTTCTCTCTCCCCTTGGAGTTGACGACATGGTCTTTAATTTATAGGGCTACGTCAAAGTCTTTTTTTGAGGAGGAAGTTAAGTTTGAATTAAATTATCTTTAAAGAATATAATTCTTTATTATATTTAAATTCCTTCTAGAACTTCTCCTATCTTCTTGGGATTTAATTTCTCTTTAACCTCTTCATTGAAATCAAACTCCTTTGGGATTTAGCTTTGCTCCACGTCATCTTGGGCTTATCTAGTCATCAACTTCGACTACCATATCATCTTATTCATTGTCGAAAATTGCCTTGGCTACTAGCTCGGCATCTCCTTCATGCATTGTCCTGGCAACTAGCTCGGCATCTCCTTCATGCATTGCCCTGGCAGCTGGTTCCAGCCTTGCTTTGGCAAGTGATTCTGTACACATACACAAAAACACACTAAAGCAGTATCTTTTTCCACAAAATTGAGCAAAATATGAAATCAAGCTTGTCCACCAAGGAAACGATGCAAACATGCATGAATGACTAATAATGCAACTAATATGAGCCTAAGTCTAGCAATAATAAGAATAAAAAGGGTAATAAAAACAGTACTTTTGAACACTTAACACACCCCCAAACTCAAACTATTGCTTGTCCTCAAGCAGTGCAAACTCATAATTACCCGCCAAGACTTCAATTTTCACAAACTTAGCTTTTAACTTGATTTCAATTCTCAGAACTGGCGCACAAAGTATGTTTGGCTTTTCATTTTTTGGACAACTTAGGAGTTACTCAGAATCAAACTATAATGTTTGTGAGTGTGTGCGGAGTTGTGTGCAAGTTGATTTTTCAGATTCTATGCAAACAAGAGGTTTTCAAATTTCTTCATTGGGTTCTTTTAATATGTTTTAACTAGAGCCGGTTTCAGGCACCTCTAGTTTTTTGTTTTTAGTTTTCTTAAGTTAATTAATTTATTCGACTAGAGCCAGTTTTGGGCACCTCTAGCGATCAATTTCTAGCACATACTAGAGCCAATTTCGGGCACCTCTAGTATTCATCCAATTTTTATTCTAATCCCCTAACTTTTTAACTATCAACCTAAATTCGCTAGAATTCCTTAAATCAATCAAGCCACAACAGTGTTTTTTCAAGTTTAGCATCATAGTATGATTCTAAGTGTTTCCACGTTTATCCTAGAATAAAAAGTTCTCTCAATTAAGTACATTGGCAAAGTCATCATCGGATATTCATCAAATCTAGGCAATTCTTGTTCCAACTAAAGGCAAGGAAAGTAATTTATGTATCCTAAATGCAATACTTAAGATGAATGCAGCTAAACATGGTAGCTAACTAATAACAATCACCCTCAAACTCGAGTGAGACATTGTCCTCAATGCATGCAACAAAGAAAAATAAAAATAAAGAAAAGTAAAATGCAAACGAGGACTTACTCCGAGAGTTCATCGTCGTAGATGATTAGTTTCCTTTTGGTCGGTGTCTTGATTCTTTTGCTTGAATGCAGTGGTTGCTTCCTTGTTGCCGATGGTGGAATCGCTCGTACGGGGTTGTCCTCATCGTCCTCTTCGTCAATGTCATTGGCTTTTCGCTTGGGCTTGGAAGATTCGATTGGTGCGGTCTTTGTTGGTGCAATGGATGACTCGTCCGAATCTGAAAAATCAGACAATGATTCAGTACGAGTTGATTCGGGCATAGGTGCTTTACCTTTGGCTTTTGCAGTGGTTGCCGGGGCGTCTTTAGCTTTGGTTGTCGTGACATCTTCAGTGTTGGTTGCCGTGGCAACTGCTTAGGCAGGCACGGTGTAGGTTGCCGTGGCATCATCTGTTACGGTTGCCGTGGCAACTACTTCATTGGTTGTCGTGGCAAGGATTTCGGCAGGAAAGATTAGGAACAACACGCGACTGCCCGGGTACTTTTCCAGGATGACTTGGGTGATGGCATTGTTGTGATCCTTCATATACTGCATGAACATTAGTTGCCGGTCTTCAATTTGCCTAAGGCGGTTCACGAACGGTTGTAAGAGTGCTTCAAGTTGTCCTAGGGTTGATAGCCGAGTTGCCCGGGCATTAGGTGCTTCGGCATTAGGGGTTGGCATGGCAAGTAAAGGCATTGGGGATTTTATCGGTGCCACTCCCATTAGCTTTCGGATTTGTGCTCGATTCAAACTGGACTTTGGTATGGCCTTTTCATCAGTGGACTCACTTGGGACATGCATCTCCTGTATCAATGGTAGTATTGTGTGCGGTGGGCATTAAAGAAGTTTTAACTAACTTATTCCATAATTTTGCCTCGGGTTTAAGCCGAAGGTGATTTACCGTGCCCTTGTATTTACCGTTATTCCAATGAGTTCCCGGTAGAGTGAGTTCTTGAAGCACCTTGTCGAGTTGCTTGGGCGTGAGTTGATCAACAAAGGCTTGATGCTCGTCCTTCTCAATGTAGAGCCCGTAAAAGGTGTTGATGTTTTCGGGGCTTATGAGTATAGCCTTGTCACGAACAAAAACATAAGGATTATCCGGGTTAGGTGAGTGAGCATAGAATTCTCTTACCCATGAGATGTTACCCGGTTCCGATTGATGGCAAAAGATTTGCCACTTTTGATGTACAATCCTTTTGAAGGTGAATGGTTCAAGGCCGAAATCTTGATGAGACTTGGAGTATTCAAAGCCTTGTTCTTTGCAAATCTTCTGGCTTTCAAACTTGGAGTGAAACCTTTCTTGAACCACCGGTGTAGCAAACTTCTTGTATCTTGGTTCTTTGGAGGAACTTGGATGAACCAAAAATTCAATTTTGGATGCCATGGATGATCTTGGTTATGAGTTTGGTAAAAACAAAGAAAAGAAAGCAAAAGAAACTAAAGAGTTGCAAGATGAAAAGTAGGAATAGGTTTCTTGGAAGTTAAGGGTGATGGGTTAAATAGAAGAGATAGGTATTGCGTGTAATAAGTGCTACGCAAATGTACAAGTATACACGTCGCAAGTAATAAAGTGATACGAGTATCGAGTACCGTCTCCACAGGGATTGGTTTGGGCCACTTTGCTTAAGTTACTGCACTGTGAAAATAAAAACACAATTGATAATAGAGGTTTTAATTAACGAGAAAACTAAGAGCAATAAACTAAAAGAATAGATGAAATTAAAATAGAGTAAATAGGCCAGGTTATCGTAAGTTGAGGTGTGATAGCCGATTGGATCGTCTTGGTAAAAGAGTGCAAGGGCAACTCAGTTGCCGTGGCAACTTGCACAGCGGGGTTGCCTTGGCAACTAATCGATGGTTGCTTGGGCGACTAGCTGGGCAACTACTTGGGCGACTGGGCAACAACTTCAAGGTTCGACGGAGCATTCTTCAATGGTTTCTTCTTATCCCTAAGTCGAAACTCTAGCTACTTGTGCATGCCTTGATAATACATTCCTGCGTGAATCAAGGGTGAACAACAACCAATCTTGCACTCCTCTTAGCCGTTGAAATCCTTAACTTATTCCTAAGCCGGATTAATCTTCAGCATCAATAGATTGAATAAAGACCATACTCATTCGTTTCTTGAATCTAACTCTCCCAATATTAGATAAATAGATGAAGTTAAGAGATCCTCTCCCAATTCACTCGCAAACAATAATAAAAGCCAAGAATGAGTAAACCTTGAATAGAAAAGTGCAAACTCTTATTACCTAAACAAAATCCAATTGTTTCTCACAACAACAAAACACAATAACCCCAACCAATCAAGTTAGTTCATGGTTGGGTTCAAAAGATATACAAAGAATAATCCCAAAACCATGAATCTAATGGAAGCAAAGAAGAAAAAGAAGAAAAAGAAATCGAACTCTCTCCCCCTTGCTCTCTTGTCGAATTTTCTCTCTTCTTGCCCTATGGGGTTATCGAAATTTTCCCTGTCTTCCCTCTCTTGCTCACTTGGAGTTGACATCTTGGTGATCTATTTATAGGGCTAGGTCAAAGTCCTTCTTTGAGGAGAAAGTTAAGTTGGAATTAAATTATCTTTAAAGAATATAATTCTTTATTATAATTATATTCCTTCTAGAACTTCTCCTATCTTCTTGGAATTTAATTCTTCTTTAACCTCTTCATGGAAATCAAACTCCTTTGGGATTTAGCTTTGCTCCACGTCATCTTGGGCTTGTCTAGTCATCAATTTCGACTACCATATCACCTTATTCTTTGTCGACAATTGCCTTGGCAACTGGATTGGCGTCTCCTTCATGCATTGCCCTGGCAACTAGCTCGGCATCTCCTTCATGCACTGCCCTGGCAACTGGTTCTAGCCTTGTTTAGGCAAGTGATTCTGCACACATACAAAAACACACCAAAGCAGCATCTTTTTCCACAAAAATCACCAAGTTATGTAATCAAGCTCAACAGTGGAAAGAAACATGAATTAATGCATGAATAACTAATTATGCAACTAATATGAGCTTAAGTCTAACAATAATATGAGTAAAAAAGGGTAATAAAAATAGTACTTTTGAACACTTATCACACCCCCAAACTCGAACTATTGCTTGTCCTCAAGCAATGCTAACTAAAAATTACCTGCCAAGACTTTAATCATCAAAGACATGCTTCAAACTTGAATTCAAACCTCAGAACCGTGGCACAAAGTATGATCACCTTTTAATTTTTCAGATAGCACAAGAATTACCCAAAACCAAACTATAATGCTCGTGACAATGTGTGTGCGTAGTTATGTACAAGTTGATTTTTAAGATTCTATGTGAACAATAGGCTTTTATCAATTTAATTACTGGGGCATTTATTTTTATTTTCACTAAAGCCAATTTCGGGCACCTCTAGCAAAGTAAGCAATTTCTCATTTTATTTTAGTCGACTAGAGCCAATTTTGGGCACCTCTAGCGATTCTTTAATGTGCATTAACTACTAGAGTCAGTTTCGGGCACCTCTAGCAAGAAAGTGCATTTACTACTAGAGCCAGTTTCAGGCACCTCTAGCAAGAATTTAACTTTTAATTTTCAAATTTACCCAAATTTTAAGCAACCTAAGTTCACTAAGTTTCTTTCAATCAACAAGCCACAACCGTGTAAAAAAATCAGCATCATAGTAAAATTCTAAGTTCTTTTCATGCAATCCTAAAATTAAAGGTTCTTTCAATTAAGTGCAGTGGCAAAAATTCATCATTGGATATTCAAAAAGTCTTAAGCAATTAAATCCAATTAAAGGCATGGCAAGTAACATATGCAACCTATATGTGATTGCTAATGATGAATGCAACTAACATGAAACTAGCTAGAAATCAACACCCCCCCCCAAACTCGAGAGAAGCTTTGTCCTCAATGCATGTAAAAGTGAAACAAAATTTTAAAAAAACTAAGTGAAATGAGTTAGTCGGAGAGGTCGTCACCTCGAGTGATAAGTTTCCTTCATGCCGTTTGCTTGATTCATTTTTCAGTCGGTGGTTGAATGCTGGTACCGCGTGAATAGCATTGCTTTGATTTGATCCATGTTTGCCGATGCAGGTTCACTTGCATAGGCATCAGTATTTGCCGAAGCCATTGTTGTTGCCTGGGCATCGCCAGTTTCTGTTGTGGTTGCTGTGGCAAGTAGTCACTAGTGAATTTCCTTAGCATGGTGGTTGTGAGTCTTGTTGTGGAAAAGAAAACCTGGAAACTAAAGATAATGAAGAAAAATAAAATCTCTCCTAAAAATTCCAAAAATAAATAAAGAGAAAAAAAATAACCGAAAATAATATAAAGAAAAAAAATAGTTCGAAAAAAAATAAAAAGAGAAATAAAAAGAAAATATCGAAAGGAGAGCATGCTCATGCATCTCCTAAGGTGTAAACTTCTTTGTTTCGTTCTACATGGGCACCATTGTAGTGCTTCAATCTCTGTCCGTTAACTTTGAATTCATGTTCGTCGGTAATGGACTTGATGGGATAATGGTTTGAAAACTTCGAATGGTCCCGACCATCTTGATTTTAGTTTTCCCAGGAAAAGTTTTAGTCGAGAATTGAATAAGAGAACTAGTTGCCCTAGCATGAATTGTCGCGACAATAGTTTCTTGTCGTGCCATTGCTTTGTTTTCTCCTTGTAGATTTGTGCATTGTTATAGGCGAGTGCACGAAATTCTTCTATCTCGTTGAGGTCCAACAAACGCTTTTGTCTGGCACTTTCCTAATGCATATTCACGGTCTTGATTGCCCAATATGTCTTGTGTTCGATTTCCACCGGTAGATGGCATGTTTTGCCATAGACAAGGTCGAAGGGGGACATACCTAAGGGTGTTTTGAATGCAGTGCGATATGCCCAAAGTGCTTCATCTAGTTTTACTGACCAATCCTTCCTAGAGGGATTTACAACTTTCTCGAGTATACCCTTCAATTCCCGGTTGGAAATTTCTGCTTGCCCATTGGTTTGTGGGTGATATTGCCCGTCCTCTGGCAACGATCAGATTGCTTGTAAAACTCTTGGGCATCTTTGTACAGTGTTGGCCAATACAAACCGGATTGAAAAACTTTGGCCGCGGTACGAGTTCCTCCAAAATGTCCTCCATAGGGTGAAGAATGACATTGTCAGAGTACATTCTATTGGTGCTCTTCAGGGACACATCGACGTATAACTTGATCTGCACATTGTTTAAACAAAAAAGGCTCGTCCCAAAAGTAATGCTTAGCATCATAGTGGAACCGCTTCTTCCCTTGGTGAGTAAGGCCATAAGGTAAAATACCACAAACAAGGAAATTAACTAAATCCGCGTACCAAGGTATTACCGAGGCATGTGCTGCCATGGCGACTGCTCCCAAGATTGTGAAGTCGTGTGTGTCTAGAGTTGCCAAGGCATATGTGTCCATAGTTATCGAGGCGTGCATATCAGTGGTTACCGAGGCGTGCACGTCAAGAGCTACTACGACATCCATGGTTTTCGAGGCATCAAGGGTTGCTGCGGCATCAATGGTTGCCGAGGCGTGCGCATCAAGAGCTGCTGTGGCGTCGAGGGTTGCTGAGGCATGCGCATCGATGGTTGCCGAGGCGTGCACGTCTGGAGTTGCCAAGACATGCGCGTCAAGAGCTGCTACAGCGTCGAGGGTTGCCGAGGCATGCGCATCCATGGTTGCCGAGGCATCAAGGGTTTCCGAGGCGTGCATATCCATGGTTGCAGAGGCAAATAAAAGTTGTTCATCCGGGAATGCATCACGTATCTCTAAATCCGCGTCCTCCTCCCTACTGCGTTCTAAACGTGATAAGTGATCGGCCACTTGATTTTATGTTCTTTTCCTGTGTATTGGCCTAGGACTGCTCCTACCGTGAAATCACTTGCATCACACGTGAGCTCAAAAGGTAGCATCCAATCTGGTGGAACGACAATGGGTGCCAAGGCAAGCTTTTCCTTTAGGGTTTCGAATACTTGGGGTGCAAGAATCATCAAAATGGAAGACTTTATCTTGGTGGGGGTAATCTCTCGATCACGTCCACCTTGGCTTTGTCTACTTCAATTCCCTTGGATGAAATCTTGTGGCCGATCACTATTCTTTCATCTACCATAAGATGACACTTCTCCCAATTAAGGACTAAATCGGTTTCTTCACATCTTGCCAACACATTCTCTTGATTGTCGAGGCAACTGTTGAAGTAACTACCAAAAACGAAAAAATCATCCATGAAGATCTCAAGGAAGTCTTCGACCATGTCTGAAAAGAGTGCCATCATGCATCTTCTAATGTTACTGCATATTTGAGAAAACTTTAGGAGAGTCATTTTTGATACTTCTTATAGTCCATCCGTACCCTCCATCGAGTGATAATATTGCCCAAAAAGAGTTGGGCCAATGTGCTCCCAGCTACTCCCTTTTGCATTAGCATGGTGTAGGTGTCTTTCTTTCGTGTTCCCTTGTAGTCCATGCACATCTTCCACCTTGCTACTGTTTCTGAAGGTATGGATATATTATTAGGAAAAATTATATCAACATCCAACCATTTAATTACCTCATTCTTGTCGGGCTCCATCATGGTTGGATGTAGCCTTCGTTGTCGTGGCAATTGCTGCTTTAGCCAATTGCCGTGGCAATCAGTTGCCAAAATTTGCTGTAAGTCAAGGGAAGAACCAATTTTCTGAAAAGCTTTACGAATCCAAACACCATTTTCTTTTGGCTTCTCAAACATCTCCATCAGTAGAGATTTCGCTGCTTCAAATCTACCAACATCGGTTTCTCAAGACATACCTGCAATGGACGAGGTGAGTTTTTAAAGAATTCGAAAGGTTCAACCATTACCTGCTCATATTCCATTGGCAAAGTATTATCATCTCGTTGATCTTGCATGTGGTCATGTAATTGCCATGGCAAATATAGATGAGAGCAATCAACAGATTCCTGCTTCAACATCAACGTTGTAACCTTCTGGGCATCAGGTTCCTCAGAATTTGATGTAGTATTGTTGTTCTCAGCTTCACTGAGTGTTGTCGCGGCATTGCTCTGTTCAGGTTCCTCAATCATTGCCGAGGCAATTTGTTGCTCAGGCTCATCATGTGTTGGGCAGACTTTCTCCTCAACATACTTTCGACTTTGAGGTTTTAGTTGTTCCCCACACATCGGAGAGCTTTCTTTGCATTGCTCCTTATCATCTTGCCTTGGGACGTCAGTATCCCTAGGAATGAATTGTTGGAGCATGTTATCCATGACAAATGTAGATCTCCCCAATTGATCTTTTGAATCCCCTAAGGTTGCATCCCACTGAGCTATCCTCGTATCCATAGATTTTGATAGCTCTTGAATCTCTTCAATTGATCCGTCAAGTCTAGCCAAGGAAGCTAGTAACGTTTCCTCCAAGGAATTGGAATGCTCTTGAAAAGGACTACATTGCCATGGCATATCTGTTGCTGCGGCAAAATTGTTATGGTAAAAAAAATTTTGAGCTTTTTGACCATACCATGAAGAATTTTGCTGCTGGTTCCCTCTATGGTCCTCCATGTAGTTATATGCACTGAAAATGTGAGGGCAATTTTCAAACACATGATGTTCTCCACACATAGCACAAGATTTTTCCATGGTATAAGTTCTTTGGGCTTTTCTCGGTTGGTATAGGTAATCATCAAAGGGTGCAAGAAACTCTTGATTGTATTGATTCATATCTTCCAACATCATCTCTCGAATAGATCGGCTTTTATTTCCCGACATGTTGATGTCCCTTAACTTGTAGCGCAAATTTTTTTTTTGATAAAACAAACAAAAAGAAAAGTTAGTAAAACTAAGAGAAAAAAATGTAATAACAAAAACAACTAACACCAATTGCCAATCCCCGACAACGGCGCCAAAAACTTGTTGCGTGTAATAAGTGCTACGCAATTGTGCAAGTATACACGTCGCAGGTAATAAAGTGATACGAGTATCGAGTATTGTCTCCACAGGGATTGGTTTGGGCCACTTTGCTTAATTTACTGCACTGTGAAAATTAAACACAATTGATAATAGAGGTTTTAATTAACGAGAAAACTAAGAGCAATAAACTAAAAGAATAGATGAAATTAAAATAGAGTAAACAGGCCAGGTTATCGTGAGTTGAGGTGTTATAGCCGATTGGATCGTCTTGGTAAAAGAGTCCAAGGGCAACTCAGTTACCGTGGCAACTTGCACAGCGGGGTTGCCTTGGCAACTAATCGATGGTTGCTTGGGCGACTAGCTGGGCAACTACTTGGGCGGCTGGGCAGCAACTTCAAGGTTCGGCGGAGCGTTCTTTAATGGTTTCTTCTTATCCCTAAGTCGAAACTCTAGCTACTTGTGCATGCCTTGATAATACATCCCTGCGTGAATCAAGGATGAACAACAACCAATCTTGCGCTCCTCTTAGCCGTTGAAATCCTTAACTTATTCCTAAGCCAGATTAATCTTCAGCATCAATAGATTGAATAAAGACCATACTTATTCATTTCTTGAATCTAACTCTCCCGATATTAGATAAATAGATGAAGTTACGAGATCCTCTCCCAATTTACTCGCAAACAAGAATAAAAGCCAAGAATGAGTAAACCTTGAATAGAAAAGTGCAAACTCATATTACCTAAAAAAATCCAATTGTTTCTCACAAGAACAAAACACAATAACCCCAACCAATCAAGTTAGTTCATGGTTGGGTTCAAAAGATATACAAAGAATAATCCCCAAACCATGAATCTAATGGAAGTAAAGAAGATGAAGAATAAATCGAACTCTCTCCCCCTTGCTCTCTTGTCGAAATTTCTCTCTTCTTTCCCTATGGGGTTGTCGAAATTTTTCCTCTCTTCCCTCTCTTGGACTTGACGGCTTGGTGATCTATTTATAGGGCTAGGTCAAAGTCCTTCTTTGAGGAGGAAGTTAAGTTGGAATTAAATTATCTTTAAAGAATATAATTCTTTATTATAATTATATTCCTTCTAGAACTTCTCCTATCTTCTTGGAATTTAATTTTTCTATAACCTCTTCATGGAAATCAAACTCCTTTGGGATTTAGCTTTGCTCCACGTCATCTTGGGCTTGTCTAGTCATCAATTTTGACTACCATATCACCTTATTCTTTGTCGACAATTGCCCTGGCAACTGGCTCGATGTCTCCTTCATGCATTGCCCTGGCAACTAGCTCGGCATCTCCTTCATGCACCTTGTTTAGGCAAGTGATTCTGCACACATACAAAAACACACCAAAGCAGCATCTTTTTCCACAAAAAACACCAAGTTATGTAATCAAGCTCAACGGTGGAAAGAAACATGAATTAATGCATGAATGACTAATTATGCAACTAATATGAGCTTAAGTCTAACAATAATATGAGTTAAAAGGGTAATAAAAATAGTACTTTTGAATACTTATCAATAGGTAATAAATATGGTGGGTGGGATTAATTTTGGAATAAGGAAGAATGGGGTTTCGATTTAGGGGAAGGGTGGCGGCTAGGGGGTTTATTTAGGGTAAATTGGAGGCTTAATATAAGCCTTAGATTCAGCCCATTAATTTCCTTGTTGAAGAAGTTTCCTTCTTGAATCAAAATTCCTCTTTTATCTTGAACTCTTTTACCTACAATTCAAAAATAAATAAAATAAGGATTAAAATTAAGGATAAACTAATAAAATAAATAAAGATGTGCAAAGAAATTCTTAAACTTTAAAAGATAAATATGAAAAAAAGATGTAGTTTTAATCTTAAAGAAAATAAATAAATCTATCCTAAAAGAAAAATAACCGAAAATAATAAATAAAAATAAAGAATTAAATAGTTCAAAAGAAGAAGAAAAAGAAAAAGAAATATAGAAAGGAGAGCATGCTCATGCATCTCTTAAGGTGACCACTTCTTTGTTACGTTCCACATGGGCACTGTTGTAGTGTTTCAATCTTTGTCAATTAACTTTGAATTCATGTTCGTCAGTGATGAACTTAATTATCACGGCACCATGGGAGAATGGTTTGACAACTTCGAATGGTCCCGACCATCTTGATTTTAGTTTTACTGGGAAAATTTTTAGCCGAGAATTGAATAAGAGATCTAGTTGCCCTGACATGAATTGCCACGACAATAGTTTCTTGTCATGCCATTGCTTTGTTTTCTCCTTGTAGATTCGTGCGCTGTTATAGGCGAGTGCACAGAATTCTTCTATCTCGTTGAGGTCCAACAAACACTTTTGTCCGGTACTTTCCCAATCCATATTCACGGTCTTGATTGCCCAATATGCCTTGTGTTCTATTTCCACCGGTAGATGGCATGTTTTTCCATAGACAAGTCGGAAAGGGGACATACCTAAGGGTGTTTTGAATGCAGTGCGATATGCCCAAAGTGCGTCATCTAGTCTTACTGACCAATCCTTTCTAGAGGGATTTACAACTTTCTCGAGTATACCCTTCAATTCCCGGTTGGAAATTTCTGCTTGCCCATTATTTTGTGGGTGATATGCCGTGGCAATCTTGTAACATCTTGGCAATGAGTTTGTTGTCGAAGTGCTTGCCTTCATCACTGATAATTGCTCTCGGCATCCCAAACCGTGTAAATATATTTTTATGCAAGAATCTTTGCACGGTCTTGGAATTGTTGATGGGAACTGTAGCTGCCTCAACCCATTTAGACACGTAGTCAACGGTAAGTAGAATGTAGAGGTTGCCGAATGAAGATCGGAAAGGTCCCATAAAATCAATCCCCCATACATCGAACAATTCTACCTCGATGATATTTTAGAGCGGCATCTCATGTCGTCTAGAGATATTGCCCGTCCTCTGGCATCGATCGTATTGCTTGTAAAACTCTTGGGCATCTTTGTACAGTGTTGGCCAATACAAACCGGATTGTAAAATTTTCGCCGCGGTACGTGTTCCTCCAAAATGTCCTCCATAAGGTGACGAATGGCATTGCCAGAGTACATTCTGTTGCTCCTCTTCAGGAACACATCGGTGTATACCCTGATCTGCACATTGTTTAAACAAAAGAGGCTCGTCCCAAAAGTAATGCTTAGCATCATGGCGGAACCGCTTCTTCCCTTGGTGAGTAAGGCCATAAGGTAAAATACCACAAACAAGGAAATTAACTAAATTCGCGTACCAGGGTATTGCCGAGGCATGTGCTGCCGTGGCGACTGCTTCCAAGATTGTTGAGGCGTGTGCGTTGAAAGTTGTCGAGGCATACACGTCCATGGTTACTGAGGTGTGCGTATCGGTGGTTGCCGCGACGTGCGCGTTGAGAGTTGCTGAAGGGTCAAGGGTTACCGAGGCATGCGCATCCATGGTTTCTGAGGCGTCAGGGGTTGTCGAGGCGTGCACATCCATTGTTGCTGAGGCAACTAACAGTTGCTCATCCGGGAATGCATCACATATCTTTAAATCTGTATCATACTCCCTATTGCATTCTAAGCGTGATAAATGACCGGCCACTTGATTTTTCTTTCCTTTCACATCCTTAATTTCAATTTCAAACTCTTGTAAAAGCAATATCCAACGAATCAAATGAGGTTTAGTATCCTTTTTAGCAAATAGATACTTAATTGCCGAATGGTTCGTATGAACAGTTACCTTTGTACCAATCAAATAGGATCGAAATTTGTCAAATCGAAAAACTACGGCTAGTAACTCTTTTCTCTGTTGTTGTGTAATTCACTTGAGGACTATTAAGAGTTTTACAGCGTATTATATCACATGAAAGGTCTTACCTGTGCGTTGGCCTAGGACTGCTCCTACCGCGAAATCACTTGCATCACATATGAGCTCAAAAGGTAGCGTCCAACTGGGTGGAACGACAATGGGTGCCGAGGCAAGCTTTTCCTTTAGGGTTTGAATGCTTGGGTGCAAGAATCATCAAAATTGAAGACTTTATCATGTTCAAGCAAATTGCTCAAGGGTTTAGTAATTTTAGAAAAATTATGAATGAACCTCTTGTAAAAACTCCATGTCCAAGAAAGCTTCGGATTCCTTTAACCGAACTTGGTGGGGTAATCTCTTGATCACGTCCACCTTGACTTTGTCTACTTCGATTCCCTTGGATGAAATCTTTCATCTACCATAAGATGACACTTCTCCCAATTAAGGACTAAATCGGTTTCTTCACATCTTGCCAACACATTCTCTTGATTGTCGAGGCAACTGTTGAAGTAACTACCAAAAACGAAAAAATCATCCATGAAGATCTCAAGGAAGTCTTCGACCATGTCTGAAAAGAGTGCCATCATGCATCTTCTAATGTTACTGCATATTTGAGAAAACTTTAGGAGAGTCATTTTTGATACTTCTTATAGTCCATCCGTACCCTCCATCGAGTGATAATATTGCCCAAAAAGAGTTGGGCCAATGTGCTCCCAGCTACTCCCTTTTGCATTAGCATGGTGTAGGTGTCTTTCTTTCGTGTTCCCTTGTAGTCCATGCACATCTTCCACCTTGCACTCAAGCTTCAAGGTATGGATATATTATTAGGAAAAATTATATCAACATCCAACCATTTAATTACCTCATTCTTGTCGGGCTCCATCATGGTTGGATGTAGCCTTCGTTGTCGTGGCAATTGCTGCTTTAGCCAATTGCCGTGGCAATCAGTTGCCAAAATTTGCTGTAAGTCAAGGGAAGAACCAATTTTCTGAAAAGCTTTACGAATCCAAACACCATTTTCTTTTGGCTTCTCAAACATCTCCATCGGTAGAGATTTCACTGCTTCAAATCTACCAACATCGGTTTCTCAAGACATACCTGCAATGGACGAGGTGAGTTTTTAAAGAATTCGAAAGGTTCAACCATTACCTGCTCATATTCCATTGGCAAAGTATTATCATCTCGTTGATCTTGCATGTGGTCATGTAATTGCCATGGCAAATATAGATGAGAGCAATCAACGATTCTCGCTTCAACATCAACGTTGTAACCTTCGGGCATCGGGTTCCTCGAATTTGATGTAGTATTGTTGTTCTCGGCTTCACCGAGTGTTGTCGTGGCATTGCTCGTTCAGGTTCCTCAATCATTGCCGAGGCAATTTGTTGCTCAGCTCATCATGTGTTGGGCAGACTTTCTCCTCAACATACTTTCGACTTTGAGGTTTTAGTTGTTCCCCACACATCGGAGAGCTTTCTTTGCATTGCTCTTATCATCTTGCCTTGGGACGTCAAGTATCCCTAGGAATGAATTGTTGGAGCATGTTATCCATGACAAATGTAGATCTCCCCAATTGATCTTTTGAATCCCCTAAGGTTGCATCCCCTTTGAGCTATCCTCGTATCCATAGATTTTGATAGCTCTTGAATCTCTTCAATTGATCCGTCAAGTCTAGCCAAGGAAGCTAGTAACGTTTCCTCCAAGGAATTGGAATGCTCTTGAAAAGGACTACATTGCCATGGCATATCATTCTTGCTGGCAAAATTGTTATGGTAAAAAAATTTTGAGCTTTTTGACCATACCATGAAGAATTTTGCTCTTTGGTTCCCTCTATGGTCCTCCATGTAGTTATATGCTTTGAAAATGTGAGGGCAATTTTCAAACACATGATGTTCTCCACACATAGCACAAGATTTTTCCATGGTATAAGTTCTTTGGGCTTTTCTCGGTTGGTATAGGTAATCATCAAAGGGTGCAAGAAACTCTTGATTGTATTGATTCATATCTTCCAACATCATCTCTCGAATAGATCGGCTTTTATTTCCCGACATGTTGATGTCCCTTAACTTGAAGCGCAAATTTTTTTTTTTTGATAAAACAAACAAAAAGAAAAGTTAGTAAAACTAAGAGAAAAAATGTAATAACAAAAACAACTAACACCAATTGCCAATCCCGACAACGGCGCCAAAAACTTGTTGCGTGTAATAAGTGCTACGCAATTGTGCAAGTATACACGTCGCGGGTAATAAAGTGATACGAGTATCGAGTATTGTCTCCTTGAGGATTGGTTTGGGCCACTTTGCTTAATTTATTGCACTTTGTGAAAATTAAACACAATTGATAATAGAGGTTTTAATTAACGAGAAAACTAAGAGCAATAAACTAAAAGAATAGATGAAATTAAAATAGAGTAAACAGGCGGGTTATCGTGAGTTGAGGTGTTATAGCCGATTGGATCGTCTTGGTAAAAGAGTCCAAGGGCAACTCAGTTACCGTGGCAACTTGCACAGCGGGGTTGCCTTGGCAACTAATCGATGGTTGCTTGGGCGACTAGCTGGGCAACTACTTGGGCGGCTGGGCAGCAACTTCAAGGTTCGGCGGAGGCGTTCTTTAATGGTTTCTTCTTATCCCTAAGTGAAACTCTAGCTACTTGTGCATGCCTTGATAATACATCCTGCGTGAATCAAGGATGAACAACAACCAATCTTGCGCTCCTCTTAGCCGTTGAAATCCTTAACTTATTCCTAAGCCGATTAATCTTCAGCATCAATAGATTGAATAAAGACCATACTTATTCATTTCTTGAATCTAACTCTCCCGATATTAGATAAATAGATGAAGTTCGAGAGATCCTCTCCCAATTTACTCATAAACAAGAATAAAAGCCAAGAATGAGTAAACCTTGAATAGAAAAGTGCAAACTCATATTACCTAAAAAAATCCAATTGTTTCTCACAAGAACAAAACACAATAACCCCAACCAATCAAGTTAGTTCATGGTTGGGTTCAAAAAGATATACAAAGAATAATCCCCAAACCATGAATCTAATGGAAGTAAAGAAGATGAAGAATAAATCGAACTCTCTCCCCCTTGCTCTCTTGTCGAAATTTCTCTCTTCTTTCCCTATGGGGTTGTCGAAATTTTTCCTCTCTTCCCTCTCTTGGACTTGTGGCTTGGTGATCTATTTATAGGGCTAGGTCAAAGTCCTTCTTTGAGGAGGAAGTTAAGTTGGAATTAAATTATCTTTAAAGAATATAATTCTTTATTATAATTATATTCCTTCTAGAACTTCTCCTATCTTCTTGGAATTTAATTTTTCTATAACCTCTTCATGGAAATCAAACTCCTTTGGGATTTAGCTTTGCTCCACGTCATCTTGGGCTTGTCTAGTCATCAATTTTGACTACCATATCACCTTATTCTTTGTCGACAATTGCCCTGGCAACTGGCTCGATGTCTCCTTCATGCATTGCCCTGGCAACTAGCTCGGCATCTCCTTCATGCACCTTGTTTAGGCAAGTGATTCTGCACACATACAAAAACACACCAAAGCAGCATCTTTTTCCACAAAAAACACCAAGTTATGTAATCAAGCTCAACGGTGGAAAGAAACATGAATTAATGCATGAATGACTAATTATGCAACTAATATGAGCTTAAGTCTAACAATAATATGAGTTAAAAGGGTAATAAAAATAGTACTTTTGAATACTTATCAATAGGTAATAAATATGGTGGGTGGGATTAATTTTGGAATAAGGAAGAATGGGGTTTCGATTTAGGGGAAGGGTGGCGGCTAGGGGGTTTATTTAGGGTAAATTGGAGGCTTAATATAAGCCTTAGATTCAGCCCATTAATTTCCTTGTTGAAGAAGTTTCCTTCTTGAATCAAAATTCCTCTTTTATCTTGAACTCTTTTACCTACAATTCAAAAATAAATAAAATAAGGATTAAAATTAAGGATAAACTAATAAAATAAATAAAGATGTGCAAAGAAATTCTTAAACTTTAAAAGATAAATATGAAAAAAAGATGTAGTTTTAATCTTAAAGAAAATAAATAAATCTATCCTAAAAGAAAAATAACCGAAAATAATAAATAAAAATAAAGAATTAAATAGTTCAAAAGAAGAAGAAAAAGAAAAAGAAATATAGAAAGGAGAGCATGCTCATGCATCTCTTAAGGTGACCACTTCTTTGTTACGTTCCACATGGGCACTGTTGTAGTGTTTCAATCTTTGTCAATTAACTTTGAATTCATGTTCGTCAGTGATGAACTTAATTATCACGGCACCATGGGAGAATGGTTTGACAACTTCGAATGGTCCCGACCATCTTGATTTTAGTTTTACTGGGAAAATTTTTAGCCGAGAATTGAATAAGAGATCTAGTTGCCCTGACATGAATTGCCACGACAATAGTTTCTTGTCATGCCATTGCTTTGTTTTCTCCTTGTAGATTCGTGCGCTGTTATAGGCGAGTGCACAGAATTCTTCTATCTCGTTGAGGTCCAACAAACACTTTTGTCCGGTACTTTCCCAATCCATATTCACGGTCTTGATTGCCCAATATGCCTTGTGTTCTATTTCCACCGGTAGATGGCATGTTTTTCCATAGACAAGTCGGAAAGGGACATACCTAAGGGTGTTTTGAATGCGGTCGATATGCCCAAAGTCGTCATCTAGTCTTCTTGACCAATCCTTTCTAGAGGATTTACAACTTTCTCGAGTATACCCTTCAATTCCGGTTGGAAATTTCTGCTTGCCCATTATTTTGTGGGTGATATGCCGTGGCAATCTTGTAACATCTTGGCAATGAGTTTGTTGTCGAAGTGCTTGCCTTCATCGCGATAATTGCTCTCGGCATCCCAAACGTGTAAATATATTTTTATGCAAGAATCTTTGCACGGTCTTGGAATTGTTGATGGGAACCGTAGCTGCCTCAACCCATTTAGACACGTAGTCAACGGTAAGTAGAATGTAGAGGTTGCGAATGAAGATCGGAAAGGTCCCATAAAATCAATCCCCCCATACATCGAACAATTCTACCTCGATGATATTTTAGAGCGGCATCTCATGTCGTCTAGAGATATTGCCCGATCCCTCCGCATCGATCGTATTGCTTGTAAAACTCTTGGGCATCTTTGTACAGTGTTGGCCAATACAAACCGGATTGTAAAATTTTCGCCGCGGTACGTGTTCCTCCAAATGTCCTCCATAAGGTGACGAATGGCATTGCCAGAGTACATTCTGTTGCTCCTCTTCAGGAACACATCGGTGTATACCCTGATCTGCACATTGTTTAAACAAAAGAGGCTCGTCCCAAAAGTAATGCTTAGCATCATGGCGGAACCGCTTCTTCCCTTGGTGAGTAAGGCCATAAGGTAAAATACCACAAACAAGGAAATTAACTAAATTCGCGTACCAGGGTATTGCCGAGGCATGTGCTGCCGTGGCGACTGCTTCCAAGATTGTTGAGGCGTGTGCGTTGAAAGTTGTCGAGGCATACACGTCCATGGTTACTGAGGTGTGCGTATCGGTGGTTGCCGCGACGTGCGCGTTGAGAGTTGCTGAAGGGTCAAGGGTTACCGAGGCATGCGCATCCATGGTTTCTGAGGCGTCAGGGGTTGTCGAGGCGTGCACATCCATTGTTGCTGAGGCAACTAACAGTTGCTCATCCGGGAATGCATCACATATCTTTAAATCTGTATCATACTCCCTATTGCATTCTAAGCGTGATAAATGACCGGCCACTTGATTTTCTGTTCCTTTCCTGTCCTTAATTTCAATTTCAAACTCTTGTAAAAGCAATATCCAACGAATCAAATGAGGTTTAGTATCCTTTTTAGCAAATAGATACTTAATTGCCGAATGGTTCGTATGAACAGTTACCTTTGTACCAATCAAATAGGATCGAAATTTGTCAAATACGAAAACTACGGCTAGTAACTCTTTCTCTGTTGTTGTGTAATTCACTTGAGGACTATTAAGAGTTTTACAGCGTATTATATCACATGAAAGGTCTTACCTGTGCGTTGGCCTAGGACTGCTCCTACCGCGAAATCACTTGCATCACATATGAGCTCAAAAGGTAGCGTCCAATCTGGTGGAACGACAATGGGTGCCGAGGCAAGCTTTTCCTTTAGGGTTTCGAATGCTTGGGTGCAAGAATCATCAAAATTGAAGACTTTATCATGTTCAAGCAAATTGCTCAAGGGTTTAGTAATTTTAGAAAAATTATGAATGAACCTCTTGTAAAAACCTGCATGTCCAAGAAAGCTTCGGATTCCTTTAACCGAACTTGGTGGGGGTAATCTCTTGATCACGTCCACCTTGACTTTGTCTACTTCAATTCCCTTGGATGAAATCTTGTGGCCGAGCACTATTCCTTCATCTACCATAAAATGACACTTCTCCCAATTAAGGACTAAATCGGTTTCTTCACATCTTGCCAACACCTTCTCTGAATTGCCGAGACAGCTGTCGAAGTCATTACCAAAAACAAAAAAATCATCCATGAAGATCTCAAGGAAGTCTTCGACCATGTCTGAAAAGAGTGCCATCATGCATCTTTGGAAGGTTGTCGGGGCATTATACAATCCAAACAGCATCCTTCGGAAAGCATAAGTACCGTATGGGCATGTGAAGGTTGTCTTTTCTTGATCTTCTGGTGCTATGGCAATTTGATTGTAACCTGAATAACCATCAAGAAAACAATAAAAGGGTTTACCTACAAGACGGTCAAGCATTTGGTCAATAAAGGGTAATGGGAAGTGATCTTTCCTAGCGGCTTTGTTTAGCTTTCGATAATCCATACAAACCCTCCAACCGGTTACAGTCCTGGTTGGAATGAGTTCATTGTTTTCATTACTTACCACCGTTATACCTCCATTTTAAGTACACATTGTACCGGACTTACCCATGTACTATCAGAGATAGGGTATATGATGCCGGCGTCAAGCCACATGATGATTTCTTTCATTACAACCCCTTTTATGGCATGATTTAGTCTCCTCTGGGCCTCAATCGAAGGTTTGTGATCATCTTCCAACAAAATCTTGTGCATGCACACTACCGAGCTAATTCCCTTCAAGTCGGCAATTGGCCACCCTATTGCCTTCTTGTGTAGCATCAACATTTTGATCAGCTTCTTTTCCTGCCCAGGTTGTAATTTAGAGGAAATAATTACAGGCAATGTATTATCGGTTCCCAAGTAAGCATATTTTAGTTGCTCTGGCAACTGTTTCAACTCAAGAATCGGTGGTTTTTCAATAGAGGGCTTTTCGATTTTACCTTCCTTACCTGAGTAATCCAGTGGTTCAAAGTATGTACCTGGTTGATTGACTAACCAATTTTCCTCTTCTTGTTGTTCCTCATCAATCGGTTCTTCATACTCCTCAGGTTCCTCTTGATTGGTAATGTAGTTGCCGAGGCAACTAAATTCCTCGTCGAAGTTAAACTCTACCGTGGCATGCAGAAGTTGGCATTCTTCTGGATCATCGGCATGCCTTAGTGTTTGGAACACATTTAGTTTAACTTGCTGGTCATTCACCCTCATTGTGAGTTCTCCCTTTTCAACATCGATCAAGGTTCTCCCTGTTGCTAGGAAGGGTCTTCCGAGAATGATAAGTGCATGTTCATCTGCTTCACAATCCAAAACAATAAAGTCAGTGGGAAAAATAAATTTATCAACTTTTACCAGTATGTCTTCGATTTTTCCCTCTCAATGCATATAGGATATGTCGGCTAGTTGTAGCATAACTGTTGTAGGTCTTACCTTCCCGATTCCTAGTTTTTGGAAAACCGATTTAGGCATCAAGTTTATGCTGGCTCCAAGGTCACATAATGCTTTCCCAACATAATGGTTTCCAATGGAACAAGGTATTGTGAAACTTCTGGGATCCTTCAACTTTGGTGGCATATGATTGTGCAACATGGCCATGCATCCCTCTGTTGCGGCAACTGTTTCAAACTCCCCTAGCCTTGTTCTCTTGGAAACAATGTCTTTAAGAAACTTGGCATAGTTCGGCATTTGTCCAATTGCTTCAACCAATGGCAAGTTGATGTGGACTTGTTTTAGGATATCAAGGAACTTCTTGAATTGATATTCTTGCTTTTGTCGCTTCAACCTTTGTGCGAATGGTGGTGGAAGTCAGATATCTTCGATCCTTTCATTGGTCTGGAACCTGATTGATGGCATTGCATTGTCAACTGGGGTTGTCGTGGCGTGCCTATCGTTGGTTTCCAAGGCATCCTTATCCCCGGTTGACGAGGCATGCTTATCGCTGGTTGCCGCGGCAATTCTTGGTTCAGCATCTGAGGCTTTGCCACTGAGTTCGTCTTGTTCTTTTTGTGGAGTTTTGTTTGATGAGCGAGCTTGAGCCTCTTTAAGTTGTTGGCCACTTCTAGTGGTGATCTCCTTACGTTGCTCATGGCCAGTTCCTCTTGTGACTTCAGTATCGCTAGGTAAACCTTCTTGCGGTCTAGTATTCAGGTTTTGAGCAAATTGTCTGAATTGATTGTCCAATGATTTCATTGCCGCCTCTTGGTTTTGCAATCTCATCTCGGTCCTGTTAATAAAAGCATCAGTTCTTTTTATGAAGTTACTATTCTTAGCCATATAAGATTCAGTTTTCAACATAAAAGCATTTAGAGAATTTTCCAAAGAACTAGATGTTGTCGGTTGTTGCTGCGGAAGCTGTTACCGTGGCATATTCTGTTGGAATCCCGATGCTTGTACATTCTGATTATTTTGGTTTAGAGCATTGTTGGGATTACTCCATGAAAAATTCGGGTGCTTCTTCCAAACTGGATTGTATGTATTGGACATCACATTGTTGTTCTGGTTATAATCCCCACATAAAAGCTGGATTCCGGATTCTGCATACATTTAGAAAAATCATGGTTACCACCACATAACTCAAAAAAGGAATCCATTACCTTGACCTCATGTGTGTTGTTTGGTTTCTGCATGTTCTGGACCATCTTTGTTAGAGTGGCCAATTGTGCCGAAATTGAGTCTGATGATCCTAGTTCATGTATTGTGGCTTGGCGTCTAACTCCTCATCTTCTAGCATATGGGAATTGATAATCATTCTTGGCAAGCCTTTTAGAATTTGCATTGCTTCCTCCGGTAACTTATCTAGGAGTATGCCATTTGCCGAGGCATCTAGCATCATCCTTGTTGGTGTATTCACAGCGTTGTAAAGCATTGTTACTTGTGTCCACACTAGAATCCGTGCAGGGGGAATTTGTGTAGAAGTTCTCTATATCGCTCCCAAGCCTCGTACATGGATTCATCATCTGCCTGCCAAAAAGAAGTAATTTCGTTACGAAGCCTATCAGTCATATTTGTAGGATTAAATTGAGCAAGGAAATCACGACAAAGATCGGTCCAAGATCCTATTGATCCGGCAGGAATACTATTCAACCATGCTTTCGCCCTATCCCTCAGTGAATAGGGGAATAATCTTAGTCGTAAAACATCGGGGGTGACTACTTGTATTTTGAATGAATTGCAAATCTCGAGGAAAGATTTAAGATGTTGTCATGCATCTTCAGTTGCTGAGCCGCCAAATTGACCAATTGTGTTGATCATATTAAACATCACCAGTTTCAACTCAAAGTGGTCGGCTTCATTTTCAGGTGTGACAACTCATGGATTAAGTCCATCAAGATCTTCTTCAAGATAATCTCGAATAGTTCTATTTCGTGCAAGAATCACTCCTCCTCCTGCTGGAACATCCTGATTCATATTGCCGTCTTGATTAGCCATTGCTACTATTAACCTTCGTCTGAGTCTTTGCAAGGTTCGTTCGATTTCTAGATCAAAGGGATATTCTGGTGTAATCGGTCTCGCCCTGTTCATATACCAATGTAAAACCAACGTTTGTTAACCCTTTGAATCTTAAACAAGAAAAAAAATAAAAAGTGCAAGAAAATAAAAATAAAGTCGCTATTGCCAATCCTTGACAACAGCGCTAAAAACTTGTTGCACGTAATAAATGCTCCGCAATTGTGCAAGTGTACACGTCGCAAGTTATAGTATAAAAGATATCATCTTCACAGGGATTGGTGCCACTTCAAGAATCTAATCTCTTGCACTGTAAAAAGTAAAAACACAAGTAGAAGATTGTAGGAGTTTTAACTAACAACTAAACTAGTAAGCAATAAAGTAAAAGAAGATGTAATTAAATAAGAGAGAATAGGCCAGGTTATCGTGAGTTGAGATGTGATAGCCGATTGGATCGTCTTGGTAAAAGAGTGCAAGGGCAACTCAATTGCCGTGGCAACTTGCACATCGGGGTTGCCTTGGAAACTAATCGATTGTTGTCTGGGCGACTAGCTGGGCAACTACTTGGGCGACTGGGCAGCAACTTTAAGGTTCGGCGGAGCGTTCTTCAATGGTTTCTTCTTATCCCTAAGTCGAAACTCTAGCTATTTGTGCATGCCTTGATAATACATCACTGCGTGAATCAAGGGTGAACAACAACCAATCTTGAGATCTTCTTAGCCATTGAAATCCTTAACTTATCCCTAAGCCGGATTAATCTTCACCATCAATAGATTGAATAAAGACCATACTCATTTGTTTCTTGAATCTAACTCTCCCGATATTAGATAAATAGATGAAGTTACGAGATCCTCTCCCAATTCACTCGCAAACAAGAATGAGTAAACCTTGAATTGAAAGTGCAAACTCTTATTACCTAAACAAAATCCAATTGTTTCTCACAACCACAAGACAAAATAACCTTAGCCAAATAGATTTAGTTCATGGCTAGGTTCCAAAGAAACACAAGACAAAGAATTCCTAGCATAAACCTAATTGAACAAGAAAGAAAAAGATGAATAATGTTTGAAGCCTTGTCGAAATCTCTCCAAAGCCTTGTCGAAATCTCCCTTGCTCTTTGTCGAAAATTCTCTCTTCTCTCTCCCCTTGGAGTTGACGGCATAATCTTTAATTTATAGGGCTAGGTCAAAGTCTTTTTTTGAGGAGGAAGTTAAGTTGGAATTAAATTATCTTTAAAGAATATAATTCTTTATTATATTTAAATTCCTTCTAGAACTTCTCCTATCTTCTTGGGATTTAATTTCTCTTTAACCTCTTCATGGAAATCAAACTCCTTCGGGATTTAGCTTTGCTCCACGTCATCTTGGGCTTATCTAGTCATCAATTTCGACTACCATATCATCTTATTCATTGTCAAAAATTACCTTGGCAACTAGCTCGACATCTCCTTCATGCATTGCCCTGGCAACTAGCTCGGCATCTCCTTCATGCATTGCCTTGGCAACTGGTTCCAGCCTTGCTTTGGCAAGTGATTCTGCACACAAACACAAAAACACACCAAAGCAGTATCTTTTTCCACAAAATTGAGCAAAATATGAAATCAAGCTTGTCCACCAAGGAAATGATGCAAACATGCATGAATGACTAATAATGCAACTAATATGAGCCTAAGTCTAGCAATAATAAGAATAAAAAGGGTAATAAAAATAGTACTTTTGAACACTTAACAATAACCTTCAATTCACGATTGGAAATTTTGGCTTGCGCGTTTGTTTGTGGATGATATGACTTGGCAATTTTGTGTGTCACTCCAAATTGCTCCAACATCTTGGCAATCGACCTATTATCGAAGTGGGTTCCTCTATCACTGATAATTGCCCTTGGTGTCCCAAATCATGTGAATATGTTTTTCTGCAAGAATTTTTACACGGTCTTTGAATCGTTTTTGGGGACTGCAACTGCTTCTACCCATTTAGACACATGGTCCACGGCAAGTAGGATATACAAGTTGCCGAATGAGGATGGGAAGATTCCTATAAAATTGATCCCCCACACGTCAAACAACTCGACTTCAAGGATATTCTACAGTGGCATCTCGTTCGTCGCAAAATATTCCCCGTTCGTTGACAACGATCACACCTCTTGTAGAATTCTTGAGCGTCTTTGTAAAGAGTGGGTCAATACAAGCTGGATTGTAGGACTTTAGGTGTGGTGCGACTTCCTCCAAAATGGCCTTCATAGGGTGAAGAATGACATTGTCGAAGCACATTGTCCTGCTCCTCCTCGGGAACACATCATCTTATTACCTGATCTACACATTGTTTAAGCAAAAGAGGCTTGTCCCAATAATAATGCTTAGCATCATGTCGAAACCGCTTCTTTCCTTGGTAAAATACCACTAACCAAGAAATTAATCAAATCGGCATACCAGGGAGTTACCGTGGCAACTAATAACTGCTCATCTGGGAATGTGTCGTGGATCTCCAAGGAGTCTGAATCTTCATCGCCTTTTTCCAACCTTGATAAGTTATCAGCAACTTTGCTCTATGTTCCTTTCTTGCCATTATTTTCAATGTCAAACTCTTTTAAAAGTAAAATCCAACAAATTAAACGAGGTTTGGCATCTTTCTTAGCAAATAGGTATTTAATTGTTGAATGATCAGTATGAACAATTACCTTAGTGCCAATCAAGTAGGAATGAAACTTATCAAATGCGAAAACTACTGCTAGTAATTATTTCTTTGTCGTGGTGTAATTTGATTGTGCACCATTTAGAGTTTTACTAGCATAGTAAATCACATGGAAAATCTTATATGTGCGCTGCCCTAAAATGGCTCCTTCAGCAAAATTGCTTGCATCACACATGAGTTCGAAAGGTAGGGACCAATCAGGTGGAACAACGATAAGCGCCTAAGCAAGTTGCTTCTTCAAGGCTTCGAATGCTTGGACGTAGGAATCATCAAAGTTAAAAGCTTTGTCTTGTTCAAGCAAGTTACACAAATGTTTAGAGATTTTATAAAAATTATAAATAAACCTCCTGTAAAAACCTGCATGTTCGAGGAAGCTTCGAATTCCTTTGACTGAAGTTGGTGGCGGCAATCTCCAAATCACATCCACCTTGGCTCTATCCACTTTGATTCCTTTGGACGAGATTTTATGTCTGAGCACAATGCCTTCGTCCATCATAAAATGGCACTTCTCCCAATTTAGCACAAGGTCAAATTCCTTGCATCGTGCTATCACCTTCTCCAAATTGCCAAGGCAATTGTCGAAGTTGTCTTTAAATACCGAAAAGTCATCCATGCAGATTTCAAGGAAGTCTTCAAGCATTTCGGAAAAAATTGCCATCATGCATCTTTAGAAGGTGGCTGGAGCATTGTATAATCCAAATGGCATCCTTCGAAATGCATATGTACCATATGGGCATGTAAAAATGGTCTTTTCCTGATCATCTGGTGGTATGGCGATCTGGTTATAACATGAGTAACCATCAAGAAAACAATAAAAGGATTTACCTACATGACAGTCAAGTATTTGATCAATAAAGGGTAAAGGAAAGTGATCTTTCCTAGTAGCTTTATTTAGCTTACGGTAATCCATACAAACCCTCCAACCGATCACAATCCTAGTTGGAATGAGTTCGTTGCTTTCGTTACTTACAATGGTTATACCTCCCTTTTTCAGTACACATTGTACTGGACTTACCCATGTACTGTCAGAGATAGGATATTGATACCAGGGTCAAGCCATTTGATGATTTCCTTCCTCACGACTTCTGTCATAGCAGGTTTAAACCTCCTTTGTGCCTCAATTGTCGGTTTATGATCATCCTCCAATAGGATTTTGTGTATACACACTGCCGAACTAATTCCCTTCAAGTCGACAATTGTCCATTCTATTACCTTTTTGTGCAATGCCAACATGTCAATCAACCTCTTTTCCTGTTCAGGCTGCAACTTAGAAGAAACAATTGCAGGCAATATGTTTTCGGTTCCTAAATAAGTATATTTTAATTACGCTGACAATGGTTTCAATTCAAGAATAGGAGATTGCTCAATAGAGGGTTTTTCGATTTTACCTTCCTTACCTGAGTAATCAAATAGTTCCAAATACTTACCTGGACGACTTGCTATCAAATTGGCTTCATCTTGTTCTTCATCTTCTGGCTTCTCAAGTTCCTCAGGTTCAGCAATATAATTATTGAGGCAATTGTCAAGGCAATCTTCCTCCATGTCGAAATTGAATTCAGTGGTGGCTTGGATGACTTGGCACTTTTCTGGATCATCGGCTTTCTTGAGAGTTTGAAAAACATCCAGTTTAACTTGTTGATCGTTTACCCTCATAGTGAGTTCTCCTCTTTCCACGTCGATCAAGTTCCTTCACGTTGCTAAAAATGGCCTCCCAAGGATAATAGGTGTGAACTCATCTGCTTCACAATCCAAAACAATAAAATCAACGGGAAAATAAACTTATCAACTCTTACCAGGATATCTGCAATTTCTCCCTCCAGTTAAACATAGGATCTATCCGTAAGTTGAAGCATAACTGTCGTTGGCCTTGCCTTCCCTATTCCCAATCGTTGGAAGACCGATTTTGGCATAAGGTTTATGCTTTCTCCAAGATCGCATAATGCCTTCCTGACATAGTGATTTCCAATTACACATGGTATGGTAAAGTTGTCGTGATCCTTAAGCTTAGGTGGCATTTGGTTGTGCAACATGGCCATGCATCCTTCTGTCACAACAACGGTTTCAAACTCTCCTATCCTTGTTCGCTTAGAGACAATGTCTTTAAGGAACTTAGCATAGTTCGGCATTTGCTCGATTGCTTCCACCAATGGTAAATTGATGTGGACTTGTTTCAAGATATCAAGGAATTTCTTGAATTGATACTTCTGCTTTTGTCGTTTCAATCTCTATAGGAATGGTGGTGGAATTCGAATCTCCTCATCTTTCTTTCTGGGATTTTCATCGCAACTTGCCTGGGCAATTGGACTTGCTGGGGCAATTGGAATTGCCTGGGCATCTGGAATTGCTTGGACAATTTTTGTTTCATCAATTTTAGGTGAGGGGTTCTTGCTGATTACTTCTTTTTGAGTAAGGGATTGCTCTACTGGTCGGTTTATTGGTTGGGTAGGTGCATCATTAAGCTTTCGTCCACTCCGAGTGGTGATGACTTTACACTGCTCATGGCCTATTCCTTTGGCGACCTCAGTATCGCTAGGTAAACGACCTGGTGGTCTCATATTCAAGTTATGAGCGAATTTCCATTCTTGTGTCTCCAAGGATTTCAAAGCTGGCTCTTGATTTTGCAATATCATCTCTGTCCTGTTAATAAAAGCATCAGACTTCTTCATGAAATTACTATTCTCAACCATATAAGATTCAGTTTTTATTATGAAGGCATTAAGAGAGTTTTCCAAAGAACGAGAGGGTGCAGACTGTTGATGCGGTATCTGTTGCCGAGGCATGTTCTGTTGGAATCCCAAAGCTTGTGTATTCTAAACATTTTGATTAAGAATATTATTTGGGTTACTCCATGAAAATTTTGGATGCTTCTGTCAGGCTGGATTGTAGATGTTGGACGTCACATTGTTGTTCTGGTTGTACTTTCCAACGTAAAAGCTAGATTCTGGGTTTTGCGGACATTCGAAGAATCATGGTTACCGTTACATAAATCACAAATTTAATTTACTACCTTGATCTTCTATGTGTTGATTGGTTGTTGCGTATTTTTAACCAAATCGATTAACGCGGAAAATTGTGCGGAAATAGATACCGATGAATCAAGCTTATTTATTGTGGCGTTTCGTCTGACCATTCCCCTTCGAGTAGTTGGGAACTGATAATCATTCTTGGCAAGACTGTTTAGAATCTCTATTGCTTTCTCAGGTGACTTGTCGAGAAGTATGCCATTTGCCAAGGCATCTAGCATCATCCTTGTTGGCGTGTTCACTGAGTTGTAGAACATCATCACTTGTGTCCACACTGGCAATCCGTGCATGGGACATTTGTGTAAAAGCTCTCTGTACCGCTCACAATCCTTATACATGGATTCATCATCTGCCTGCCAAAAGATGTAATATCGTTACGCAACTTATCAGTCATATTTTTAGAGCTAAATCTAGCAATGAAATCACGACATAAATTCGTCTAAGATCCTATAGATCTGGATAGAATACTATTCAACCACGTTTTTGCCCTATCCCTCAGTGAATAGGGAAATATTTTCAGTCGTAGGATATCCTCATGGACTTTTTGTAGTTTGAATGAATTGCAAAACTCCAGGAATGATTTGAGATGTTGTCTGGCATCTTTAGTTGCAGAGCTTCCAAATTGACCAATTGTATTGATCATGTTGAACATCACAGGTTTTAATTCAAAGTGGGCAGCTTCTATTTCAGGTGCGACAACTCCTGGATTGAGACCATTGAGATCTTCGTCTAAGTGGTCTTGGATGGGCCTGTTCCGGACAAGTTGTTCGACTTGAGCTCCTCCTCCTCTTGCTACGACATTCAGATTGCCATCGACATTTAGATTGTCAACTGGATTAACAGGTTGTTCTTCCATTGCTGCTCTTTGTTCTCGTCTTCTTCTATGAAGAACTCGTTCTATCTTGGGTTCAAATGGGTATTCTAGTGATGTTGGTCTCGCCCTAGTCATACACAAATGCAAAACCAAAGTTGTTAGCCCCTTGAAACTGATTAGCAAAAATAAAACAAAAAGAAACAAAGGTGCAAGAAATAAAAATCAAAGTCGCCATTGCCAATCCCCGGCAATGGCGCCAAAAACTTGTTGCACGTATTGAGTGCTTTGCAATTGGTGCAAGTGTACACGTCGCAAGTTATAGTATAGAATAGATATCATCTCCACAAAGATTGGTGCTACTTCAGAAATTTAATTTCTTGCACTGAAAGTAAAAACACAAGTTGGTGATAGTAATTAACAAGTAAAATAAAAGAGCAATTAAATAAAAAAAATATGTAATTAAATAAGAGATAGTAGGTCGGGTTATCGTTAGTCGTTGAGTGATAGTTGAATGGACTGTCGTGGTAATTGAGTGCTAGAGTAGCTCAATGGTTTCGTCAATTGGATCTAGTCGAATTGCCTGGGCAATTATGCGATTGCCTGGGCAATTGGGAATGGAGCGATTGCCTGGGCAATCCTTCAAAGTTCGGCGAAGTGATCTTCAATGGTTTCTCGTTATCCCTAACTTGAAACACTATTAATTGTGCATGTCTTGATAATACATCCCTCCGTGAACCAAGTGTGGACAACAACCTATATTGCGCTCCTTTTAGCCGTTGAAATTCGCAACTTATCCCTAAGTTGAATTAGTCTTCACCATCGATTGATTGAATAAAGACCATGCTCATTTGTTTCTTGAATCTAACTATCCCGATATTAGATAAATGGATGAATTCACGGGATCCTCTCCCAATTCACTCGCAATCAAAATTAAGAACCAAGAATGAACAAACCTTGAATTAAAATTGCAAACTCAAATACCTAAACAAATCCAATCGTTCTCATAACCAGAAAAACGCAATAACCCAAGCCAAATAAAATTAGTTCATGGTCGGATGCAAAAGAAACACAAGATAAAAATTCTCCAACATGAATCTAATCGAACAAAGAGGAAGAAGAAGAATTCGAACAGCCCCATTGCGTTTTCTCTCTAGTCGAACTCCTTGAGTTAGGCGGCTAGGTCTTCTATTTATAGGAGATGGCTAGGTCAAGTATTTCTTGAGGAGGAAGTTAAATTGGAATTAAATAGAATAAAAGAAATAAATCTCTTTTATTATTATATTTTTATTCCTCCAAAAAATCCTCCTAAAACTCATGGAATTTAATCTCCTTTTGATTTCTTTGTGGAACTCCAACTCTTCTAGGATTTATCCTTGCTTCTTGTAATTAACTTGAATTTATTGGATTTATCCTATCTTCAAAATCGGTGGCTCCTCTTCTTATCCTAAATTGCCTCGACAATTTCCTACTTACTTGGGCAATTAGATCCTGCACACAAAAAAGCACACATCTGCAGTACCTTTTTCCACAAAAATCAACTAAATTATGAAATCAAGCATGACGGTGAAGGAAATCATTAAAACATGCATGAATGACTAATAATGCAACTAAAATGAGTCTAAGTCTAACAATAATATGAGTAAAAAGGGTTATAAAAATAGTATTTTTAAACACTTAACAATCAGCGAGGGTGACAAGATTGTCTGGCCTTTGGCCAAGATCCGCTCGTGCTTCCTGGGTAAAAAGCTCAACAACTAGACCTGTGTGGACATGTCTGTGGTTTTTAGGTCCAAATCAGAGTAATGCTCAGAACACCCCCGTTACTTCTGCCCAAAAGTAATGGGGATTCTTTGTAAAAGGGCAGCCATGTTCTATTGTTGGAGTATGCTCAAAGACCAATCATGAGATGGTTGTAAAAGGCATACTTATTTTATCTTGTTTATTAATAAAGCCATTATTATTATTATTTTAGTCTTATTCTGTGTGTTTATAAATAAATTTGAATTATAGTAAAGTCCTTAGAATAATATAATTATTCTTAGAATGTCCTTAGTCGAGTATTATTGTGGGCATGGACAACAATAATATATTAAGACTAATATGTAGTTGATTGATGAAAAAATGTTGTCATTGACATGGAGATGTCAAAATCAATACATAAGTATGTGTTAGAGAACGACATACTGGACTGACTCGCTATGAGCATGTTTCTTGATTATTATGTGACAGTCACAACATTGCTCATAATGATAACTACATGTATGATCCTTAGACTTGAGATCATCATTATTTCAACATTTTGAGTGACATATTTTGATACAATCAAACATGTGTCGTAACTGACTATGCTATGAAGACTGATATTGGATATGTTGCAATCTATGTAGTGGAATATGGTTGATCAAGATAGAATTTGTCCCTCCTACATAATAGGAGTAATATCATAGGCCACTTGATTGAGTGAGACTAGAAATGTATGGCCATGCTTAAATAAATTGATATGAGATATCATAGTTATTCATTTATAATAGTCTACTCAAGATATCAATAAATATTAGATGGACTATACAAGTGTGACAATTCCATGATTTGTGTCCAATCTAGATATAAGGACAAAATGATGTAATACATGAAAAGAGTTAATCACGAAAAAAGGTTATGTCAAACTACGACTTCTTGTAACTTAGCTAGCAATGATGTATTGCTAGATGCCATTCATTGCCTGTAATATTAGAATTGTTCTAGATATTACTGATGACATTGCATGAACCTACAAGGGTCACACCCTATGATTGAAACAAACAAATATCGACTAGATAGCATGTGTAAAAACTTGTTGTGCACTAAATAAGTAAAAATCAAAATTATTATGATTGTTGTAATTATAGATAGTTTCATTTATATATATATATATATATTAATACTAGATAATTATTGTAATTATCAAATACTATTAAAATATATCTATCCCTAAAGAAACCTGATTGAAGTAGAATAAGATTTTACATATTTAATTATATTTGATTAATATATTGTATATTTAAAGAATCTGAATTTAATTAGAATTAGGGTTTTGAATGCTATATAAAGGTATAAGGTCAGTAGCTAAAGTATACTTTTGTGAAAAACCTCTCTAATAGTTAGAGAAGAGAAAATATTGTTCGTTTCATTCGGGTGGACTGCGTAGAGGTCAAAACGTTATTGTGACGACTTGGATTCGATATCGTGCTAGAAGAATTGGATTCTCCTAACTCCCTGCTGTTTTTAGATTTATTTAAGGTAACGTTTCATCTCTTTTCACCCCGGATTCGTTCCTCGTACATGGATCATTGGTGGAATATGCCAGATAATTTTTCCACTGTGTCATGGGGTGTACCGGGTTTCCCAACATCTATATCTCTTTCTCAAGTGGCAAACATAACATAACATTCATTTCATTCATTATTTATTCGTTTATTTATTCATATCATAGGTTGTCCCTTTCTATTCCCAATGCATACTTTCGAATTTGTGCAAGCCCCTTAACATGAACTGTATGCATGATTCTGAATCTAGCCCTGGGGTAGATTTCAAACGACTCGTGTGCTTGGCAGAAATCGATGAAGACGACAAAGTCCCAGATGAGTTTTTAAGACTAATGGCAAGTTAGGAGAAGCAAATATTGTCGCGTCAAGAAGAAGTAGAGGTCATAAATTTAGGGAATGACGAAGAGAGAAAGAAGTAAAGATCGGTAATTCCATGTCGTCAAGAGTCAAGCAAGATTTGGTTGAACTGTTTTTAGAATTCAAAGATGTGTTTGTGTGGAAATACCAAGACATGACTGGTTTAAACACCGACATTGTAGTACACAAGCTCCCTATACGGCCTGAATGCAAATTCGTTCAACAAAAACTTCAAAGAATAAGAGAGGACATGCTATTAAAAGTTAAGGAGGAAGTAAAAAAATAGTTTGAGGCTGGATTTTTGAAGGTCTCCAAATACCCAGAGTGGGTAGCTAACATAGTATTAGTGCCAAAGAAGGACGGGAATGTGCAAATGTGTGTGGATTATAGGGACCTTAACAAGGCGAGCCCTAAGAACAACTTCCCATTGCCCCACATTGATACACTAGTTGACAACACTACAAGACATGCTTGGTTCTCATTCATGGATGGTTTTTCTAGGTATAATTAGATTAAAATGCACCCCAAAGACATGGAAAAGACCACTTTCGTGACTATGTAGGGCACATTTTTCTATAAGGTGATGCCTTTTGGGTTAAAGAACATCGTGGCAACTTATCAAAGAACCATAGTGACCTTGTTCCACGACGTAATGCATAAGGAAATTGAGGTGTATGTGGACGACATGATAGCCAAGTCTCAAACTGAAGAGGAGCACATCCAAAATTTGCGAAAACTCTTACAAAGCCTAAGAAAGTACCAGTTAAAGCTTAACTCGGCTAAATACACCTTTTCAGTCACATCCAAGAAACTCTTGGGTTTTATGGTAAGCCAAAAAGGAATTGAGATCAACCCCGATAAGGTGAAAGCAACTCAAAATCTCCCGCCAACCCAAACTCAAAAGAAGTTTAAGGATTTTTGGGGATGTTAAATTACATCTCTCGATTTATCTCCTAGTTGACTAATAAATGTGACCTTGTCTTTAGACTGCTCTGAAAGAACAATCCGGGAGAGTGGGACGAAAATTGCCAAGAGGCACTAGAGAAGATTAAGAAGTACTTGACCAATGCTCCAATTTTAGTAGCACCAGTGCCGAATAGGCAATTAATCCTGTATTTGACAGTCTTTGAAAATTCGATGGGTTATGTGTTGGGGCAACTTGACGACTCTGGCAAGAAGGAAATGGCAATTTATTACTTGAGCAAAAAGTTCATCGAGTGCGAAGCACGGTACCATTGATACAAAGGTTGTGTTGTGCCTTAGTATGGGTTACTAAGCGACTCAGACAATACATGTTGTACCATACCACTTGCTTAATTTCACGATTGGATCTTTTGAAATTTCTAATGGAGGCACCAATGCTAACCGTGAAAATGGCCCGTTGGCAAATGTTATTGTCCAAGTTTGATATCGTCTATGTAAGCCAAAAAGCATTAAAGGGAAGTGTAGTGGCAAATCTTTTGGCAGGTCACAATTCAGACGACTGCGAACCATTAGATTTTAGTTTCCCATATGAGGATTTGATCGGTGCTTTGTCGAAGGAAGATCCCACTGCCAAGAACGAGTATTGGAAGCTTTATTTTGATGGAGCATCTAATGCCCTTGGCCATGGGATAGGGGCAGTATTAATTTCTCCCGAGAATGCCTACTACCCCTTTACAAGAAGGTTCGAATTCTTTTGCACAAACAACATGGCCGAATATGAAACCTGTGTCATGGGTCTCCGTGCGGCCATAGAAAGGAAAATCAAGGTGCTTTGAGTCTTTGGGGATTCATCTTTGGTAATCTACCACCTCCGGAAAGAGTGGGAGACTAGAGATCCGAATTTGATCAAGTACTACAATCTGATTCAAGAATTGGTTAAAGACTTTGAGGAAATCGGTTTTACTTATTCGCCAATGGAGGAAAATCAAATGGTCGATGCTGTAGCAACGTTAGCCATCATATTTAAAGCAAGCTAAAGGGTCGAGATGAAGCCAGTCGAGATACAGATTTTTGAGGTACCGACCCATTGCTATAACTTGGATGAGGAGAAGGAGGACAAAAATCCTTGGTATCATGACATCCTTCAGTACATCAAGTTACATGCTTACCCAAAAGAAGCTAACGATAACGAAAAAAGAACCATTAAAAGGCTAGCATCAGGGTATATCCCTGACGGAGAGATCTTGTACAAAAGAAGCAGAGACAGGTGCTGCTAAGATGTGTCAATGCTCGAGAAGCCAAAACTATCTTAGCTGAGGTCCACGATGGCTTGTGTTGAACCCACGCTAGCATACTTTCAATAGCTAGAAAAATCATGAAATATGGCTACCTTTGGTCAACCATGGAGGGAGGTTGCATCAATTACGCGAGGAAATGTCATAAATGTCAGGTTTATGCCAACAAGATATATTCCCCTCCGGTGCCACTGCACACCATGAATTCACCATGGCCTTTCGCTGCTTGGGGCATGGACGTCATTGGCCAAATACACCCTAAATCTTTGAATGGGCACCGTTTCATCTTGGTAGCCATCAATTACTTCACCAAGTGTGTAGAAGCCACTTCATATGCCAACATTACAAGAGAAACGGTTTGCAAGTTCCTAAAAAGAGAAATTATATGTCGCTATGTTCTGCCGAAAAGAATCATCACTGACAATGCTTCCAATTTGAATAACAAGGTGATGATTGAAGTGTGTGAACATTTCAAGATTGTACACCATAATGCTACTACTTATCGTTCCAAGATGAATGGGGCAGTAGAAGTGGCAAATAAGAATATTAAAAAATCATAGCAAAAACTACAGACACTTTCAGGGATTGGCACGAGAAGTTATCGTTCACTCTTTTTGCTTATTGAACCTCTGTGAGAACCTCCACGGGGGCAACGCCGTATTCGCTGGTATATGGCACGGAAGCGGTATTACCTATTGAGGTAGAGATCTCATCCCTTCGAATCTTGAATGAAGTAAAGTTGGGCGAAGCAAAATGGATGCAAGCCAGGATTGATCAGTTGAACCTCATTGAAGAAAAAAGGTTTAAGGTCATTTGCCACAGTCAAATGTATCAAAAGAGGATGATACAGGCTTATAACAAAAAGGTTCGCCCGAGGGAGTTTCAAGAGAGAGACCTAGTACTCAAAAGAATCTTATTAAATTAGAGGGACTTCTGATGGAAGTGGATGCCTAATTAGAAAGGGCCTTACATTGTTAAAAAGACCTTTTCCGGGGGGGCATTAATCCTAGCATAGATGGATGGAAAAGAATTGAGCAATCTAATAAACTTGAACTCTGTCAAGAAGTATTACACTTGAAGAAAAAGAGAAAAAAAGAGAAAAAAAGGAAAAACGAAGAAAGAAAAAGAAAAGAAGGGGGATTAAGTTGAAAACCCAAAAACGGGCTTCTTAAACCCAAAGAATGATCTAAACTGAAAACCTGGAAAGGGCGATTCAGATAAACTATGTATTTGGCATCTAATTGACAGGATTTGTTCCAGTCAAAGGGTTATACGTCGATCCACGGGTCAACATGAGTTTCAATCAAGGACAAAAAGTGAGAGATCTATTACAGTCGATGGTCTCTTGCACCATTCATACAGTCAATGTTTAGGGTTGTTGCATTATATACCATCTATATCTTTTCATTTTCATGTTTGCCACGACTTTTAAATCGTTCTAACTTTTCTTATAGTATTAATAAAATTTTATTCTCATTTCCTCTATCTACGCGTCCTACAGATAGATTGACATAGATTACTGAAAAACAAAGGATTTCTTGGCATTACTATGATTTAACTTATTAAGTGCAGATAGTCCCAATATAGAAAGAAGCTCGCTAAGGCTAAGGTCAAAGGACATTGGATGCAAAGTTGATGGAATTCACCCAAAAAGGACAACAAATTCCTCTTATCTCGATATCCGAAGAGCTAAAGGTGAAAACCCAAAAAGGGTGCCCGAAAAAAAAAAGAAAAGAAAAAAAATGAAGAAAAAAATGAAGAAAAAAGAAAATTTCTAAAGTGAAAACCCGAAAAGGGCGCTTTGTGTAAAAAACACTCTAAAGTGAAAACCTGAAAACATGCTTTAGAGCGAAAGATTAAGAAGTTCAGGGGAGGACGACATAGAAGGTTAAACCTAAGCGAGAAGCGAGGTACCGCCATACGAAGAAAAGAAGAAGAAAGCAAGAGAAGGGCGAGATCGATGAACCAAAAAGTGAAAGTGTCTGAGAAAGTTTAAAAGTGTTGCAATTCATGCGTCATGCCTAGTTAGACATCCCTAAGTTAGGAGCATGCTAACTCATCCCATCATAGCCTTTCATCTTGTTTTAAATTCATTTGAAGGTTATATCAAGCAATTCCTAAGAAAAGAAGTAAACAAAAAAGTAAAAACACAAATTAGACTACAACACTAAGATTACATAGCGAAAGGGGAAGATACTCATAGCTCAAGGGTTTTAGGCGAAGAATTTCAAACTCGCCATACCAGGATTACAGAGCAAAAGGGGCAGATACTCATAGATCGAAGATTTCAGGCGAGGAATTTTAAACTCGTCATATCAGGATTACAGAGCGAAAGGGGAAGATACTCATAGCTCAAAGATTTCAGGCGAAGAATTGCAAACTCGCCATATCAGAATTGCAAAGTGAAAGGAGCAGATACTCATAGCTCAAGGGTTTTAGGCGAAGAATTTGAAACTCACCATATCAGGATTACATAGCGAAAATGGGGAGATACCCACGACTCAAAGATTTCAAGCAAAGGATTTCAAACTCGTCATATAAGGGTTCCAGAGAGAAGGAGGCAAATACTCATAGCTCTAGATTTTTCAAAAAGAAAGGGTGAACAGTTCCACACAAAAGAACTCGCAGCTCAGAATCTTCAAACATGAAAGTCGGATTAAATCAGTGCTTATGGTCTTTTCTTTATTCTTGTTCCACAAAGAATAAGCAAAGAAGGACAGTTGTAATCGCTAATTTTATCCGGGATGTTAAATCGTTTTATATTCTATTAATCTTTGCAAATAAAGGGCTTTGCTTATCTAATAACGTGTTATACTATCTCTATGTTAGGTATGTGAATGATTACCATTAAAACCCAAAGGAACAAAAAGATTACTAGTACTTTTAAGTACTGTTAGTTTTAAAGCTCTATGTTTGGTTATTATTGCTACAATTATATTATTATTCTAAAACAGAAATTAATAGAATATAAAAAGGAAAAAAGATTATTAAAGTAAATAGAGGCCCAGATATAAATAATAAGTAGTCCAAGTTTATTAATATATATATATAGTCCATTTACAAAACCCAAAATATAATACATATTTACATAAGGCCCATTTTAGGCCCAAATAGTATAACTCTAATCTGATAAAACAAAAAAACCCTAATGACCCTTCATCTTTACGCAGCCAAATTTGGACCGTTAGATCTGGCTGTTGATCAAACAATCCAGATCAGATCAAGGAAGGAAACCCTAATACCGCATCCATAGTAGTCGTTAGATCAAGATCTGATCAAACGACCCCGATCATCTCCGAGGCGCGTGTAGATCACACCTGATCGTCCATCTCGATTCATGCGCACATACAACAATGACTCCTGAACTTTCTGCTCCATGCACCCGGCGTTTTAGCTTCACAGTCGATAGTAGCTCCTCTGTCTCCCTCTATGCTTCGGCCAGGTTGCATGCAACACCAAAAAGGGAAATGGTCAAAATGCAAGAAACAGGCATTAAAGGCAATAAACACACCAAAACGAAAAAGAAAAAAAATATCGACAGAGGAGGCAAATTCGGCCAAAACGCACATATGCAACCACAACAAAGTCAAACCAACATGGCAGAAGAAGCATGTGAGTGCAAACAAATACTCAGAGTAACCAATAGCATATTTAGGGCCTTTTACCCTTTTTATCATGTAATATTCTTCTGGTATAAAACCCGGAGGAAAACAATTGTAAACCCAATCGGGGATTTTGAAGCAATAGAGAACAGAGAGAAAAGCAGATAACCGTCGGAGGTATACTCTTCTTTTTGCATTTCGAAGCATACGTAAAAAACCTAGGGTTTCGTTTAGTTTTACATTTGACGTTTTGCATCCACTTGGTCGTTTCGTCTTCCCTTGTACTTGTTGCACTCGTTAGTCGACGATAAGCCTTCTTGTATCTCCAGTGCCGTGTATGGTGAGTCGGTGGAGAAGCCGGCAAGAGGATGAGGGTTTTGGTTTTCAAAAAGGGTCTCGGTTTCAAAAAAAGAGGACTTTGGGTTCCTGGTTTTGCAAAAAAACAAAAAAGGATTTTCTTCATTTTTGAAAGATCTAGAGTCAGATTTAAGTTTAAAAAGGGAAAAGGGTTGTGTTGGCTCGTTTTTTGGGATCGTCGGCCGCCAGTGAGCGACGGCCAACACGGTGGAGGAACTGTAGTTTCTGGGTTTGACCTTCAGTGAATGGTGGTTTCTAGGTTCAAGGTTGAACACACAGTGGTGTTCATCCTGTGTTCAAAGGGGAAGGAGAGAAAAGAGAGGGTTGGCAATTTTTTGAAGGATTTTTTGCCGTTTTCAGCAAAAAAAAAGATAGGTTTTATCATGTTTTTTTAAAACAAAAGGGCTATTTGCGTTTTTAAATATCCCGCCCCGATTTATTTATCCCTAAGGCCATTATGCCTTTTCAAATTACGGCCTTCGTCCCTGGATTTCTTGAAAACCTTGTAATTTAGTCCGCTATTAAGCTTAATCAGTTTTAAATGGTCTAATTTCCTTTTTGAGCCCCTAAAGCTTTAGAATTTATTCAGTTTGGTCCTAAATTGGCATGCATATTTTTATTGCCTTATAATTTGTTTCCTTTAAATTTCAATCCCTTTTTCATGTTGGATATTTTTGCCTTGTTGCGATATATATGTATTACATATGTGTTTTTATATGTTATATGATGTGCAATTCAATATTTTAAACATATTATATTTAATTTTATACATGCATGTAAACCATATGATTTGAATCTGAACTATTTAAATATAGTATATAACATGTAAACATGTAGTTTTGATGCACATCTGTCATACATTTGTTTTGACACGAATAATACATATTATATACTCGTTCTTATGATATATATGTGCATATGATATGTGTAGTTTCGATGTGTAAATATGTGTATAGGGGCTTCTGCCAAAACCCAAAACGATGTATATATACATATCCTATATGTAATGTATGTGATATTTGGTTTTATATGTATGTTTTTATAATACATACCTTATGTATATGTTATAATATATATATATATATATATATATATAGTTTGAAAGCAATGCCCATGGGGCTACTGCCCAGGTTTTTGTCTTTATATGTATAGGCACGTACATATATGCACAGCATATATTCATATAATATAGTTTATGTTATGTATAATATATAGTTTTTATATAGTACATGATATAGGGTTTTGACGTTACATATATTATATACGTTTTATATAGTATGTTATATAGCTTTAATATATATATATATGGTTACTGCTGAAACCAAAACCTTTTTTATGTCTAGATATGTCTTGTACATATAATATACGGTATATATATATATATCTAATCATATGCTTTATATGTTGTATAATTTACAGTTGGAAATGCCATGTATATTTCTACTGCCATGCTTTTTACTTATGTATACGTGGATACCCATTTTCACCCGGGCCTTAAAGCCCAGAATATAAACAACCCATACCCATTTTATCTTACCCATTAACCCAATTACACCTGAACCAAACCCAAACCCACATTAACCTAAACCTAATAACCCTAACCCTAATCAATTGCCCTTAACTCAGCTGTTGCCGCCGCCTTCTTTACCAATGAGCTTCCGCCGTCCAAGCCGTGCCGCCGCTGCTACCGGCTCACCAAACCGCCGCCTCAGATCACGCTGCCGCTAATTTTAGCCACTGCCGACAGTCAAATAAACCCAGAAATATATATAATTATCCCAGATAATTACCTTAACCCCACCGCCCTTATCTCTTCTGACACCACCGCCCAAAACCCGAACCCACTGTTCGTCATCTACTCTTGCTTTCCAAGTAACCCATGTTTGAAACCCTTATAAAAGAAAGACGGATTCAAACATAGAAGGGGATTTTTAAAAACCATTCGAACAGAAACAAAGAAAAAACAAGAAAAATGAGACGATCGAACAAAAAAAACAAAAAACCAAGGTAAAAATACAAACAAAAACTGAAAGGTTTTTGCTAGATCTAGGCTATTCAGATGAGTTTTAGAGGAAACTAACCTCAAAACTGCGTTTAGGACCCGAAACCGAATCGAACCCATTATTTGCATGTCTTCCGGCCACCGTTCGCGGTGGTTCTCCGTCGCCGACGAACGATGGCCCACGGCGGCTCGCGGTGGGTGATCCGGTGGCCGGCCCTTGGGTGAAACCTGCAGCCGAGAGTTTTTGAGAGAGCCTCCCCCCTTAGTTTTTTTTCAGAATCTGATATAAAATGAATTTTTTAGGTGAAATTTTGTATTTAAGGGATGTTGAAACGACGTCGTTTTGCTCCCTTGTGACCCGCGCTCAAACCCAACCCGGAGGGGGAGATCCGCACGTTTTTAATAAAGATGGGCAAATTGCACGTTTGGTCATTAAGTTTCTGTATCCTTATAATTTTGCCTTTTAATTTCCGTTTTATTTAATTTCAGCCAGTGTATTTATTTTATATATTTTTATATTGTGTTTAACTAATACATTGTTATTATTATCATAATTATTATATCATACACTATATGTATATATTATCATTATTATATAATATAGTACTATTATGCAATTTATTATTATTATTATATCCCATTATTATTTACTTATTTGTATTTTATCAATATAATTGGTATACGTATTTATATATATACTATATATATTTCAATCGGATTTTTGGCTAAAAAAATTATTTTATTAGGGATTATCGTGAAAAATGTACCCCGGGCGTAGGGGTGCCGCTTTCCGTTAATCTCTATTATGAAATCCTATTTTTAATATTAAATTATAATTTTATTTAAGGACTTAACGGAAATTATACCCTGGACGTTGGGGTGTAAACTTTCTTCGTATAAAAAAGGTTTATTTAAATAATTTTAAGGGATCACAAACTTTAAATTAAATTTGAATTCATAATTTCCATCATTAAAACACTACATAATCGATTAGGTACTAATTTTGGGCATTGTGGGGGTGCTCACCCTTCCCCACACGTAACGACTCCCGAATCTGTTTCTTGGTTTACGCAGACTCAAACTTGTTGTTTTAATAAAAAAGACAAAACAAGTTTTTATTAAAATAATCGGGTTTTCAGGTGATCCAATCTCACCTAAACTGAAATTAAAAAAATTGGAAGCAACTCCTCGTTGTTACAGCTTGGCGACTCCGCTGGGGACCTATTTATTTTTTAGAGAGTCAAGTCATGAGTCGATTATTTTTTTGTTTTAACAAATAGAAATTATGACTTCAATCTAATTTAATTTTTGTGATCCCTCTTCTTTTTTTATTAAAAAAATTCTTTATAATTGTTTTTATAAAGTGTGCTAAGTTCTCATATCATGAGCTCTTGACCCGAGCTCCGTTCTTTTTAAGTAGGGAGCGGGAAGCTACTCCTTCGTGAGGTACCCCCTCCATGTATGATGGTGGATTGTTTCCGGGATATTATTCCTTTTGTCTTCGTGAGACTTTCGTCTTCGTGCAGACCTAGAGACCCGTATCCCCCTGAATTGAACTTTGCTAGCCTTAGTAGGCGACAGCATTGGCAATTCGGGTACCTTTGTTAGAATCGAACCCCATGAAGTGAACCATAAAAGCCTACCCTTTAGAGCCATACCGAACCTCTGCTCGTTTAGAGAGTCACCCGATAGGTGCATTAGAAAGAGAGTGGGGGTTTTAATTTCATCTAATTATGCATTTTAATTTCAGTTCTATTTATTTATTTATTTATTTTTGTAACATAGCATGTTAAATACCATGTCTAAATTTACGGAAAATAAGCATGCGGGTAGTTATCATGACTGGGGTAGGATTTCATTTTTCTGAAAGCATGTGGGGTAGAAAAGCATGTTTTAGGTTTGTTTTAATTCAGCTTTTATTTATTATTTCTATATTATTCTTTTATATCATGACTAACATGCTTGCTTTGTTTTTCTTTTCTTGTTCTTGCATTGCATTTTATTTTTTTTAATCAAAAGGTGTTGAGGCAAGTTCAGCCGTTATAAAGGATCAGCTATGGAGAACCAATTTCTTGATAAGGTGGAATGAAATCTAGGCGTACGGAGATGGTCAGAAGATACTCAGCTCCAGAAAGGGGCAGTCTGTTAAAAGGTGAAAAGCCAGAGCTTGGGGATTCCACTGACATCATATCGACTCAGAACCAATTGTAAGAGTTGAAAGAAATCTAGAACCAATGGGATGAAACCAATAAGCTATTGTTCTACGACAATTACGGTGATTTGCCCTATCTGCTAGATATCAGCATCAATAAAGCTTTATTCCGAGCCCTCGCCCAGTTCTGGAATCTGGCCCACAGTTGCTTCACTCTAGGGGACGTCGATACGGTACCAACCATTGAAGAATATACTGCCTTGATCCGCTGCCCAAAAATCCAGTTAATAAAGCCTATTTCAAGTCTCCTGATTCTCCAGCATTCCAGAAGAAGCTGCTAAAGATGACGAGCATGGATGAACGGTGGGCTAAAGCCAGGATTAAGATAAAAGGGGAAACCGGGTGTATCGCTTGGAGGTTTATACGGGACCTGATACAAGTCGAGTCCAAGCGAGAAAAATAGGTCAAAATGTTTGCCTTGGCCATTTACGGTTTGGTTATCTTTCCCAAATCATTGGAATACATCGATGATGCTGTTATGGAACTGTTTGATCACCTCGATAAAGGAATTACTCTTGTTCCAGCCATCCTAGCCGACACTTCCAGGTCTCTTGGTGCTTGTAAAAGAAGCGGTGAAGGGAGATACATCGGTTGTGCTTAGCTTTTATTGGCCTAGTTTGTTAGCCACTTTTGGAAGCCAAAGAAAATCTCTTATCGGGCATGCTTCGAGAGCTACTCACCACTCTAGGATCTCGCGTCTACACCACCAAGGCCCGAGAATATCTCTTGTGACAAGTGGAAGGCCATTTTTCGAAACCTTCAAGAGAAAGATATCATTTGGAAAGCACGTTGGTTCTTCCCTGACAGTATTATTTACAACTGTGGAGACTATGACTGGGTCCCTCTTCTTGGAATATGGGGTGCAACTGGATATGCTCCGTTACTAGTATCTAGACAATACAGATCAAGACAGTTCATCCCTGTGACAAGGGGGCTTGCTACTTGTGAATTTCCATACAAGGGTAACGAATACAAGAAAAATGTTTCCATGATCACTAAGGCATGGAAGCATCCCTGTAGGATGGAACCGTTCGATGAAAAAACCTAGAGTTACGTCGGAGTATCAACAATGGAGAAGTATAAGAATCAACGACGATGTCCCTCTATCGAATTCAGAAAATAATGTACCAATAGAGGAACATTTACAAGTGGATCCCTCGGAGATGGAAATCATGAAGCACGATTTTGAGAGAAGGTACTTCGTAATGGAAAGTCAGTATCGAGGTTAGAAAATGAAAGGAAACAGTTGAAGTTCGGCATGCAGTCTCATGAACAAGAGATTGAAAGGCTGAGAAAAGGGAAAAGCAAAGCCGAGGAAGATTTGAGTGGTCTACAAAACGATTACAAGAAACTTCCTGTATCAGCGAGATACAAGAAGACAATCGCCGAATGGAAGCTCGAGATTCGAGAAGAAAATGAGAGAGCAAATCTCTGGGAAAGAAGATTTAAAGATGCCCAGGAATAGCAAACGGCCATTGAAGAAGAATTGTTTGAAAGTAGAGTTGAGAATATAAATCTGAGAAGACAAATCATAGAACTAGAAGATTCCCTACAGAGGCACCATAGCCGAAACTCTGCAGCTAAATTAAAAGCAAGTAGAAATGAGAATAAGACTTTGAAAAAACAAGTTGAAGATTTGGAAATAGCTCTATAGCCCGTTCAGGGGCTAATTAAAAATTTAGAAGAAATCCAATGGTGTAATGATCAGCGTTGGCAGACACAATTAGAGAAATCTTAAGACCAAGTCCGGGATAGAGATCGCGTTATGTCTGAAGCTCTTGTCCAGATACGAGAGGTCGCAGAACACTTACAGACCTTAGCCACTTAAGCCGACGTTTTAAGCCTGCAAACTGAGTCGGAATCTAACAGGGGCAAGAAGTTGGCATGGCTCCTCAAGAAGATTAAGATCCTAGGTGTTAAAGCTAAGCAGTATATGTGAAATAGGCCCACCTTATATAAAGAAACTTGTTCTGATGCGAGTTTCCTTTTGAAAGTTGTACTAAAACCAACACCTTTTGTGTAAAATATGTTGTCGTACTAATATAATATGTGTTTTGCATGTACACCGCATCTTCTCATTTGCATTCAGTCATACTACATCATACTGCATCATTTTACTAAGATTCTCAAGGAATTATTATCGTAGTAAATTCTGGGGCATACAAAACCACAGATTTGACACCCGTACTTCACCAGAAGCAAAGGTAGAAACATGGAAGAAAGATTGGAAAAAGTTGAACAAGCATAGGAGAACTTTATGAAGGATATTGAAAGCAAGCTAGAAAAAACGCAGCAAGAAACCCGTGACCATATTTCGCAATCACAAGAAGTTCTATTCACTAGAATAGCCGCAATGCTAACCGGAAAAGGTTCTAAAAAGAAAAATGGGTCTTTATAGATCCCAGTGCACTGATAGAAGACCCGGGACATCCTCTTAGCAAGGCCCATCTGTCAATAGAGACTCCAACGGCAAAACAGTCAGTCGTTCAGGCTGAATCTTCCCTGCAAGGAGGAATGACAGTTCACGATGACCCTAGTGAGTAAGTTGTTCCAGATTTCAATGAGACTGAAAAACTAAAAGTCGAACTACCCAAACAGCTCGAGGATCGATGCAAACAGTTGGAAGAAAAGTTCAAGGCTATGGAAAGCATAGATCAGTTTCCAAAGATGGATGCAAGAGAGTTCAGCCTGGTTCCCGATTTGGTGCTTCCCCTGAAGTTCAACATGCCTGATTTTGAAAAGTATAATGGGACCACTTGCCCAGAAGCGCACCTCATAATGTTCATTAGGAGGATGACGGGGTTCATTGACAATGACTCCCTCTTAATTCATTGTTTTTAAGATAGCTTAACGGGGTCCACTGCAAAATGGTACAACCAATTAAGTCATGCCAAAATCAACTCTTGGAAGGACTTGGCTCAGGCATTTGTAAGACAATACAGCTATGTTATTGATATAACACCTGACCGGGTGACGCTACAAAACATAGAGAAGAGACATGATGAAAGTTTCAGACAATATGCTCAGCGATGGAGGGACGTTGCGGCCCAAGTACAACTACCACTATTGGAGAAAGAAACAGTGATGTTCTTCGTTGGAACGTTGAAGAAACCCTTCCTCGGTCGTATAATAGGGGGTGCCACAAATGACTTTTCTGACATAATAATGAATAGAGAAATGATCGAGAACGCAATTCGAAGTGGAAAAATTGAGGATGAAGAAAACACAAAAAATTCGAACTGTAGAAGAAAAGAGGGTGAGAGGTCGGCAATACAGGTGTCTATAATGTCAGCTATACAAAACAGCTGATAGTCGGACAACCCAAAGCTACAATCTCGAATACCCAAAATTCCTCAAAACAAGGATCAAATCAGAAAGTGAAAGTAGAAGATATGGAATTTAATCATATCCCGATATCTTATGGCGAATTATACAAGAATTTTTACAAGACATATGTGGTATCTTCATTCTTCACAAAGTCGATGCAACCCCCTTACCCGAAATGGTATGACGCCAATGCTCAATGTGACTACCACTCTGGCGTTGTAGGTTATTCTATCAAGAATTGCATTGCTTTTAAAAAACTTGTTGAAAAGTTCATAAAGATGGGGGTCGTAAGGTTCGATGACTCTGCAGGGTCGAGTATGGCTGGGAATATATTGCCTAATCACGATGAGTCAAGCATAAATACAATTTTCGGTAATGGAAATAGAAGAATCAAAACAAGTATTGAAGGAGTGGAGTCTCCGTTAAGGTGGGTTTGGGAAAAGATGGTCAAAATGGGCTTGGTACAACCAATCTCGGGAGACCTGAAAGAAACCTCTAATAACTACTGCCCATATCATGGCGAGAGGAATCATTATATCCAAGATTGTCCAGAATTTAAGGCCCTTATTCAGAAATTGATTAACAACAAAGAATTAGAGTTTTTTTTAAGAAAGTAAGATAGAGGAGGCAGATATTTGTGCCTTAGAACCAAGAGCCCCTAAGAATAATTATGGGGGTAATTTCCCGGTCATCGTTATTTCAAGACCGACAAAATCTGAAGGAGGTGAGAGTTCATGAGCAATCCTTACAATGATAATAAGAGAGTACAATAGAAATATGATTGCGAGGTAACGATTCAAGAAGAGTTCAGGAGCATCCTCGTATCCATAGATTTTGATAGCTCTCGAATCTCTTCAATTGATCCGTCAAGTCTAGCCAAGGAAGCTAGAAACATTTCCTCCAAGGAATTGGAATGCTCTTGAAAAGGACTACATTGCCATGGCATATCTGTTGCTGAGGCAAAATTGTTATGGTAAAAAAAATTTGAGCTTTTTGACCATACCATGAAGAATTTTGTTGATGGTTCCCTCTATGGTCCTCCATGTAGTCATATGCACAGAAAATGTGAGGGAAATTTTCAAACACATGATGTTCTCCACACATAGCACAAGATTTTTCCACGGTATAAGCTCTTTGGGCTTTTCTCGGTTGGTATAGGTAGTCATCAAAGGGTGCAAGAAACTCTTGATTGGATTGATTCATATCTTCCAACATCAACTCTCGAATAGATCGGCATTTATTTCCTGACATGTTGATGTCCCTTAACTTGAAGCGCACCTAATTTTTTTTTGATAAAACAAACAAAAAGAAAAGTTAGTAAAACTAAGAAAAAAATGCAATAACAAAAACAACTAACACCAATTGCCAATCCCCGGCAACGACACCAAAAACTTGTTGCGTGTAATAAGTGCTACGCAAATGTGTAAGTATACACGTCGCAAGTAATAAAGTGATATGAGTATCGAGTATCGTCTCCACAAGGATTGGTTTGGGCCACTTTGCTTAAGTTACTGCATTGTTAAAATAAAATCACAATTGATAATAGAGGTTTTAATTAACGAGAAAACTAAGAGCAATAAATTAAAAGAATAGATGAAATTAAAATAGAGTGAATAGGTCAGGTTATCATGAGTTGATGTGTGATAGCCGATTGGATCATCTTGGTAAAAGGTTGCAAGGGCAACTCAGTTGTCGTGGCAACTTGCACAGCGGGGTTGCCTTGGCAACTAATCGATGGTTGCCTGGGTGACTAGCTGGGCAACTACTTGGGCGTCTGGGCAGCAACTTCAAGGTTCGGCAGAGTGTTCTTCAATGGTTTCTTCTTATCCCTAAGTCGAAACTCTAGCTACTTGTGCATGCCTTGATAATACATCCTTGCATGAATCAAGGGTGAACAACAACCAATCTTGCGCTCCTCTTAGCCGTTGAAATCCTTAACTTATTCCTAAGCTGAATTAATCTTCACCATCAATAAATTAAATAAAGACCATACTCTTTCGTTTCTTGAATCTAACTTTCCCGATATTAGATAAATATATGAAGTTACAAGATCCTCTCCCAATTCACTCGCAAACAAGAATAAGAACCAAGAATGAGTAAACCTTGAATTGAAAGTGAAAACTCTTATTACCTAAACAAAATCCAATTGTTTTTCACAACAACAAAACACAATAACCCCAACCAATCAAGTTAGTTCATGGTTGGGTTCAAAAGATATACAAAGATTAATCCCCAAACCATGAATCTAATGGAAGCAAAGAAGAAGAAGAAGAAATCGAACTCTTTCCCCCTTGCTCTCTTGTCGAAATTTCTCTCTTCTTTCCCTTTGGAGTTGTCAAAATTTTCCCTCTTCTTGCTCACCTTGAGTTGACGGCTTGGTGATCTATTTATAGGGCTAGGTCAAAGTCCTTCTTTGAGGAGGAAGTTAAGTTGGAATTAAATTATCTTTAAAGAATATAATTCTTTATTATAATTATATTCCTTCTAGAACTTCTCCTATCTTCTTGGAATTTAATTCTTCTTTAACCTCTTCATGGAAATCAAACTCCTTTGGGATTTAGCTTTGCTCCACTTCATCTTGGGCTTGTCTAGTCATCAATTTTGACTACCATATCACCTTATTCTTTGTCGAGAATTGCCCTGGCAACTGGCTCGGCGTCTCCTTCATGCATTGCCCTAGCAACTAGCTCGGCATCTCCTTCATGCATTGCCCTGGCAACTAGCTCTAGCCTTACTTTGGCAAGTGATCATGCACATACACATAAAACACACCAAAGCAGCATCTTTTCCCACAAAAACAACCAAGTTATGCAATCAAGCTCAACGATGGAAGGAAACATGAATTAATGCATAAATGACTAATTATGCAACTAATATGAGCTTAAGTCTAACAATAATATGAGTAAAAAGGGTAATAAAAATAGTACTTTTGAACACTTATCACACCCCCAAACTCGAACTATTGCTTGTCCTCAAGCACTACAAACTAACAATTACCTGCCAAGACTTTAATCATCAAAGATATGCTTCAAACTTGAATTCAAACCTCGGAACCGTGGCACAAAGTATGATCACCTTTTAATTTTTCAGATAGCACAAAAATTACCCAGAACCAAATTATAATGCTCGTGACAATGTGTGTGCGTAGTTGTGTACAAGTTGATTTTCAAGATTCTATGTGAATAATAGGCTTTTATCAATTTAATTATCGGGGCATTTATTTTTATTTTCACTAGAGCCAATTTCGGGCACCTCTAGCAAAGTAAGCAATTTCTCATTTTATTTTAGTCTACTAGAGCCAATTTCGGGCACCTCTAGCGATTCTTTAATGTGCATTAACTACTAGAGCCAGTTTCGGGCACCTCTAGCAAGAAATTAACTTTTAATTTTCAATTTTAAATTTTAAATTTACCCAAATTTTAAGCAACCTAAGTTCACTAAGTTTCTTTCAATCAAAAAGCCACAACCGTGTAAAAAACAATTCAGCATCATAGTAAAATTCTAAGTTCTTTGCATGCAATCCTAGAATTAAAGGTTCTTTCAATTAAGTGCAGTGGCAAAAATTCATCATTGGATATTCAACAAGTCTTAAGCAATTAAATCCAATTAAAGGCATGGCAAGTAACATATGCAACCTATATGTGATTGCTAAAGATGAATGCAACTAAACATGAAACTAAATAGAAACCAACACCCCCCAAACTCGAGAGAAGTATTGTCCTCAATGCATGAAAAAGTGAAAAAAAATTTAAAAGAAACTAAATGAAATGAGTTAATCGGAGAGGTCGTCACCTCGAGTGATAAGTTCTCTTCGTACCGTTTGCTTGATTCATTTTTCAGTCGGTGGTTGAATATTGGTATCGCGTGAATAGCATTGCTTTGATTTGATCCATGTTTGCCGATGCAGGTTCACTTGCCTGGGCATCAGTAGTTGTCGAAGCCATTGTTGTTGCCTGGGCATCGCCAGTTTCTGTTGTGGTCGTTGTGGCAAGTAGTCGGCAGTGAATTTCCTTAGCATGGTGGTTGTGAGTCTTGTTGTGGAGAAGAAAAGAAAACAAAGAAAACCTGGAAACTAAATATAATGAAGAAAAATAAAATAAAATATCTTCTAAAAATAAAAAGAAAAAGAAAATATTAAAAGGAGAGCATGCTCATGCATCTCCTAAGGTGACCACTTCTTTGTTACGTTCCACATGGGCACCATTGTAGTGTTTCAATCTTTGTCTGTTAACTTTGAATTCATGTTCGTCAGTGATGGACTTGATTATCACGGCACCATGAGAGAATGGTTTGACAACTTTGAATGGTCCCAACCATCTTGATTTAAGCTTTCCCGGGAAAAGTTTTAGCCGAGAATTGAATAAGAGAACTAGTTGCCCTGGCATGAATTGTCGTGGCAATAGTTTCTTGTCCTGCCATTGCTTTGTTTTCTCCTTGTAGATTCCTGTATTGTTATAGATGTGTGCACAGAATTCATCTATCTCGTTGAGGTCCAACAAACACTTTTGCCCGACACTTTCCCAATCCATATTCACGGTCTTGATTGCCCAATATGCCTTGTGTTCGATTTCCACTAGTATATGGCATGTTTTGCCATAGACAAGTCGGAAGAGGGACATACCTAAGGGTGTTTTGAATGTATTGCAATATGCCCAAAGTGCGTCATCTAGTCTTACTGACCAATCTTTCCTAGAAGGATTTACAACTTTCTCGTGTATACACTTCAATTCCTGGCTGGAAATTTCTGCTTGCCCATTGGTTTGTGGGTGATATTGCCCATCCTCTGGCAACGATCACATTGCCTGTAAAACTCTTGGGCATCTTTGTACAGTGTTGGCCAATACAAACCGGATTTAAAAACTTTGGCCGCGGTCGAGTTCCTCCAAAATGTCCTCCATAGGGTGAAGAATGGCATTGTCGGTGTACATTCTGTTGCTCTTCTTCAGGGACACATCGGCATATAACCTGATATGTACATTGTTTAAACAAAAGAGGCTCGTCCCAAAAGTAATGCTTAGCATCATGGCAGAACCGTTTCTTCCTTGGTGAGTAAGATCATAAGATGAAATACCACAAACAAGGAAATTAACTAAATCCGTGTACCAGGGTATTGCCGAGGCATGTGCTGCCGTGCCGACTGCTCCCAAGATTGCCGAGGCGTGTGTGTCTAGAGTTTTCGAGGCATACACGTCCATGGTTGCCGAGGAGTGCGTATCAGTGGTTGCCGAGGCGTGCGCGTCTGGAGTTGTCGAGGCATGTGCGTCAAGAGCTGTTGCGGCATCGAGGGTTGCTGAGGCATGCGCATCTATGGTTGCTGAGGCATGCGCATCAAGAGTTGTTGCGGCGTCGAGGGTTGTCGAGGCATGCACATCCATTGTTGCCGAGGCGTCAAGGGTTGTTGCGGCATCGAGGGTTGCCGAGGCGTGCACATTCATGGTTGCCGAGGCAACTAAAAGTTGGTCATCTGGAATGCATCATATATCTCTAAATTCGTTTCCTCCTCCCTGTGAGTTGGCCTAGGACTGCTCCTAGCGCGAAATCACTTGCATCACACATGAGCTCAAAAGGTGGCGTCCAATTTGGTGGAACGACAATGGGTGCCGAGGCAAGCTTTTTCTTTAGGGTTTCGAATGCTTGGGCGCAAGAATCGTCAAAATTAAAGACTTTATCTTGGTGGGGGTAGTCTCTCGATCACGTCCACCTTAGCTTTGTTTACTTCAATTCCCTTGGATGAAATCTTATGGCCGAGCACTACTCCTTCATCTACCATAAGATGGCACTTCTCCCAATTAAGGACTAAATCAATTTCTTCACATCTTGCCAACACCTTCTCTAAATTGTTGAGGCAACTGTCGAAGTCATTACCAAAAACAGAAAAATCATCCATGATGATCTCAAGGAAGTCTTCGACCATGTCTGAAAAGAGTGCCATCATGCATCTTCTAATGTTACTACATATTTGAGAAAACTTGAGGATGGTCGTTTTCGATGCTTCTTATAGTCCATCCGCACCCTCCATCGGGTGACAATATTGCCCAAAAAGAGTTTGGCCAATATGCTTGCCACTACTCCCTTTTGCGTTACCATGGTGGAGGTGTATTTCTTCTTTGTTCGCTTGTAGTCCATGTATACTCTCCACCTTGCTACTATTCCTGAAGGCATGAATATATTAGTAGAAAAAGCTCCATCATGGTTGGATGTAGCCTTCGTTGTCATGGCAATTGCTGCTTGAGCTAATTGCCGTGGCTATCAGTTGTCAAAATTTGCTTTAAGTCAAGGGAAGAACCAATTTTCTGAAAAGCTTTATGAATCCAAAAACTTTTTTTTTGGCCTCTCAAACATCTCCATCATTAGAGATTTCGATGGCTTCAAATCTACCAACATCGGTTCCTCAAGACATACCTGCAACGGATGAGGTGAGTTTTTAAAGAATTCAAAAGGTTCAACCATTACCTGCTCATATTCCATTAGCAAAGTATTATCATCTCGTTGATCTTGCATGTGGTCGTGTAATTGCCGTGGCAACTGTAGATGAGAGCAATTTAAAGATTCATGCTTCAACATCAACGTTGTAACCTTTTAGGCATCAGGTTCCTTAGAATTTGTTGTATTATTGTTGTTCTCAGCTTCACTGAGTGTTGTCGCGACATTGCTCTGTTCAGGCTCCTCAATCATTGCCGAGGTAATTTGTTGCTCAGGCTCATCATGTGTTGGGCAGACTTTCTCATCAACATACTCTCAACTTTGAGGTTTTAGTTGTTCCTCACACATCAAAGATCTTTTCTTGCATTGTTCCTTGTCCTCTTGCCTTGGGACTTCAGTATCCCTAGGAATGGATTGTTGTTGCATGTTATCCATTACAAACGTGGATCTCCTCGATTGATCTTCTGAATCCCCCAAGGTTGCATCCCACTGAGCTATCCTCGTATCCATAGATTTTGATAACTCTCGAATCTCTTCAATTGATCCATCAAGTCTAGCCAAGGAAGCTAGAAACGTTTCCTCCAAGGAATTGGAATGCTCTTGAAAAGGACTACATTGCCGTGGCATATCTGTTGCTGCGGCAAAATTGTTATGGTAAAAAAATTTCAGCTTTTTTACCATACCATGAAGAATTTTGCTGATGGTTCCCTCTATGGTCCTCCATGTAGTCATATGCACCAAAAATGTGAGGGCAATTTTCAAACACATGATGTTCTCCACACATAGCACAAGATTTTTCCACGGTATAAGCTCTTTGGGCTTTTCTCTGTTGGTATAGGTAATCAACAAAGGGTGCAAGAAACTCTTGATTGGATTGATTCATATCTTCCAACATCAACTCTCGAATAGATCGACTTTTATTTCCTGACATGTTGATGTCCCTTAACTTGAAGCGCACCTATTTTTTTTGATAAAACAAACAAAAAGAAAAGTTAGTAAAACTAAGAAAAAATGCAATAGCAAAAACAACTAACACCAATTGCCAATCCCCGGCAACGGCACCAAAAACTTGTTGCGTGTAATAAGTGCTACGCAAATGTGCAAGTATACACGTCGCAAGTAATAAAGTGATACGAGTATCGAGTATCGTCTCCACAAGGATTGGTTTGGGCCACTTTGCTTAAGTTACTGTATTGTGAAAATAAAAACACAATTGATAATAGAGGTTTTAATTAACGAGAAAACTAAGAGCAATAAACTAAAAGAATAGATGAAATTGAAATAGAGTGAATAGGCCAGGTTATCATGAGTTGAGGTGTGATAGTCGATTGGATCGTCTTGGCAAAAGGGTGGAAGGGAAACTCAGTTGCCGTGGCAACTTGCACAGCGGGGTTGCCTTGGCAACTAATCGATGGTTGCTTGGGCGACTAGCTGGGCAACTACTTGGGCATCTGGGCAGCAACTTCAAGGTTCGGCAGAGCGTTCTTCAATGGTTTCTTCTTATCCCTAAGTCGAAACTCTAGCTACTTGTGCATGCCTTGATAATACATCCCTACGTGAATCAAGGGTGAACACCAACCAATCTTGCGCCCCTCTTAGCCGTTGAAATCCTTAACTTATTCCTAAGCCGGATTAATCTTCACCATCAATAGATTAAATAAAGACCATACTCATTGTTTCTTGAATCTAACTCTCCCGATATTAGATAAATAGATGAAGTTACGAGGTCCTCTCCTAATTCACTCGCAAACAAGAATAAGAACCAAGAATGAGTAAACCTTGAATTGAAAGTGCAAACTCTTATTACCTAAACAAAATCCAATTGTTTTTCACAACAACAAAACACAATAACCCCAACCAATCAATTTAGTTCATGGTTGGGTTCAAAAGATATACAAAGAATAATCCCTAAACCATGAATCTAATGGAAGCAAAGAAGAAGAAGAAGAAGAAGAAATCAAACTCTCTCCCCCTTGCTCTCTTGTCAAAATTTCTCTCCTCTTGCCCTTTGGAGTTGTCAAAATTTTCCCTCTTCTTGCTCACCTTGAGTTGATGGCTTGGTTATCTATTTATAGGGCTATGTTAAAGTCCTTCTTTGAGGTGGAAGTTAAATTGGAATTAAATTATCTTTAAAGAATATAATTCTTTATTATAATTATATTCCTTCTAGAACTTCTCTTATCTTCTTGGAATTTAATTCTTCTTTAACCTCTTCATGGAAATCAAACTCCTTTAAGATTTAGCTTTGCTCCACGTCATCTTGGGCTTGTCTAGTCATCAATTTCGACTACCATATCACCTTATTCTTTGTCGACAATTGCCCTGGCAACTGGCTCGGCGTCTCCTTCATGCATTGCCCTGGCAACTAACTCGGCATCCCTTTCAAGAATTGCCCTGGCAACTAGCTCTAGCCTTGCTTTGGCAAGTGATCCTGCACATACACACAAAACACACGAAAGCAGCATCTTTTCCCACAAAAACAACCAAGTTATGCAATCAAGCTCAACGATGGAAGGAAACATGAATTAATGCATGAATGACTAATTATGCAACTAATATGAGCTTAAGTCTAACAATAATATCAGTAAAAAGGGTAATAAAAATAGTACTTTTGATCACTTATCAATGAGATACCTTTAGGAGGTATGGTATCCAATAAAGCTCTGCACATTACTACTCGCTGCAAAGGTTATACGTTGCCAGGGGTCCTAATCGATAATGGATCCACTTTAAATGTCCTCCCATTGGCCACTTTGAACAAGCTTTCAATAGACAGTTCTCATATGAAGGCTTGTTGCACTTTAGTTCAAGCTTTTGATGGTACTGTGAGAAAAGTGATGAGAAGGATCGAGGTGTCGTTGCTTGTGGGACCAAATACATATGATGTAGACTTCTTGGTAATGGATATTAAACCTTCATATAATTGTTTATTGGGAAGACCCTAGATCCATTTAGCAGGACCAGTTCCATCCTCACTCCACCAGAAACTAAAGTTCATTTTCGACGGACGGCTGGTTATCGGGAATGCCGAAAAAGTCATCATAGCTTCCATCACTAGTGACGCTCCTTATATAGATACTGATGAGCATGCCATAGAGTGTTCATTTCGATCTTTTGAGTTTTTCAATGCCACCTTCATAGCTGAAGATAGTCGGATTCCCACTCCGAGACTATCTAGGGCCACAAAAAGGGAATCAAACTAATGATGGGAAGAGGAGCTCGGGTCGGCTGAGGATTGGGGAAATATCTATAAGGTAGGGTCAGTATGCCGGTCATAATTAATAAGCAGAACCGTTTCTGCCTCGGATATAAGCCGGATACCAAGAAGATGAGTGAGGTTGCAAAGAAGCAAGAGATGAGGAAAGCCCGTCTGAAAGGAGAAGAGGTCAACTAGGAACCTATAACTTTTCCTCGCCTTTCTGGAACTTTTGTGTCATGGGGATTCATCCACCCCAAACAGGTTAAGAAAAATGAAGAAGTTGAGCTCGGAAAAATGTTAGAAGCTTTGGATATTAATGTAGTGACTGAAGGAGAGAATGAAGGGATATACCTAAGGGAAATTCGTCCTTATACCCCTGAAACAGTTCTGAACAATTGGACTACTGAAGAACTCCCTGCAGTGTTTAGGAGTATTTAAGAGTAATGTCCATAACACACTTGTTGCTTTGAACCAAGAGCAACAAGGGTCTTTTTGTAAAGGGCATATGCTTATTGTCCTTATGTCAATAAAATAATACCTTTTGTGTGTATTATTTAGCCAATATCTTTATTCGATTTTCCTCTTTCTTTCATACGCTTATACTATTGTCCGTATTTTTTCTAAATTTAGTTTATTTGTTCAAATGTACACCATTACTACGTGTCAGGTCCCCTGATATCAACGTATTGAGCGACACTAAAACGGATCTGGACCATATTTTTGAGCGAGACGTGTGTCTAGATGGACCCCAAGACTTTGAAGAGGATCAAGATTGTGATCTATCTCCTGATCTATTGAGAATGGTTGAACAAGAGGATGAACCAATTTTGCCTCACAAAGAACCAGTAGAGATAGTGAACTTGGGAAATGAAAGTGAGAAGAAAGAAGTGAAGATTGGGACATGCATTACTGTGAAAACACGCAATGATCTCGTCAAACTGCTCTTCGAATTCAGAGATGTCTTCGCATGGTCCTATCGGGATATGCATGGGTTGAACACAGATGTGGTCGTACATAACTACCTATAAAGAAAGGTTGTAAACCGGTCCAACAGAAACTTCAGAGCATGAGGACTGATACATTTCTAAAAATAAAAGAAGTAAAAAAACAGTATGACGCCGAGTTTCTACGGGAAGTCAAATATTCGGAGTGGGTTGCTAACATAGTTCTCATTCCGAAGAAAGACGGCAAGGTCCACATGTATGTCAATTATTGGGATCTTAACAAAGCCAGCCCTAAAGACAATTTCCCACTTCCTCATATCGACACCTTGGTCAATAATACAGCAAAACACTTATTGTTCTCCTTTATGGATAGTTTTTCAGGCTATAACCAGATAAGGATGTATCATGATGACATGCACAAGACTATGTACGTAACACAGTGGGGAACCTTCTGTTACAAGGTAATGCCCTTCGGACTTAAAAATGTAGGGGCAACGTACCAACGAGCTATGGTCACTTTGTTTTATGATATGATGCACAAGGAGATTGAAGTGTATGTCGACGATATGATTGCCAAATCCCAAACGGAAGAGGAGCACGTGACAGTCTTGAGAAAACTATTCTTGAGACTAAGAAAATACCAATTAAAGCTGAATCCAGCCAAATGTACCTTTGGGATTGCATCAGGAAAATTACTGGGTTTCATAATCAGTGAAAGAGGCATTGAAGTTAATCCAGACAAAGTCAAATCCATTCAAGATCTTCCACCTCCACGCACCCAGAAAGAAGTAAGAGGTTTCTTGGGTAGATTGAATTACATTGCTCGGTTCACTTCACAGCTAACCGAAAAATGTGACCCCATCTTTCGTCTCCTCAAAAAGAATAACCCGGGAGAATGGAACAGTGAATGTCAAGAAGCTTTTAACAAGATTAAGCACTACTTATCAAACCCTCCCGTTTTAATGTCGCATGTCCCAAACAAACCGTTGATTCTATACTTAACCGTCTCTGAAAATTCTATGGGATGAGTACTCGGGCAACATAATGAGTTAGGAAAGAAAGAAAGGGCAATCCATTATCTCAGCAAGAAGTTTACAGCATGTGAAGCGAGATATTCGCCAATCAAGAAATTGTGTTGTGACCTAGTTTGGACTACCAGGAGACTAAGACTATACATTTTGTATCATACAACCTGGTCGATCTTAAGGCTCGACCCTTTTAAATATCTGATGGAGTCGAATGCACTAACAGGAAGAATGGCCAAATGGCAGATTTTGCTATCTGAATTCGATTTGGTTTATGTAAACCAAAAAGCCGTAAAAGGAAGTGCAATAGCCGACTTCTTAGCTAGCCGAGCTCTAGAGGATTACGAACCTCTAAACTTTGATTTCCCAAATGAAGATCTGATGTGCATTACGACCGTAGAGGAAAGAACCCTAGAAGCCAAATGTTGGAAACTCAACTTTAATGGCGCCTCAAATGCCATAGGTAAAGGAATCGGGGCTGTGTTAGTTTCGTCGGAGGGTAATTATTATCCTTTTGCCAGCAAGCATAATTTTGACTGCACAAACAACATAGCAAAATATGAAGCATCTGTCATGGGAATTCGAGCCGTTATTGAGCGCAAAATTAAATCATTAAAGGTATGCGGGGACTCCATGCTCGTGATCTATCAGCTCCAAGGAGAATGGGGCACCAAAGATTCCAAACTAATGGATTATCATAATCTTGTTTTGGATCTGATCAAAGAGTTCTACGATATTACTTTTCATTATCTTTCGCGAGAGGACAACCAAATGGTGGACGCCTTGGCTACTTTGTCTTCATTAATTAAAGTCAACAAGCAGCTGATTTGAGGCCTATACAAATGAGTATATACAAGACTCTGGCTTATTGCTATAATATTGAGGAAGGTAAGAAAGATGAACATCCTTGGTATCATGACCTTTTGCAGTACGTAAAAAGCCGTGAATATCCAGAACAAACTACCGAGAATGAAAAGCGGACACTAAGGAGACTGGCAAGTGAATATGTTCTGGATGGCAAAATCTTGTATAAAAGAAGGAAAGATCAAGTGCTATTGCGGTGTGTGGATGTTGTTAAAGCCAAACAGATCCTTGAAGAAGTCCATGAGGGTGTATGTGGAACGCATGCTAACGGATTCACAATGGCAAGGCAAATTATGAGATTTGGCTATTATTGGTCAACTATGGAAGAATACTGCATCAACTATGCCAAAAATGCCACAAGTGTCAAATTTATACCGACAAAATTCATGTTCCCCCATCACCACTACATGTTATGAACTCCCCATGGCCATTTTCCATATGGGGCATGGATGTCATTGGCCCCATATCACCGAAGGCTTCAAATGGGCATCGGTTTATCTTTGTGGTCATTGATTACTTCACCAAGTGGGTAGAAGCAACCACATATGCCAATGTCACCAAATCGACAGTATGCATATTCTTGAAAAAAGAAATCATATGTCGATATGGGATGCCAGAAAGTATCATATCCAATAATGCATTGAATTTGATTAACAAGGCCATTGAAGAGGTATGCAAACAATTCAAGATACGACACCACAATTCTTTACCGTATCATCCTCAGATGAACGGGGCAGTGGAAGCAGCCAACAAGAATATCAAGAGGATTGTTGGAAAAATGGTCGAAACTTATAAACATTGGCATGAGAAGATACCATTCTCTTTATATGCTTATCGTACATCGGTGAGAACCTCTACTGGGGCTATACCTTTTTCCCTAGTCTTTGGGATGGAGGCGGTATTACCCATCGAGGTCAAAATTATTTCCCTTCGAATCTTGTCGGAATTGAAATTAGACGAAGCAGAATGGATCCAAGCTAGGCATGACCAACTTGCTTTGATTGAAGAAAAAAGACTGAAATCCATCCGACATGGTCAAATGTACCAGAAAAGGATGATACGAGCCTATAATAAGAAGGTTCGCCCAAGAAAATTCCAGGAAGGGGACCTAGTATTGAAGAAGATCTTACAGACTTAGAGAGATTCTCGAGGGAAATAGATGTTGAATTGGGAGGGCCTGTACGTCGTGAAAAAAGCCTTTTTCTGGAGGAGCTTTGATTTTGGCTGAAATGGATGGTAAAGATTTACCTAACCCTATGAATTCAGACTCAGCCAAGAAATACTTTACTTGAAAAAAAAAACAAGATCAAATGAGGTTTTTTTGAAAGCTCAAAAAGAACAGTACCAATGTTGACGGTAGGAAATGAATTTTGCAAAGATGAGATATCTACAAAGCGTCTGAGGCCTCCTAGACACCTGAAGGCTCCCAACATGCAAACCTGGTGAAGCTCGTTCACTCGATATCTGGGGCATCTAGTTTTGTCCTTTTCACTTTATTCTTTTTCAATGTTTTCCACCTAAATGTCATGAACTTTATTTTCAATAAATTCTTACTTCCATCTTATGTCCTTGTTTGCACAAGTATTATACAATGACATAATGATCAATAAGATAATAAATACAAGAAGATCTATCTGCATTGCTTTTGAAAGATTCCTAAAAAGTACAGGGACCAAAGGAAACCCTGACTGAGAAATGGGCATTTCTATGAATAAACAGCTTAAGAGAAAAAGATAGGCTACCTGGACAGAATAAGGGGCAAATAGTTTTCTTGCAACTTGATCAGACCTGAGAAAAGATAAGGCTCAGTGGCTCAAACAGAGTTTGAGCGGTCAAGGATGTCGATTGAAGAATGGATACATGATGATCAAACCGATCTCGAAATTAAAATCATCCCTGAATTGCATTTTGCATTCATGCTAGAATTATTCATGCATTCATTAGACATACTTAAACTAGGATCATTTGACTCATACTAACCATAGTATCATGAATATGTTTATAAAACAAGTTTTACAAATTCTAACTCTCCAGCAAGTGGTGGAACGGGTCAGTGGAAGGAGCACGACAACAATATCGTCTTCTTGAATTTACAACAGAATTGGCACGAACACAAGTTCATCTACATAAGAATGCAGTAGAAGAAACGTGGTGGCAAATTTGTTTCCCTAAATTTGTAGTGGAACAGACAAAACACGACCATAAGTGTAATACCCCAAAACTTACTAAGTTGATTAAGGGTCATTTAGCACTAAGATAATAGCTTAAAAGCCAACTTAGTGACTAAAATGACAAAAATGCGAAAGTTGGGATTTCTTTAATTATGGGTTTTGGAAAGGAAATTTCTAAGGTTTAAAGGTCTCACATGATAGATAGTGAATTGAATAATGTATTCTTAAAGTTTGGTTGAATTCCAAGGAAAATTGGAATGGGAATTGAAGTTTAAAAAGATAGTGACCAAAATGTAAATTTTGAAAATTTTATGGCTAAAGTATAAACTTTGGAAAAGTTTGGGGACTAAAGTTGTAATTTCCCAAAAGTTGAGGGTTTTATTCATAAATAAACAGATCACCTAAGGGTGTGAATCGAATGCGGAATTATTGGTTCGATCTGATACTTCGATTATTGGCAAAATCGTAGTTAAAGTTTAAGTGGAATTAGTATACCCAGATCGAACTGGAAAATTTTGAAATTTTGCCATATGATAGAGAAAGGTTATAAAAGTCATTTCCAAGTGTTGGAAATATTTTTAGTTTGATTCAAGATGAATCCTACAGTTTATTTTTGAGTAAAGGATTATTTATCAGTATATTAGATCGAATGGAAATTTTGGAGACTGATCCAAAAGCTATGGAAAAGTCATAAAATGTTATTTTATGAATATTTTATTATGTTTGGTTTAATTCTAACTATATTTATTAGATTGTAATGGAATGGCAATTTGGAAACAAACTAGTAAATAAAGACTAGTTGGAGGGCAAATTGGTCATTTGGCCCCAATGGCAATTTTGAAATATTTAAAAAGTTATAAGGGCAATTTTGGAAAGAGAAAATGGAAGATTAAATATTGGCCCTTGATTGATGATAAAATCAATCTCAACCATTGGATAAAAAAGGCAAAATTGTAATTTTACTATTAAATGAATTTAATATTCATTTAATAGATATATGCGTAAAGTAATGGTAAAAAGATGAACAAGATGTTCATCTTTTCCAGCAACAAACGTGAGGTCTAGGGAAAGAAAGAGAAAATTTTCCAAGCTCGATTCAAGCCCCGAAACTCGGTTTTTAGGTAATCTCTTCAACTACAAAGTTGTTCTACTCTTCAAGCTCTATCTTTTGATATCAATAATTCATGGAATCCATGTTTGATTGATGAGAATTTACATGGGAAAGAAATTAGGGTTTATGGATCAAATTGGGGCTTTTGAGATTTTATGGTTCCATGATTGAATTTAAGTTGAAATCAAGCTAGTATGATGTTAAAATCATGATATTTAGTTGGGATTTAAGTTTTACATGTTTTGATTATTATGAAGATGATTAGGTTTTATGGATTCAATTTTAATTTAGGGTTTGTGATGTTGAATTAATGATCTAGTAAGCTTTAATTGTTGTTTAGAAGCAAAACCCTAAGTTAAATTATGTAGGGACCATTTTGGAAACTTGAAAATTTGAAGGACCAAATCTTAATTTTTAGAATTTGGAGTGTATTTGTGTTATTAATGATGTTAGAGATAAGAAAATGAAGTTAGAATGCCAAATTGATGTTGAATTGAATTAGTGACCATTTTGACAATTTGTTAAAGTTAAGTGACCAAATCGAAATTGAAGTTTTGTATGGGGGTTAAATATGATTTTTAGTTGTAATGATGGAATTAAGGTGGTAATGTTTAATTGAGGACTAAATTGCAAAGTTAAGAAGCTTGAATCCTTATCTTTTCATTTAGTGACTATTTCGGTAAATAAGGAAAATTAGGGAGAATTATTGTGAATAATCATTTGGTGAAGAATGTGATGAGTTGGTGGTTTAAAGCTAGTGATTGGAATAAATTGAAAAGTAGAGAAATACGGAGAAGTTAGTATAAAAGTTGAAGTTGTTTGTGGAAGTTGTGTAGGAAAACTGGTTTATGGCAGTAACTTTGAAAATTCACCATAAACTCTACAAAAATGGTTAGATGGTGAATTTTATAAGAATGTAAAGATTTGTTCGCCTAGTTTCATTTCCATCAAATGGAATCTGATTTCGAGTTCCGAGTAAAAAGATATGAATTTTTAAGTGGTGAAAGGTCAGAAAACAGTATAGCAGGCTGTTCCGAAATTCAATACTGGAAATTGACTTTGAAAATTCTCCATAAATCGTACAAGTTGAATTTGGGCTATTAATTTATATGATTGAAAATCTTATTGAATCTAATTTCTATCAAAACAAACGGAATCGAATTCCTAGTTGTAGATTATTTTATAGAAATATTTCTTTGGAGGTACTGCAAACTGCCAGAAAATGAGAATTGATACACTTTGTATCTAAGGTTTATTAGTAGGCTTGAAAAGGGTTAATGGAAGTTCAAATTGGTCACTAAGGACCATAGTGAGTTTTTGAACAATACAAGGAAGAAAAGAAATTGTTTGGAGATTTTGTGCTCAAATGATTATATTGGACAATATGTCTAAAATATTTTTAGATTGTGATCTAACAAATATTTTACTTATTTGAATTCTGAAGTTAAGTTCGAATCAAGGGAGGTTCGAGGTACAATGAAGGAAAGGATCAAAGAGGACTTAGTGAGGCATACTAATACATGGCCCAGGTGAGTGCAATGCATACATAACATTATACATAGATGTTTTATACATCACTGGTAAGACTTGCCATGAGTCTACCCGGTTTATATATTGTCATGATAATTATGTCATTGATCATACATTTGACATACTTTAAATATGTCAAAGGTTGAAAATAAATGCATTGATCACTAGTTATTGATGATGATTTACTATGAATGTTATTTCAGCTATGAACGGTTAAATGTTGATATATATTGATATATGTTGCCATTGATGACTTAAATGATGAAATAAAGCCCAATGTATGATATAGAGGTTCGATGGTATAGTTGGATATCCATAGGGTCATAAACAGCTGTATAAATATTCTAAGCACTTCAGGTAAAGTGCAAATATTATAAATACTCATTGAATAGTAAACTCATGCATGGTTTGAGTATACGAACTTACTACGGGTGCTAAACACTTCGGTGTAATTTCATAAAAACTCAATGAGGGATATATTGTATAATCCAGTAAGTATACAGAAGCACTTCGGTGCTAAGCACTTCCGCTAGAGTGCAAATAATATACATACTCAAGAAAGGTTGGGTATGAGGGGATGACTCGTGTACATAAAATCTCTTAATTTGATACCTTGGGCTAAATAAATTGAAAAGAATTAAAAAGAAACAGGAAGATAAGCTTGAAAGCTTGCAGATAGAAATGGAAAAAGGTATTGGTAAGCATTGAAAGCTTACGGATGGAAATGGCAACGGTATTGGTAAGATCTAATCTTATCGCTTTGATATACATATTTTATTTATGCTAAAAAGCATGTAATGGTAAAGTGATCAGATGCATTGTTAATCATTAATATTGATATTATGACTATTGCACTTGAATTTGAATTATTGCATCACTAAGTAAATACTTAGCGTGTAACTATTTTACACGTAGGAAAGAAGAAATGGTTGGAGTAAGGAGCATATACGGACATCATCAATTAATAACAGGTACATCAGTATCAGTAAGATATCTTTTGATATTGTTTGATATTTACTAGTTGGCATGTATATTAAAAGGATATGTTTGCTCTGGTAGAATTTGTATTTTATTTGGTATCTGGATGAATTTTAAATCATGAAGTTTTTAGGCAGTTTTATTAATTATATAAAGTTAAATTAAATTAATAAGTTGATGCTTTATTTAAACTATATTCGATTAACTACATTTGTAAATAGAAACTAAATATATTGTAATATTTTTAGAAGAATCAAAGTTTTTACAGAGTTACAAATGTATAGGGTTTTACAAATGTTTTGTGATATCTATGACTCGTATTCAGCTATGAATATGGGAAAGGGGTATTACAATAAGTTCACCGCCTTGAGGTTGTAACGTAACAACAGATCATGTCTCCTTGAAGATGCAACGAAATGGGCTCGCTTCGACATTGTTAGTGCAGTACCCAATTGTTTTTCCAGGTCTAGTTTTGTTGTAGATGGTGCGACTAGATCAAACTCCAGGTCATGCCACTTCGTCAGAGTTGTAGCAGATCCAACTCTAGATCATGCCATGTCGTCAGAGCCGTAGCGGATCAGACTTCTTGACCAGACCACGCCTCTTCGTCAGAGTTGTAGCGGATCAGACCTCTTCCCTAGATCATGCCACGCCGTCAGGGCCGTAGCGGATCAGATTTCTTCACCGGGACATGCCTCTTCGTCAGAGTTGTAGCTTGATCAGAGCCTTTCTCAGACCTTGCCTCTTCGTCGGTGTTGTAGCTCGGTCAAATCTTGGTCTTGCCCCTTCGTTGGTGTTGTAGCTGGACCAAATGTGCCAAGATTTTGATCATGTCTCTTCATCGGTGTTGTAGCTAGGTCAAACCTTACTAACTCCTGGTCCTGCCTCTTCGTCGGTGTTGTAGCTAGACCAATTTCACTAACTCCCGATCCCGCCTCTTCGCCGGTGTCGTAGCTGGATCAACCATTCTAACTAGAGACCTTGTCTCCTCGTCGGTGTTGTAGCTTGGTCAAATTTTACTGAATTTTAAATCCATCTCTTTGTTTATGTCACGGCCAAAAAGAGAAAAGAAAAAGAGAGCAAAGAAAAAGAAGAGAAAAGAAGAAAAAGCAAAAACGAGAAAAGAAAGTCCATCATATCTTATTTCTCCGTCGGTGTTACAGCTAGATCAAACATCAGAATCTTCATCTTTTAATCTTGTCCCTTTTTCAGAGCTGCAGCTATATCATAGCTATTTTCGCAAGTTCGATAGAAATGTCGGCACAACGTGCTTAAACACGGCAAAATTTAAGACAATGGATAATTCAAATGTCCATCAAAAATCCATTTTTACAAATGGTCAAAGGAAAATAAATCCTTTGGAAAAATCCAATGTCATGATTGGTATAAACTGATTGTACCAGGGGAATGGTACAGATATCCTGGAGCAAACGGCTACGGTAAAGGCAAATCAAAACCGTTGATCCTTGTGCATTTGGGGAAATGAAAAAGGAATGTAGGAGCTAGGCCGGAGATATTTTCTGGATCAAACGTCAGAACCTTCATCCTCCGTTCATGTTTCTTCGTCAGCGTCGTAGCTAGATCGAGTTTTGCAGACCTTTCCCCTTTATCGGTATCGCAGCTAGGTTAAGTTTTCTCTAGATGTTACGTCCTCGTCGGAGTCGTAACAAGCCGAGCTCATTTTGTCTCCTCTAAAGAATCACTATAATTTGAAGATTTTGCATCCCCAACGGATCCCTCATTCTGAAAATTTTACATACAAGAGCTGTCGAGTAGATCAAATGAAGTGAAGGAAGAAGAGTCGTACCAAGAAAAAAGAAGCCCAGTCAAGCCAGACAAAATGGGTTCCTTTTGATCTTTGCTCTATTGTTGTTATACAACAATGAACAAAGAGGGGCAGCTGTGGATACCCATTTTCACCTAGGCCTTAAAGCCCAGAATATAAACAACCCTTACCCATTTTATCCTACCCGTTAACCCAATTACACCTGGCCCAAACCCACATTAACCTAAACCTAATATCCCTAATTAGCTGCCCTTAACCCAGCCGCCGTCGCTGCCTTCTTTTCCAACTGAGCCGCTGCCGTCCAAGCCTCAGATCACGCTGCCGCTTATTTTAACCGTTGTCAATAATCGAATAAACCCAAAAATATATATAATTATCCCAGATAATTACCTTAACCCCACCGCCCTTATCTCTTCTAACACCATCGCCCAAAACTCGAACCCACCGTTCGCCATCTACTCTTGCTTTCCACGTAACCCATGTTTGAAACCCTTATAAAAGAAAGACGGATTCAAACATAGAATGGGATTTTTAGAAACCATTCGAACAGAAACAAAGAAAAAAATAAGAAAAATGAGACAGATCGAACAAAAAAACCTCAAAACCGCATTTAGGACCCGAAATCGAGTCGAACCCATTATTTGCATGTCTTCTGGCCACTGTTCGTGGCAGTTCTCCGTCGCCGGCGAACGGTGGCCCACGGCGGCTCGCGGCGGGTGATCCGGTGGCCGACCCTTGGGTGAAAACTGCAGCCGAGTGAGTTTGAGAGAGCCTCCCCTCTTAGTTTTCTTTAGAATCTAATATAAAATGAATTTTTAGGGTGAAATTTTGTATTTAAGGGGATGCTGAAACGACGTCGTTTTTCTCCCTGGTGACCCGCGCTCAAACCTGACCCGGAGGGGATGATCCGCGCGTTTTTAATGAAGATGGGAAAATTGCTCGTTTGGTCTTTAAGTTTCTGTATCCTTATAATTTTGCCTTTTAATTTCTGTTTTATTTAATTTCAGTCACTGTATTTATTTTATATATTTTTATATTGTGTTTAACGAATACATTTTTATTATTATCATAATTATTATATCATACACTATACGTATATATTATCATTATTATATAATATATTACTATTATACTATTTATTATTATTATTATTATATCCCATTATTATTTCCTTATTTGTATTTTTATCAATATAATTTTTATATGTATTTATATATATTATATATATTTCAATCGGATTTTTGGCTAAAATTTTTATTTTATTTTATTAGGGATTATCGTGAAAAACGTACCCCGGGCGTAGGGGTGCCGCTTTCTGTTAATCTCTATTATGAAATCCTATTTTTAATATTAAATTATAATTTTATTTAAGGATTTAACGGAAATTATGCCCTGGACATTGGGGTGTAAACTTCCTTCGTATAAAAAAGGTTTATTTAAATAATTTTAAGGGGTCACAAACTTTAAATTAAATTTGAAATCATAATTCCCATTATTAAAACACTACATAATCGACTAGGTACCAATTTTGGGTGTTGTGGGGGTGCTCACCCTTCCCCACACGTAACCGACTCTCGAATCTGTTTCTTGGTTTACGCATACCCAAACTCTTTGTTTTAATAAAAAAGACAAAACAAGTTTTATTAAAATAACCGGGTTTTCAGGTGATCCAATCTCACCTAAACTAAAATTAAAAAGATTGGTGGCGACTCCCTGTTGTTACAGTATATATGTCCGTATGTATGCTTCTTTATTTGACATGTGGTTCCTTTTATTCGTATGTTTCACGCTTTTGCCATGTTGTTAAGTTGCATCCGGATTATAAATTGTCAATCTAGTGCCCTTTTATTCGAAAATAAATGTGGCTAGTACCAGTCGTAGTGGTGGTAGTTTTTCATTTGTTCTTGAATACGAGGCCCTTGAAATTTACTCGCATGTATAACTGAATTTTGGTTTAATCGTCACTTTAACTCACAAAATCTAATATTAACAAACAAGTGATTAATTTGGTACCGATTTCCGAGTATGGTGGGGTGCGAAACCTTCCCCACTCGTAACTGACTCCCAAACCTCTTTGAATCTTTGGTTTTATTCTCGGTGTCCAGTCTACCTAATCTAAGTAACCAGTGGCGACTCCTAAATTTTATTGTTTTTAAAAATACGAATTTTTAAAGGAAGCCAATTACTCCTTTTAGCGACCATTTCAAATTTTGTACCTTTAAATTTAAAAAGGAAAATTCCATACGAAAAGAGAAATTTGTGAAAAAGGTCGCTACACGAACAAACTGTACCTCATACTCTGCCACGGACATACCGCCCTGAACCAAGTCCATGAACTCTCGTTTCTTCGCATCCAAGTATCTAACTCACAGATACTTCTTTTTAAAGACAGTTTGAAAGAACTCCTAGGTCACATTGACGGGTTCCATGCCTGCAGTCACGGTAGTCCACCAACTATAGGCATTTCCCTAAAACAGGGATACAACACATCATCGGGTTCCATGCCGCAAGCTTGAGGATCAACTTCCCCTTATTTAACCACACAAAATAGAGGATTTGATGCATCAAAATGCATTCAAAGACTCAGCAACATTAATTCCCAACAACTCTATCCAAAAACCCTTCTGCAACAACCGAAAACAACATCAAACATCTTCCAAACTTAACCCATCCAAAACTTAAAGGTTTAATCTATAAATTAACTTCAATTAACATCCAAAAACAACTTAATATCATCCTTATACTTCCAAATTCCAAATTCCATTTTCCAAAATTGACTTTACCAAAAATATCCATGTATAAAATAATAATTTTTAGATATTTTTCTCATACCAAAAATATTTATTCCTATTTAAATCTTGAATCCAACTCGAATCTCTAATCTCAGTCCACCGAACCATCTAATCAACATAAAATCTCCTATGCCCAAAACTGGGGCGTCACACTCCTCGTTTTCGGTGTATGGTTAAACTTTTACATATAATTCTGACAATGTTACTAGTGATCGGTCTAGTAGATTAAATTTGAGATGCTGATGGGAGGTACCATTGACAAAAGCTGAGATGATAAACTCGTTAAAGGCCTCTTTTGTTTGCATGTTTGCAGTGTGAAATCGTTGGACGAATTCGCTCAAGGATTCGCCTGGCTTTTGGATAACATACATGAGGTACGTCGGCGGTCTTTCTAATACATTGTTTGCTAGAAAATGGCTCATGAAAAGCTATGCCAACTGATCAAAACTGAAAATTAAGTTCGTCCGGAGTTGAAGATACCAGGCTTGAGCTGAATCTTTAAGGGTCATTGAGAATGTTCGATACTTAACTTGTTCGGAGGGTCACATTTTCCATTGTACATTATCTTAGAGACCTTAAAAGATGTGGACACATGATGTTCCAAAATATCTATAGATAGAGGCTCATTTTTGTACCTTCGAGGGATCGGGGGAAGATCGTCCTGTCGAAGGTTTTGCATATTCTAGAAATTATTTTCTAGTTGATCCATTTTCACTTTTAGGACTTGTTGTTTGTTGTACTCCGTGGAACTAAAGTCCATGTCTTTTGAGTCTTCATATTCCTCATCTATCTCTCAGGACTGCTTCTCTCCAGCGTCCTGTTAGGGGGGTTTGACCTTCCTAGACTACTTTCTCTCTGGTTTTTCTGGCCAGTTGCCTAGTTAGTCTTTGACCCTTCTCTTTCGTGACTGTATCACTCGGCCTGCTCCTGCATAGGCTTTTTTTGTTGCTCTAATTGCTATTTTGAGAATAATAAGGCTTCTTCCATGCTCTTTATTCTTTCCTGCATTTTTAAGAACTGTTGGTTGCTACCCCCCGCGGGTGATGCCCCTCTCGCCTACTGCATGCCCTGCCCCACCGTAAAGCACGAGGGAGGTTGTTTCCAAAACTGCTATCGAAAATTCTGTTGAAGTTGTTGTAGTTGTTGAAGTTGTCGGTTGTTTTCCCCTCGAGACATCATTCTATGTGGCTTTTTCACCGGCTATAGTTTTCAATTCGATTGCCAAGGCGTCCTCCTCGGGCATTTTTTCCTCTGGGTGTTCTTGATCGTTTCTACCCATGCTCTTATGGTTTTTAGGCTTACTAATGAATCTGAAGGTCGCGCGTTCGTTCCACGCTCACCGCACCAATTATTGATGGCCAAAATGATCAGGGACCAAAAATAGTTTTCCGATGATGGCCAAGATGGTCGCACTGGGTCGGAGCTCGTATGTAGCCTTTGTTTCGATGGTAATGATACTTAGCCTGAGGGGGCGGTTCTCTCTTGTTGCATGTCCAGTTTTATACAACTCGGACAAGTGTCACGATAGGATTATCGTGGCGTGTTGATTGGATTGGCTATGACCTGAAGTCTTAAGTTTCCCTCGATATCCATAGCGGGTATGTGTGTAAGCACGTGACTACTAGATAAAGTGCGATGTTGCGGGTGGCCTTGTTTGTTCACCATAGGTTGCAAAGCGCAGGTGATTCTGTGTGTATCGGTCTGTCTGCGTTGTTACACTCGTCGCCAATGTTTCTTATGCTACGTCGTTCGTCGTCTCATTCGCTCTGGTTTCGGCACGTTGCGGTGCATGTTTATAGGTACTAACACATGTGTTAGTATTTGAAAAAAGACCCCCGAGCATTTCAATATTTGTCAATAATATAAAAAAGGCATAAAGTCAAAAATAGCCCCCAATGTTTGACCTTTTGGTCACTTTAGCCCCTATTCTTTTTTTTGTGCAAACAAACCCTTAACGTTTCATTTTCGTTCAAAAATGTCCTTCTTTGGACGGAAACTGTTAGTCAACTAATGGTTAACGCTCTTTGATGATGTGGCAGTGCCACATGTACGGAGGTGCTGACGTGGCACTATGACACGTCATCAAAAATTTCATGTTTGACCTTTTGGTCACTTTAGCCCTTATTCTTTTTTTGGTGCAAACAAACCCTTAACGTTTCATTTTCATTCAAAAATGCCCCTCTTTGGACGGAAACCATTAGTCAACTAATTGTTAACGCTTTGTAATGATGTGGCAATACCACATGTACGGAGGTGTTGACGTGGCACTGTGACACGTCATCAAAAATTCCATGCCATTAAAAAAATTTAATTAATTCTATATATTTTTTATTAAATTATTACAACCAATCAAATGATGACATGTGGCACCATTTGATTAATTTAAAATTATTAAACGTCTCGCCATTTGATTAGTTTAAAACTATCAAACCAAAAAAAGCCTTTGGAGAGACTTGAACCAAGACCTAAAGATAGAACACTAAGCATCTAAACACTAAACCAAGTGGTAACTTTTGTTAATTTATAGATACTCTAAAATATAACCCTTGCTAAGTCAAGTTTTGGTTCCAAAATCGCCGCACTGAGATGAAGGTGAAATCAAAACAAGTTATTTTCATTTCTTGCTGCCTAAAACAAGTTATTTTCATTTCTTGCTGCCTAAAACTGCTTATATACAAGATCTTAAAAGTTCCCCACAATCTTCTCCTTCTTCGTTATATATACAACATCACAAAATTTCATCGATATCTATCAGTCAAAGGAAACATCAAGAACCCTTTTTTGTTGGTATTTGTTTCCATTGAAGTTTTGGATCTTTGCAAACAAAGGGGAAAAAAGGAAAAAAAATGCTAGCAGTTTTCGACAAATCGGTTGCCAAGAGCCCATATGCTCTTAATGCTCCAGATAACCCTCACGCAAAAATGGCTTCTTAGCTAACCACTTTGCCACTGTTTATCCTGCTCAAGATTTATAATCATAAATGAGCAGAATAAACAGTGGCAAGGTGGTTAGCTAAGAAGCCATTTTGCGTGAGGGTTATCTGGAGCATTAAGAGCATATGGGCTCTTGGCAACCGATTTGTCAAAAATTGCTAGCATTTTTTTCTTTTTTCCCCCTTTGTTTGCAAAGATCCAAAACTTCAATGGAAACAAATACCAACAAAAAAGGGTTCTCGATGTTTCCTTTGATTGATAGATGTCGATGAAATTTTGTGATGTTGTATATATAACGAAGAAGGAGAAGATTGTGGAAAACTTTTAAGATCTTGTATATAAGCAGTTTTAGGCAGCAAGAAATGAAAATAACTTGTTTTGATTTCACATTCATTTGAGTGCGGCGATTTTGGAACCAAAACTTGACTTAGTAAGGGTTATATTTTAGAGTACTTATAAATTAACAAAATCGTTAGTTGACTAACTGTTTCCTTTTAAAGAGAGATATTTTTGAACGAAAATAAAACGTTAAGCGTTTATTTGCACCGAAAAAAATAAAGGTTAAAGTGATGAAACGGTCAAACGTTGAGGGCTATTTTTGACTTTATGACAAATAAAACCTAATAATTTCACCCTACAAATATCAGGAATTAAAATTTTGTTATCCTTGAAGAGTATAAAAATTATATTATACTAATCATCATTTAATTAATAAAAATATCTTCTAAGGTTATAAAAATATTATTTTAACAAATTGTCCATTTATTCCTTCAGGTACCTTCTTTTGTTTTCATCTTTTTGTTTAATTGTGGCGCTGAATGCTGATTGTGCGTCTAAAATGATCAGCTTTTTCTAGCAACATCATATGAAATTTTGACGGCAATAAGTATAACAGTTGTACTTCAATTCTTTTTAGGGTAAATACAACTTTTGGTACTTAAACACATTGTTTCGGTACAACGTGGTACCTAACTCTTTTTATTGATACAACGTGATACCTAACTTGTTTTGCCAATAGGCACCTAAGTTTTTCTTTTTGTGCAATTAGGTATCTACTATTTTATTTAAGGGAAAACTATCTCAGTGACCACTCAACTATTGGCCGCGACCTATTTTGACTACCCAACTAAAAAAATTCAAAATTTAATCCCCGAACTATTTAAATAGACCTATTTTGACCACCGGCCGTTAAAATCTAACGGAAAGGTGACGTGGCAGTTAAAGTAAAATTTGTATAATTATACTTTTAGTCCCTTTTAATTATATATTATATCAATTTGGTCCTAATTTTAATTTAATTAAATAAAATTAATCAACTAATTAGATAACGACACGTGTCACCACCCTATTGGATGAATTTATTTTAATTTTTAATTTTATTTAATTTAATTTATTTAATATTATATATATATTCCTCCAATCAGGTGGTAACATGTGTTACCACCTAGTTAAAGGAAAATTCAAGAGAAAGGAATATGGCAATGGTGTGATGTGCACCCTTGACCTCTCGAGAGGAAAATCCAAGGCTTAACCATTGGGCCAACTGCTTCTTTGTGATGTAAAATGCATCATTCTATATATATCTTATAATAAAGTAAGTGCTAGGGAAAAAATAAAAAATGTTTAAGAGGAGACTCGAACATGGGTCACACGAGATATATAAAAATACGTATATCACTAAATCAAATATATTCAATTTAATTAAAATCTGAAATTATTAAATATTAGATTTTAAAATATTAAAAAAAGAAATTCGATTTAAAATATTCGAATATTTTTTTCTTTTTCATATTTAAATTAAATCAAATATTTATTAAAATATTAAATATTTGATTTAAAAGAAAATAAATTTGATTTAAAAAAAGTATTCAAATATTTTAAAAATTCGATTTAATATTTTTAAATCAAATATTTGAATATTTTTTAAAAATATTTGAATACTTTTTAAAATCAAATTTCTTTTCATTTAAATCGAATATTTGATATGTGTATTTTTATATATCTCATGTGATCCATGTTCGAGTCTCCTCTCAAACATTTTTTGTTCTTTTTTCCTTAGCACTTACTTCATTACAAGATATATTAGAATGATGCTTTTTACCTCATAAAGGAGTAGTTGGCTTACTGGTTAAGCCTTGGCTTTTCCCCTAAGAGGTTCTCTTGAATTTTCTTTTAACGAGGTGGTGATATTAAATAAATTAAATTAAAAATTAAAATAAATTCATCCAATATGGCAGTGATACGTGTCGTTATCTGATTAGTTGATTAATTTTATTTAATTAAATTTTAAAATTAGGACAAAATTGATATAATATATAATTAAAAGGGACTAAAAGTATAATTGTACAAATTTTACTTTAACTGCCACGTCACATTTTCGTTAGATTTTAACGGTCGATGGTCAAAAGAGGTCTATTTAAATAGTTGGGTGGTCAAATTTTGAATTTTTTTAGTTGGGTGGTCAAAACAGGTCGCGGCCAATAGTTGGGTGGTGACATGTGTCGTTATCTGATTAGTTGATTAATTTTATTTAATTAAATTAAAATTAGGAGTAAATTGATATAATATATATTTAAAAGGGACTAAAAGTGTAATTATACAAATTTTACTTTAACTGTCATGTCACTTTTCCGTTAGATTTTAACGGCCGGTGGTCAAAATAGGTCTATTTAAATAATTGGGTGGTCAAATTTTGAATTTTTTTAGTTGGGTGGTCAAAACAGGTCGCGACCGATAGTTGGGTGGTCACTGGGATAGTTTTCCCTTTTTTTAATTACACATGTTCAATTCTGGTTGGTTCATATTTATAATTTTAACGTGGTTTCGTTAAAATGGATAACATGTGTTACATATTTAGTAGTTAAACTTTAAAGGTTTAAGTATGAACATGTGTAATTTAAAAAAATGTTAGATATCTAATTGTACCAAAATATGGATAAATTATTTTATGGATCCATCTCACCATGTCATCTATGGTTTTCCTTAACTAAAAATCAACCAACTAATCATTTTTTCATGTCACTATTCATACTCAACTTCTATGTAACCACTCACTCCCTATTTATATGGCATAAAAAAGTAAAGATTCATCTTTGAAAAATATATCATGGAAAAAAAAGAATTAGTTAATTATTTTTTAGTGGATGAGACCATAGATAACATAGTGATCCAGAACCATATAATAATTTTTTCAAAACATGAAAGGTGGGTACTAAATTACACCATTTAAAAAGTTAAGTACCTAATAACGCCATTAAATAAAATCTAACATATAATTGCAAAAAATAGACTATCACATTGCATATAAATGTCAAAGTTCTGTATCTATTTTTCATTCTCTTTTTTTAGATGTTACATCTAATTATACATTTTTATAGTATATAATTTTGTATAGATTATAAAGTAACCCGTTGGGTGGTCCCAGTAGTAAATGGTGATTTGTTTCATTCAGGTAACTCGGGTTTGGACACCATGTGTGCACGGTATGTGTGCGTCATTAAAGGGCTAAGAAAATTAAACAGATACTACCATATAATCACGCCAGCATATTCGGAAAAAAGTACATATAGATTATAAAGTAAGAAAAATACTTTGATACACAAGTTTGTGTAACCTTTCAATTTTAAGGTTTAGGGTTTTAGATTAGGGTTTATGGGTTTAGTGTGTATGATGTAGAATTTAAGGTTTATGGTTAGAATTTAGAGTTTAAGATTTAGGGTTTAAGGTTTAGGTTTTAGGGTGTTAGGGTTTGGGATTTAGGTTTTAATTTTTATAGAAGGGTTGTGTAATTTTTTTACATAGCTTATGTATCAAAATATAACACATAAAGTAATTATAAATTAACGGTATAAAAGAACATTTTTTTTGTTTATAATATATTTTGAAATACTGGATCATATTCAAAGTGAAATGATTACAAAGGAATCACATCTCAAACATTGAAAGATCAATGCGTAAAAATAAATACAATAAAATTCTAAGAGGAATGAAAGACATTAAAGTACAAAACATATCACTTTCAGAAGAACTTAAACAGTTTTCTAAATGAAATCCAGTGAACAAACTACTTTGAACAGAGTGCTCTACGAAAAAAGTAAATCCTTACACTACTTGTTCTTGGCATAACGACACAACCACAAAAGGGGGTCATAAGCATCTACAGACCAGCCTCGTTCGCTGACTTGATACTCGTCATCTGAACACAAAACTATCAAAAGATAGACAACAGTCATAAAGACGGACTATAACTGCTATAAAAGTAAACGAAAAAACTGTCATAAAAGCATACGGAAGAACTTCCAAAAAGCAAATATGATATGAATCTGGCAAAACAAAAAATAAGAAAAAACTTAAGAATAAAATATTCATCAATAAAAGATGAATTATACGTTAAATAAAAACTTTGATGAATTAATATTTTACGTTAAATATATTTTTAAAAATATTTATGTGCTCATATGATAGGTCCAGGGATGGGACAAAAATCCTAAGCCTCTTTTAGTGTCTCTATTCATTTACAAATACTAAAAAATTAAATCTTACGCCATAACTTTAATTTTTAAATCTTAAATCCCAAACATTATCCCTAAAAACTAAACCCTACATGCCTACACTCTAAATCTAAACACTTATCCTAAATCATAAACTTGATTTTTTAGTGTTGGAACATGAAATAGAAACGTCAAAAAGTGTCATATGATTTTTGTTCCCATTGATGGAGGTATATACGGATTTGGGTAGGGATGGACACCCGTACCCAACAGGTTTTGACCTGACCGGGCCGGGGTTTTTTGTGTGAAAAAGTCATGTTTGGTCGGGTCGGACTTTTATTAAGAATATGTTCGGGGCGGGTTGAGATTAGATTAGTGTGAAAAAATCCAACTCGACCTTGGGACTAATAGTGAACTTTTTCCATATATTATATATGTATATTTTGTAATAATACCATTTATTTATATATTTTTTATAATTAGGTCCTTAAAATTGATTTTTTACAATTAGGTTCCTAAAATTAATTATTTTTTTACAATTAAATCCCTAAATTTGATTTTTTTATATAAATCGGGTCATGTCGGGTTCAAGTTTATGTATACAATTTTCGGGCTAGGTCAAATTTTTTAAAGAATAAGATCGGGTCGAGTTCGGGTTGGCTAAAAACCTGACCCGACCTGTGTCCATCCCTAGATTTGGGGGACCGTGGCTGTCTCTAATTTCTTATTAAAAAATATAAAACAATTTTACCTATTTGAACCCTCAAAATTCAATACATGTGAACTTTACTACCTTTAATGATTAATTATACTTTACGCTTTTATCTTGATTTTTGACTTTGTCACCGAAAGCTCTAAATTGTATTTTAACTATTTTTCTTACAAAACCATCTCCATAAATTTCATGGGTAACATGAGAGGAAAGAAAGGAACCTAACACAAGTCGAGGAATGTGGGGAAATAGAAAAAAAAACGTGGAGAACGTGGCATTTAATTGATGTAAATGTCGATGATGCAACGCCAGACCTACTATACATGATGATATTTGCCCACTGCATTGCATTAAATAATAAAAGGCTTATTTGCTAATTCACCCCCCTATTTTAGTTTGATTCTTAATTTAGTGTACCATATTTGTTAATTTGTCCCGTATATTATCATTTTGTCATTCACTTTGTCCAAACCATCGTTTTCAGTAAAAAAGTCATGGTCCACTAAAATCGTACCACATGTGATAAAAATAAAAAATCATAAATTAAAAAATACTAAAAAAACAAAAAAATATCTGAAAATATCCAATTTTCTGGATTTATGTTACGAACTTATATTTTTTTAAGAACTATAATTATACTTAATTTATTTTTAAAATTTAAAAAATCATAAAAATGATATTTTAAAAAATATTTTTTAGATTTTTAAAGATTTTGATTGATTTTTTATAATTAATTTTAATTATTTTAATTTTCATGACAAAATGTTAAATTAGAAAAAAATAATACAAGGTCAAATTAAACATTAAGCTAAAATACATTGAAAAAATAGCTATTAAGCCAATAATAAAAAATAAAAAAGCTACTTGTACTACATCAAATATGAACATATAAATGAAGGGTAATTATTCCATAAACTGAAATATTAAACCTTAGGTTAAAAGCGTTTGTGGTAATAAAATATTTTCACCTATAAAAGATTATATAATGATTTACTACTGATCTTAACCACCCACCCAGTTTTATATCATAATATTATCGCTTCCACTCTCCAGCTCGAATCCAACTTAAGCCTCGGCCATGGCCATGAAAGCCTCGCGGGAAACTCTCCAATATATTTTCTTCTTCATCTCAGTAACCCTATCTTCCCTCTGCTTCTCTTTCAACAAAGATTGTTTCGATTTTTTCACTCCGGCATCAGATTATCCACCCGTTTCCATCAAAGACCAGATTCTCAGCCTTGCAAATGATAGACAAACGGTGGACTGGATGAAGCGAATGAGGAGGAGAATACACCAATACCCTGAGCTTGCTTTTGAAGAAGTTGAGACCAGCAAGCTCATTAGGCACGAACTCGATCTGCTCGGCGTTTCGTATCGCTGGCCGGTGGCTAAAACCGGCGTTGTAGCTAATATTGGCTCCGGTTCTCCACCCTTTGCTGCTCTCCGAGCTGATATGGATGCATTACCTATTCAGGTCTGTTTTGTTATCATAGTTATTTAACTTTTTTCCCCTTTTTTTTCCTTGTTTAAGATAATCTATTACAAGGGTTTTATTTGAAAGAAATTGTGTATTGTTTACTCACGGATTATGGACCCACTGGGTTTTGAAATCTGATTCTTTGGTGTAATAACACGATAATGTCATCGACAGTGTTTAAAAGAATTTTAGTTGTGAAACAGTCTAATCATTAGCCTTTTTGCCTTTCCCTAATGGTATTCTATGATATAATCCCTTCAATAATCTCAGTTTATTCTGCTGTTTTGCTAAACTCTTCTGGCAGAGATTCAAATAACGAACCGCTACTGCAATAGCAGTGGTAGTACTGTCCAAAATTATTATTGTAAAAAATAACGGTCCACAATGACTGTAATACATCTGTTATTGTCCTCAACTGCTATAAAACAATATTGCGACCAAAAACACAATTTAAATCCCTACTTATGGATATCAATTTCCTATGTGAAAAAAATTGTAGATGATCATACTAGAAGATCAGAAGAAGCCAGATTTAATTTGCCATATGGTGAGAAAAGAAGGAATTAATTGACAAGAATCGAATCCGAGACATAATATCGGACGGAGTTTATTTGAACGAAAATTCTTTTACCATCACACAACATATTTGGTTAACCATAGTACTTTTTCAACAAGCAGGAATTGGTGGAATGGGAGCATAAAAGCAAAGTAGATGGCAAAATGCATGCTTGTGCCCACGATGCCCATGTTGCCATGCTGCTTGGAGCAGCCAAGATATTGCAACAACTCCGATCCCAGTTGCAGGTCAAGAACATATAATTATGCCCCCAACTCGTTTTTTTAACCATCGGTTTCCAATTTATTGGCCGACTAAATTTTGATTTTTTAATATAGGGAACTGTAGTTCTGATATTTCAACCAGCTGAGGAACGAGGTGAAGGAGCCAAAGAGATGATCAAAGAGTCGGTGCTCGAAAACGTAGAGGCCATTTTTGGGTTGCATTTGGTGCATGAATATCCCGCTGGTGTGGTCGCCACTCGAGCCAAAGAATTCCTGGCAGGCTGTGGGAGTTTTAAAGCAACAATCACCGGCAAAGGAGGTCATGCTGCCATTCCCCAACACGCTATTGATCCGATTTTGGCAACTTCAGCAGCGATAATCAGTCTGCAAAATATAGTTTCAAGGGAAACTGATCCTTTAGATTCTCAGGTATTCTTATTTCTACGACTTTCAGACAATGTCCAGGTTTCCATTAATGTGATTATGCCACAGTCATGAACAGCGGCGGAACACAGCTATGACCAGTGGAGCCATGCCCCTTACCCCGTAAATTTTGAAAATTTTGCATTCAGTCCCTTCAAAAATAATTTAATCGCAACAAAATTTTGTAGGTGGTCTCGGTATCCATGGTTCATGGTGGAACTGCAGTCAATGTGATCCCTGAGTCAACCACAATAGCAGGAACTTTCAGGGCTTTCAGTACGAAGAGATTCAATGCACTTCGGGACAGAATTGAAGAGGTGATCACAAAATGAATATAGATGAGTTTCTACATCGTCGAGAGAAGTCTTAGTAGTGTCGTATGTCAGACATTAGGTTGCAGAGCCTTCTAAGGTCCGGTATTATGTTCATGGAGTGTTTGTGCTCATCCTGGGATTTTGTCTCCTGACCTTGAAAAAGATGCGAGTTGTTGCTCACCAAGTGAAATTAAATATGGTTCGAATCCGTGTCCTAAGATATATAGAACATTTTTAGGTTCGAACCCATACCCTACTTTCTTCCTCTTTTAGGGTACTAGAGAGAAGATGGTCCTAGTGTTTTATTCAAGGTCGGGAGACAATTTTAGGACTAAACCTGAACTCGAACACCTCGAGAACAAAATACAAAATCCGTTGAACATTTCGAATACTTCTCTCGAAGGACTGAGAAACACCTCAATATAAAGGGAATTTGAATTATAAGTTGGCTTACATCTTTAATTAGAGAAATAACATCTTTGATAAGGTGTTATGATTTTTCATGTAACCATTCATGAATAAATATGTATCCAACTACTTGTAATCAGGTAATTAAAGCTCAGGCAGTCGTACACCGATGCTCCGCTGCAGTCGACTTCTCAAAAAAGGATAACCCAACAGTTCCTCAGACCGTCAACGACGAAAACATATACGAACACGTAGTGCGAGTATCGAGGGCGATAGTAGGAGAAGAAAACACAAAAGTAGCTCCAACTTTCATGGGGAGCGAAGACTTTGCATTCTACTTAGACAAGGTCCCAGGATCATTCCTCCTCTTAGGCACTCACAACGAGAAAACTGGAGCCGTACATCATCCGCACAGTCCTCATTTCACCGTCGACGAGGACGTGTTTCCGATCGGAGCAGCCATCCATGCAGCATTTGCACTATCATTTCTCTCAAATTTTACAAGTAAATAGCGGCTACAAGTGTAATGATAAACCTCTATCATACCAATTATGTACATATATTGCTTTGGTGTTTAGTGATTTAGAGAGGGGATTTGGGCAGAAGTTAGAGATCATAAAGTTGTGGGATTTATGCATTGTCTATTGTCAGTCTGCCATTGCAAATGATTCATTGGTTCCTGGTTTGTACGTAGAAAGTACTGACCGCTAATAGAGGAGCAGGAATTGAATGAAGAAACCCCACCTCTGTCGTTACTAACATACGAGGGCGAGAACCCTGGGCAATAATATCTATAGTGTGATGAGTTCTTAGTAGTAGGGAACAAAAATCCTTCGGACCCTTTTCGGCGTCCCTCTTTAACATTAAAAAATAAATTTTAAGCTTTAATTTTAAATTTTAAATTTTAAATCATAAATTCTAAAAAATATGCCCTATATCAGTTTTGTTAAGCTCGATATGATCAACCGAAATGCCGAGAGGGGGTGAATTGACTTATAATTTTTTTATAGAAACAACCGAAAAAGATAGACAATTTTTCACAACAATTTTAGAGTTGTTTGACTTCTAAACCAAGTTAACATCCGCTACCTTAGCTATCCACACTAATGATTTCTCAAATCCACTAGATTTACTTTCCTTTATGGCTCAAAGAGTTAACCTTACAAACTCCCTTAAGGTTTATACCCCAAAACCTTAAGAACACTCTCAAAGAGAAAAATACAAATTTAACAAACTAGGAAAACTTCGCAAGGCAAGTGTTTGTACAAATTAAAGCTCTCACCCAAAGAACACTTGAGCAAAGCAACAATGATAGCTCACAAGTGTTTTACAATAAAAAAATACAACAAGTAAGCATACTAAGACTCTTTGATGTTGGTATTTGCTTTCCAATATGTTTCTTGTTGTTGCTAAGATGCTTTGACATTGTTTTTATATCCTCTCTATCAATACTAGTCCTTTGGAGCCGTTGAGATGAAATAAAGATGTTACCTACAAAAAAGATACAACATTTATAACATGAGGGACTAATCCTTTAAAAATAGATCGATCCTTTGTCATAAAATATAACCGTTACAGCGAAGGGATCGATCTCTTAAACCAAAGAATCGATCTTTTGCACTTGGAGACTAGAAGCAAAAGTAAAACGATTCTGCCCGTAAAGGGATCGATCCCTTACTTAATGGGTCGATCCTTTTTTTCCTTAAAGTCTAGAAAATATGTTTTGTACTACAAAAACGGATCATACTTGTTTTGAAAAAGATCGGCCAAGTTGGAAATTATTTGAACGAATTTTTTTAAGTTTGTTTGATCTTTGAATTAGTTTTTGAAAGATCTAATATATGCGATTAAGTCCAAAGATGTTTTTCTTTTAACTTTCTATATCAAAATATTAGTTCAACAAATTCTCTAAACTCTAATCGTAAACCCTAAACTTATTTTTTAGTGTGGGGACAGACAAGGGAGGATTTTGGTGACGATGTTTGAGGGGTCCTACTTAATTTTTTAAAAAATACGGATGTCTAAATTAAAATTTTCAAAAATTCTAAAGGGTTTAATTTAAAATTTTCAAAAAATAGGGTCTAACTAAAATTTTCGAAGAATTTAATACTTAATGAGAACTTTTAAAAATTTTAAAAGGGTTTTTAAGTAAAAATATTCAAAAAATTTTAAAACATAGTAATAATATTTTAAATTTTTGAAGGGGCTAAACTTAAACTTTTGAAATTTCCAAAGTCTACATAACAATTTTTCAAAAGGGGCTCTCACTGGCCCTATTTATGTTCATCCTAGGACAGAGACATAAAAAAAAGTAGAGAATTTCTATTCCAGACTCTTAGGCTGCCACATAGCTAAAAATGTAACATTCCAAACGAGGAATCCAATATTCATTTCGCAAACTTTCTTCTTCTTCTTTTAGGGTAAACTATACAAGATATTATTGAATTTTAAGTTTAGTATTAATTATATTATTGAATTAAAAATTGATATTATTTTACTGCTAAACTTTAGTTTAAGCTTCAATTATACAATTGGACCAATAAAATCCCTCCATGTCATCGCACGGGAACCATTAAGATTCGTCCACGTCATTGATCTTAATGGTCTAGTGATATAATTGAAGCATAAACTAAAGTTCAGCGCTCAAATAGTATCAATTTTTAATTTAATAGTATAATCGATACTAAACTTAAAGCTTAAGGGTATATAGTATAGTTTACATTTTTTTCTAAAGGAGTTTTCTCAAACTTTATTTACAAGAAATATCTCTTTACTATTCACAGCTTCATACCTGCAGATGTTGACCAAGGGCAAAACCAGGCAAAAAGATCGGGAGGCTAAAACAAAATTAATTTTTTTTGTAACACTATTTACACTTAAATCTTTTTAAAATTTAAGGACCTTTAAGGGAATTTTATCATTTAGGGGAGGCAATTGTCTTCACCTCTTGTTCGAAAACTTGCAAGTTTCAATATTGTTTCTCCTTAAACCATTTAAAGCTCGACACATGCAGGTGTCCAGCTCCATTATCAATTTATTACTTTGTTTCTTTCTTTTCTTTCGTATCATATATATTGGCTATAAGTTCAACTACGTAGGACTGAGCATGCTAAGTCGATAAAATCAAAAATTGATCTAAACTAAAGTGTTTAGACTGTTTATAGTTTATAAGTTTAAAAATCATAATTAATCGAACTGAATCAAATTGAATTTAAATTTTTATTTAATTTATAATTACTTTTAAATATTTTATAATGTATAAATTGGTACTTTATACTTAAAAATAGTGAAATAACATTTTACCGAGAGCAAACATATAGTGGATGGAGTTCAATACCTACGAGTGTGGAGGTCTAATTAATTTACGGAGAACTAATGTAAAAAATTTCAAATGTTTAGAATATTTTTAGAGACATTTTGACCAATAAAATTTGAAATGTAACATTTTGACTAGAAAAACGTTTGGAAAATGAAATTTAAATTTTAAAAGTATTAAATAACATCACTTAAATTTTTTATTTGAATTATAAATTAAATTTCGGATTCAAAATCGTTGCTATACTATTAGCCGGTTCTGAGAACATGGTCATGCTAGATGCCCATGCTTCTCATGGGTGGCTAGGGAGTATTGCACTACTAAAATCATGGAAAATAAGAAAATTTATTATATTTCAATAATTTTAATATTTCAATGAAGTACCTTAATCAACAAATAAAAAGGGCAAATTTCAACCACAAAAATGACAAAAGACATTAAATTAAAATAAAGAAAATGACAAAGTGAGAAGTACTGTTAGGATTGAACATCATAAATTTTGACTCCGATACTAAGCTGATGGGACAATAACAATTAGACTAATCGAATTAAAATTCATTGAACTTATATTATGTGAATTTTATTGCAATATAATGACAATTCAACTGCCACAATCCAAGAGAAAACAGCACGGTATTTATACTACAATCTTTAAGTACAAGAGTAAATATATATGGATCTAAGGAGCAAAAATCGTTTGTCCCTTTTCGGTGTCTATTTATATGTTTAATATTAAAAAATTAAATTTTAAGATCTAATTTTAAATTTTAAACTATAAACCTTAAAAATTTTTCACGCTTCTAATTTCATAAATCATGATCATAAACCTTAAATCTAAACCTAAAATTAAACTCTAAACCTATTTTTTAGTATAGGGACATAAATAAGAACACTAAAAATGACAGAAGATTTCTATTTGAATCTAAGGCCTAATCCGAAGCTCTTGAAAGTATATGTTATTCCTCTCTCGCCGTATAAAGTGTACACAGGCATCTCTAAAGTCTCATATTGATTGGATCGGGTATTATAAATCAAAACGATAAAAAAAGTTTATGGAATGACTCTATTTTATTAAATAAAAATTTGATGTATGGCTTGCTACCACGTTGGAAACTCACTTGACTAGTGTGCTTAGTTTAAGTGAGAATGTGAGTTTATCTTTAATTTGAACTTGTCCGGTGCATGTATCGAGATTAAAAAATAATACAAAAATAAAATAAAGAGAATCGCAATTTATTTTTGAATACATCAAATGAAGTCATTTCATGAACTAAATCAGAAATATCGTAAATACGAACGTTGTACAAATGGTGTAGTACTTTGTGTGATGTAATCGTGGGTTCGCATGGGTGAGTCTAACGTGTAATATGTCTAGGGTGCAATTAAAAGACGACAAGTTTCGATACTTGTTTTTAAATTTAGAATGTTAGATTTATTGATAACATTTTTTGTTAGTTTTTTGAGTTTTTTTGCAAGTATTGATACTTATTTTTTAAGTTTCGATACGTTATCTCAAACTGAAAATTTATCAAAAAACTAAGTACCGATACTTACAAACTAACTTTCTTTATTACTAGCCAATTATCTGCTCTTAGTTCTGAGCATTGAGGTTCATGCAAACGGGTAGGTCTGGGGTGCGGCATGTCTAAGTTGCGGCTAAAAGAAATTAAGTTTTGAAATTTGTCCTCAAACTAAAAATGTTAGACTTCTTGATAACTTTTTCGGTTGGGTTTTTGAGTTTTTTCTGCAAGTATTGATACTTATTTTGTAAGTTTCGATATTTTGTCTCAAACTAAAAATTTATCCAAAAACCTAAGTACGATGCTTACAAAATAAGTATGGATACTTGCAAAAAAAACTCAAAACTCCAACAAAAAATATTATCAAAAAGTCTAATATTTTTAATTTAAAAATTTATTATCTTTTAACCGCACCTTAAATATGCTGCACTCCAGACCTACCCGTTTGCATGAACCTCAAATGCTCAGAACTAAGAGCCGATAATTGGCTAGTAATAAAGAAAGTTGACTGTTTGATTTTGGTGAACAAGAATTGGCTTTGTTCAGAAGAAAAAAAAACTGTTGGAGTCGTAATGTCGTATAAAGTTCTAAGAATATGTTCGTTTGAGCGAAAGGAAATGTATTGTTTACACTTGAGGTAAAGGAAAAAAAATTGGATTGTTTATGCACCTAACGAGGTTTTCGGTGAAAAAAAAAAGACTATGTTTATTTTAAAAAAATTAAATTTGAATAATTTTATTTATAAAGTGTGTACGTCTCATCAAAAGATTAAAAAATATAAACACATATTACCTTGTAAGTTTTGTAAAAATATAAAATTATTTAGTATATTTTAAAAAATATCACATCTTTCTTTTATATTAGTTGTTTTGAGTTTAATTATGAAGACTTAGCATTGAGCTTCTAGAAAAAAATATGATGGTTGTCATGCACATACAGGGTTTAGTCAAGAAGTTCAATTCGGTTGAAATTGATTAATTTTCTCATGCGTATAAACTAGAGGTCTAATCTATTTTTATTATTTTTAAAACTAATTTTTAACCATTCATTTTATTTTGACAGATTTGCCTTAACTAATGTCTATTTTTAAATAACTTTTGGAGCATGCATGGTACTATAAATAACATGCACATATGCCTCCAATAATCATCTCAAAAAATAAAATCTTATTAATTTCTTTTTTTCTCACGTTTTTACGTTGAGTATTCATTGATTTTTTCTTCTTTTTGTTATCAGCTTTGGCAAAAATATTTGTTCAATCCTTGAAGGTACGCTTCACCACGAAATACTTAAAGATATTCTCTAGTGCGCGCCTCAAATAAGTTTTATTTTCAACTATTTTTTTAATTCAACCAAATATTTTCCTTATAATAATTACCTTAATACTATTACAAAATATATTATTTTTTTCGAACAAAACAAATGTATTGTTTACGATTCTACAATCAGCCTTCTCGTGCAGATTTGCAACGCATCTTTCGACGTCTTTCCAAAATATTTGGGCTTCAATTTTTGCGTTACATGCAGGGCATGAAATTCAATATTTATCGATATATTATGGGTCCAAAATAGTCAAAACTAAGGGAATAATCCAAATTGAATTGGATATTTGGTTTATGGAGTTGTTTGGAGAAAATTTAGAAAATTACGGTAAATTTTACAGTGCCTCTGGGAAGGACGCCACCTCCAAATTATATTTTTATTTTATTTTTTTAATCTGACCGATGGCAGGACGCCGCTTGCACACCGCGTCCCCACCCTGGCACTGGTTCAAGCTGCCATGGCGCAGCAGCTATAGCCTGCTTTTCGGCCTTGATTAAAGGCTTGGCCTTTAATGGGTTTATTGTAGCCTTAGGGGAAGATGTCACCTCCAAATCACGTTTTTCTATTTTTTAATTTGACCGGTGGCAGGATGCCACTTGCACACCGCGTCTTTCCTTGACTTTTGATGCTTTTATTTCGGCCTTGAATCAGGCTTTGCAGGGGCCATGCATGCATGCAGCCCAGCTTTCGATTGGAAAAGTTTTAAGAACAAATCCTCAAAAAAAATTATATAAAAGATTCGCAATGATTCAATATGTCGAGACTCTAATATCACTTGTTAGAACCAAATCATAATAAATATGGAATTTAATCTAGAATCTATCATGTTAAATCATCAAGAACAATAAACTGAATGCGGAAGCGTACCTGGATTAATCGATAGATGAAAACCTTGAATCTTTTAATGAAGATCGTCTAAAAAGTGGTTGTGATCTTCCAATAAGATAGGTTAGCTCTTGTCGTAAAAACTCTCTGATGAGGAAAAGAATAATAAAAGTTAACCCATTTTTTGAGACCACTACCTCTTTATATGAAGTGAATTAAAACAGATTATTAATATTTACAACTCTGTCCCTCATTGAGTTATAAATATAACTTACGATATCTACACTTTTATTTTCATGATACTTTAATATTTATGACACGTCTAACATAATTGATCACTTGATTTTGTATCATACTTTATTATAGCATTATACATTCTACATAAGTGCCCACAATTACAGATTTTAATCCAACAAATTCCACCAGTGACCCGGCTCTGAAACATAAACAACTTCGTCATGGTTCTTCTCTTGCACATATTTGGAGGAATCATACCGATCAAAATATTCTCCGGTACATCAATGTAGTTGGAAACCGTCCATGAGCCCAGTGTAGCGATGTCTTTTTTCGCTAAAAAAAACGAGGGTTTTCGAAGGTGTTTGTAATTTTTTCGGATATAAAATATTTATTCCGTGGGGTTTTTTAAAAACCGCATTTTATTTAAAAATTGGAGTCGCCACCGGCCACTTAGGTAGGCCGGACACCATAAAACCAGAGATTTAAAAAAACTGTTGAGTTCGGGAGTCGGTTACGGATGGGGAAGGATTAGCACCCCCCACACCGCCCAAAATTGGTACTTGAATAATTACCGCTTTATTAATATTGAATTTTCCGGGTTAAGGTGACGATTATTTTAAAATTCGGTCATAATTGCGAATAAATTTTAAGGGCCCCGTTATCCGAGAGTAAACACCCAACCACTATCACTACGCCTGATACTGGCCCCGTTTACGCTCGGATAAAAGGGCACCGTATTAACAATTTATATATCATATGCAATCTTAGTGGCAAAAATATAAAACATGGCAGATAATTTAAAGACAGTAAATATTCACATAACAGAATACTAATCTAACATAAATAAAATATGTAATTAAAACACACATATACATATCAAGCTTAATAGTAGATAAAAACAAATTTAACATGTCACAATAACAAGGCATGAATAAATACATGTATAGACAAAAACATATATTTCAAGAAGACATACATATTAGAAATAAAACACATTTCAACACATATAAAGCAATATATTATACATAAAAAGAAAATATACTAACACGTAACCTAAAAGCCAAGAAAACATACAATACGTACTAAAATACAAAACATGTTGTGTACGAGCCGACTGGAACATAATATGCGTAATACGAATAACCAAACAAATACATAAAGATACATAATCATCATAAACTTAACACACATATACATGTAAACATAAAAATACAAGGCATATACAAGGGATATATAATAAGGCAAAAGACTACATCAACATATACGATTATAATACGAACATGAATATTTATATGGAAACAGGACTGAAATGAAAAGAAATAAACATCAGTGGCAGAAATTAAAGGATAATAGTATGCAATTTAAGGACGAAAATGTAAACAGGACCGAACTTGAAAGGACGGAAACTATAATTAGACCAAGGGGCAGACCCGAAATGAAAAATTCAAAAACGCGGGATGGTTAAAGGGGTAATTTTACCATTTAAAAACTGATTCGGTGTAATTTAGGGACTGGATTGCAAGATTTTGAAATATAAGGGGGACTGGAATTGTAAATATACCATGCGGCAAGACATAAACGAAAATATTGAAAACGCGGGGGGATTTATTACGTAATTTACCCATTTCACAAAATAATAACACCTATAAATCCCCTTTTTTTTGGCCGGAACCAAATTTTCCCCTTTCGTTCATTTTTTTAGTTTTTATAACAAGCTTCATTCTTCATTTTCTCTCAACCTTATCCCATGAACCCAGAATCCGCGACCGACCGCCGTCTTCTCCACCGCCGGCCGCCGCTAACCGGCGTCGGCGAGCCCCAAAAAACACACCAAAATGAACCCTTCCTTACCCTCGACACGAATCCAAACTTGGATTCAGGGAAAAAGCTTTTATTCAGCCTAGATCTAAGAAATACGAAACAAAAAAAACCCTCTTTTTATTTCAACCCAAAACGAAACCAAAAGAGGTCTCCCACTCCTTTCAGTTCACCATATTCGGCTTGGGAAAGCCGAATAGGCTTATCACTGGCGGGGGGAGATCCACAAACGACGATGGTAATGACTCTCAACCTTTCTTTTTTTTATTTACTACGTATATTTTTGTATGCATGCAACAAAGTGGAAAAAAATAGAAGAGTATTACCACTGAAGACTTTTTTTTGTATTTTTTCTTTCGATTACAACTTCTCTTACAAAATGTTTTTTTCATACGTATATGCATGTTTTTGGTTTGGTACAAGTAATATCATATTTATTTCAGATCTGGACTGCTACTGACATAATATTTCTTTTCTTGTGTTTTGACATGTCTGAGGGCGGTGGTTGGAGACCGGCATGGTGAAGCATGGTGGCGGTGTGGGGGTTCTGTCTTCGGCCAGAGGTGTTCTCGGCCGTTAGATCAGATCTGATCTAACGGTCGGGCTGGCTTGAAGGATGAACGACCCAGATGAAGCCTCGATTGGTGAAACGGCTCCAGATCGTGACACGTGTGGCTCAGCAGTCAAGGGGTTATAGCGAGTGGGGCTCACGCACGCGTGGGATATCAAAGAGTCCGTGCGTGGACCGCACGCGCGCGTGGCACTCGAAGCGTCCAGACGTGTAGCGCACGCGGCTGGCAGATATTTTATCTTGGCTTGATCGTGGCCGTTGGATCAGATCTTGATCCAACGACCCATAGTTATCTGCACACAAAATAATTATAATTAAATAGAGTTTGGGTTTGGGCCAACCGAGCCTTGTAATAATATTAGACTTCAGATTTGTAATGGACTTGGACTATCAATTTATTCATTTGTGTTTAACATTTTTTTTGGATTTCATTTTATATTAGCCCAATAATAATAACATTAGTTATAATTATAACAGCAATACACATACAACAATACATACGTATATACCTATGCAAACATTAATTAATATAACATACCAGCATACATACATATATAATCATACACATAATTAACATAACATCTACACACATTATCCGTAAAAACAAATACGCTCGTACTAACTATAGATACATGTGTGACACACATACCGTTAATACGTATACATACATAGTTTATAATATACATGCACACACCACACATTTTATATATATTAGTAACACTCATGCACATAATAAACATATAATATAATATAATACAATGTATACATGCAACACTAATATACTAATAATTATACTAATATGTATTTACAGACCAGATAAAAATGAGTGATTATAGTTGCCCCTCTTTGCTTGTTCTCATGGAATGGGAAACAAAGCAAAGATTCATAAGCACTCATTTTTATCAGACTTCCCTGTTTGTAGCTTTGGAAACACGTGTTCTTTTGGAAATCTCCGTTCTTCCTTAGCCGAATCTTCAGGCTCGTAAGTTCTTCCTATATAGAGCTTCGCCACCTTCCGATCTTGGAGCTACAGGCTCTTCCTATATATAACCCTTCGCTCTGAAGCCTCGAGTTATGAGTCCCTCCTACATAGAACTTTTCACTTCAATACAGTAAAGCTTGGAGTTCTTCCTATTTAGAACTCTTCGCCTTCAACGTTGGTTTCTCCTATATAAAACCTTCTGCGTCGCTGATGGATTCTTCCGACTGGGAGTTCCTCCTATATAGAACTGCTAGTCTTCAAACCCTGGAGCTATCAGTCCTTCCTATATAGAACTTTTAGCTTCTGAAATCTCAGATCTACAGGTTCTTCCTATATATAACCTTTCACTCTAAGACAGTAAAGCTCGGAGCCCTTCCTATATAGAACTATTCGCTTTCGACACAACAGGTTTTCCTTATATAAAACCTTGTGTATCATGGGTGAATTCCTTCGACTGGGAGTTCTTCCTATATAGAACTGCTAGTCTTCACCCTGGAGCCGTCAGTCATTCCTATATAGAACTTTTGGCGTCTGAAATCTCAGAGCTACAGGTTCTTCCTATATAGAACCTTTCACCCTAAGACAATAAAGCTCGGAGCCCTTCCTATATAGAACTCTTCGCTTTCGACACAACAGGTTTTCCCTATATAAAACATTGTGTATCATGGGTGAATTCCTTCGACTGGGAGTTCTTCCTATATAGAACTGCTAGTCTTCACCCTGGAGCTGTAAGTCCTTCCTATATAGAACTTTTAGCTTCTGAAATCTTGGAGCTACGAATTCTTCCTATATAGAATCTTTTACTCTAAGACAATAAAGCTCGGAGCCCTTCCTATATAGAACTCTTCGCTTTCGACACAACAGGTTTTCCCTATATAAAACCTTGTGTATCATGGGTGAATTCCTTCGACTGGGTGTTCTTCCTATATAGAACTGCTAGTCTTCACCCTGGAGCTGTAAGTCTTTCCTATATAGAACTTTCAACTTCTGAAGCCTCGGAGCGGCGGATTCTTCCTATATAGAACCTCTCTCTGTAGGCGCTTGGAAACATATGCCTTTTGTATGTAAAACCATTGTCTTCTCATTTGGGATTCACACCACGATGGCCATCGATGTCTCTTTGAATCCGCAGATACCTGTCTGAGATAAAACAAAATGCTATGACAAATGAATTGACATGCTCCTAATCCTAGTGATGTTTGACTATTCATGATGCATGAGTGTCAAAATCTTAGTGGGCTTGTTTTGGTCCTTATTCGATCTCATTGTTCACTTTCTCCTTTCTCACGGGCGTCGATACCCCACTTCACTGTCAGGTTCAACCATTCCAACCTTTCTTTTTCTCCATTTACGACTTGAAATTCTAAAGTGCCCTTTCGGGTTTTCACTTTAGAGAGTTTTTTTTTGAAGGGTGCCCTTCTGGGTTTTCACCCAAGAATTCTCTCTTGTTATCTCGGATGTTTTCCTTGAATAGACATGACATACGCCATTGGTCATCCTATCCGGTTGTTTGCAGCTTTCTGCCTTCCCTATCGACAGCCATTATGTAGGGAGCTAGAGGGCGGAGTTAACATCATTTTCTTTAATCACCTGCATTTTTAAGGTTAGATCACAGTAATGCTCCGAAATCTCTTGTTTTACTATAAGCCTATGTTAACTTATTTGACTGAAATTAACAAGAAGGCAAGGAATGGATGCTCAAAAACACGATTTTATTACGATTAAGGGCTTGGGATATCATAAAAAAAGGTATGACACACATGAGAAAGAAGAAAAGTTAAGTATGAAATACAAGATCCCTCATTATCTTCGATATGAATGATACATGATCCTGTCAACCGGTGTAGAATTTTTTTTGCCTGAAGCCTCCTCTTCACGATGTTCATGGGGATACCCTTCTCTTCGAATATTCAACTTTTCAATTTACCCGAGCCGCCCTTTACGGGTTTTCAACTCGGGTCCTCCCTTTGATTCAAGACGCCCAGTTTCGGGTTTTCGCCCTGAGCTCTCCATTTTTGTTCTTTTTTTTTTCTTTTTTTTCAAAGATAATATTTCTTAACGGCATCAGAATTTACAGGGTTTTTCAGCTCGTCTCCATCCATTTCTGTTAGGATCAGAGCTCCTCCTGAGAATGTCTTTTTTACGAAGTACGGTCCTTCTCAGTTGGGCATCCACTTTCCTCGAGAATCTTTCTAGATAGGGAGAATTTTCTTGAGCACCAGATCCCCTTCTTTGAATTCTCTTGGGCGCACCTTTTTGTTGTATGCCTGCATCATCCGCTTTTGGTACATCTGACCATGACTAATGGCCTTTAGTCTCTTTTCGTCAATGAGATTTAGCTGGTCGAGTCTGGCCTGCACCCATTCGGCTTCTTCCAATTTTACTTCGTTTAAAACCCGGAGAGACGGGATCTCTACCTCGATGGAAAGTACTGCTTCGGTACCATACAACAAGGAGTAGGGTGTTGCCCCTGTTGACGTGCGAATGGACGTCCTATAGGCGAAAAGGGCAAACGGCAACTTCTCATGCCAATCCTTGTAGGTATCAGTCGTCTTTGCTATGATCTTCTTTATGTTCTTGTTTGTCGCTTCTTCGCTCCATTCATTTTAGGGCGATAGACTGTGGAATTATGGTGTGTTATCTTGAATTGAGTGCACATGTCCGTCATCATTTTGTTATTCAGATTGGAAGCGTTGTCGGTGATGACCCTTTCTGGCAATCCGTATCGACAAATAATCTCATTCTTTAAGAACTTACATACTGTAGTCCTTGTGATGTTGGAGTAAGACGCTGCCTCTACCCATTTAGTGAAGTAGTCTATGGCGACCAAAATGAAACGGTGTCCATTAGAAGCTTTCGGATGGATCTGCCCGATGACGTCCATGCCCCACTCCGCGAAAGGCCACGGAGAATTCATGGTGTGTAAAGGCGATTGGGGTGCGTGAATTTTGTCAGCGTAGATTTGGCATTTGTGGCATTTCCTGGTGTAATCGATGCAATCTCCCTCCATGGTCAACCAGAAATAACCATATCTCATAATTTTCCGGGCTATAGACAGCCCGTTGGCGTGCGTTCCATAGAGCACGTCATGTACTTCGGCTAAAATCTCCTTCACCCCCTGGGCATCCACACATCTCAGCAATGTCTGATCATGACTTCTCCTATATAGGATCTCCCCATCTAGGACATATCTTGTTGCCATTTTTCTGAGTGTCTTTCTGTCATTTTCGTTTGCCCCTTCTGGATATTTTCGAAGCTTGACATATTGCAAGATGTCATAGTACCATGGGTTTCCATCAATCTCTTCCTGTACGTTACAACAATGAGCAGGCTTTTCAAACGTCTGCATCTCAATGGGCTTCATTTCTGCCCCGATGTTTGTTTTAGACATGGATGCCAAGGTTGCCAAGGCGTCTGCCATCTGATTTTCTTCTTGGGGCAGGTAATTGAAGCTGACCTTTTCGAACTCTTTGGTGAGCTCTTGAATCAATTCATAATATTTGACCAACTTCGGGTCCCTGGTTTCCCATTCCCCGCGCAATTGGTAAATTACTAAGGATGAATCTCCGAATACTCGAAGTTCCTTAACCTTTCTCTCAATAGCTGAGTTCAGTCCCATAACGCAAGCTTCGTATTCAGCTATATTGTTTGTGCAGAAGAATTCCAATCTGCTGGTGAAAGGATAATAGTCGTCCTCGGGAGAAATTAGCACTGCTCCTATCCCATGTCCGAGGGCGTTAGAGGCTCCATCGAAGTAAAGTTTCCATGATTTATCATCTGAAACCTCTTCTTCGGTTGTAATGCACATCAAGTATTCATCTGGGAAATTAAAGTTCAATGCCTTATAGTCGTCCGAAGCACGACTAGCTAGGAAATCTGCTACGGCACTCCCCTTTACGGCTTTCTAGTTAACGTATACGATATCGAATTCGGATAAGAGCATCTGCCATCGGGCCATCCTTCCTGTTAGTGCTGGCGCTTCCATTAAGAACTTCAATGGGTCTAGCTTGGATATCAACCAAGTAGTATGGTACAACATATACTGTCTAAGCCGCTTGGTAGCCCAAACTAGAGCACAACACAGCTTCTGCACTGGCGGGTATCGCGTTTCATAATCATTGAATTTCCTGCTTAGGTAATAGATGGCTTGCTACCTTTTTCTTGACTCATCGTGTTGCCCCAATACGCATCCCATTGAATTCTCAAAAACTGTCAGGTAGAGAATTAATGGTCGATCTGGTACTGGTGCGACTAGAATTGGAGCATTTGTCAGGTACTTTTTGATCTTTTCTAGGGTTCTTTGACATTCCTCATCCCACACACCAGGATTATTCTTTCTAAGAAGTCTGAAGACCGGGTCACATCGGTCTGTTAATTGGGAAATGAAACGAGAGATATAATTCATCCTCCCCAGGAAACCGCGAACTTCCTTCTGAGTGCAGGGTGGTGAGAGATCCTAGATGGCTTTCACTTTATCTGGATCAATCTCAATCCCTCTTCTGCTTACCACGAACCCTAGGAGTTTTCCAGAAGTAATGGCGAAGGTACACTTGGTAGGATTGAGTCTCAGTTGGTACTTCCGTAGTCTTTGGAATAGTTTTCTCAAGTTTTGTAGGTGCTCTTCCTCTGTTCGGGATTTGGCAATCATATCGTCCACATATACTTCTATTTCTTTGTGCATCATGTCATGGAAAAGAGTCACCATTGCTCTTTGGTATGTTGCCCCTGCGTTCTTTAGCCCAAATGGCATCACCCGATAACAAAAAGTGCCCTACATGGTTATGAACGTGGTCCTCTCCATGTCGTTAGGGTCCATCTTTATCTGGTTGTACCCTGAGAAGCCATCCATGTATGAAAACCATGAGTGTCCTGCAGTGTTGTCAACCAGCGTGTCAATATGTGGTAAGGGGAAGTTGTCTTTAGGGCTGGCTCGGTTCAGATCCCTATAATCTACACACATACGAACTTTCCCGTCTTTCTTTGGTACCGGTACAATGTTTGCAACCCAATCGGGGTATTTGGCTACCTCCAAGAACCCAGCATCAAACTATTTTTTCACTTCCTCTCGGATCTTTAACAACATATCTGGTCTCATTCTCCGTAGTTTTTGATGTATTGGTTTGCACTCCGATTTTGTTGGCAATTTGTGCACCACTATGTCGGTATTCAACCCTGGCATATCTTGATAAGTCCAGGCGAAGACATCCTTGAATTCCTGAAGTAGGGTTATCAGTTCGTGCTTGGTTTTTGAGGAAATCGTCGTTCCTACTTTTATTTCTTTTCTCTCTTCTTCAGTCCCCAAGTTTACAACTTTTGTTTCTTCTTGGTGAGGCATGATCTGCCTTTCTTCGTTGGCCATCATTCTCTTTAACTCTTCCGGGACCTCACATTCTATCTCATCATATCCTTCCTCAATTCTCTCTGAGACCTCAAGGAATTCAAAATTCACTCCAGGATTGGATCCGGTATCATTCATATCGCCAATCATGAGCGACCTGCATTAAATGAGAATGAATTGTATTGGGAAGGAGACGGCATTATATGAAGGGAATGAACATGAAGAATGCATGAATAAATGAAACTTTGGTCATTTAGGAAAGTGGGGATATTTTCATTTCAATCAAAAAGTTAACATAGGTGCCCCATACAAGAGATCCCCATTGTTTACGGGCAAAAACAAAAGGTTGATTCGGAGCATTACTCTGATCTATTCCTAAAAACTACAGGTAGATCAATGCAGCTCCAGTTATCGAGTGTTTCCCCAGGACGACAGGGGCGGATGTTGGTCAACATTTTGCTGCCTCGGTCATTTCCAGCTATCATGTTGATGTACATCCCTTCAAATGATTCACTGACTATCTCCTCCTGGTTGAGTACGTCGTTTTCCTTAATTGCCTCTTCAACCTTTTGACATGGCTGGTAGAATCCTCTGGAGACAAAAGTGGTTTTTAAACTAGGAAAGGACATTGGTCTCCACGGAATGTCATCTCCTTTAAATCTGGCTTTTCTTTGCTCTTCCTTTATCTTATATTCCTCTTTTCTCTGTTGGGCACTTGGTTGGTAACCCAGCCAAAACGATCCTTCTTGGTTACCATATTCTTGGCTCTTAGGTTTCCTTGTAATTTCTTCCCCAGCCCTTTTCCTACTTTGGCTCCTCGACCCAAAGTTTCTGCGACGGTCATCTTGGTACAATTAGATAACCTGGGGTAGGGGATCCGACTTCCCTCCGAAACGAATGTGGCATTCACTAGTTCTAATGCTCGGAACGAGCATTCTGCAGCATCTTCATCATTTTGAATGTAGGGGCGTCTGATGTCACTGAAGCAACAATTTCCTGCTCTGCCTCTACTGTGACCAATTTGCCTTCGACTACAAATTTTAATTTCTGATGCAATGATGAGGGGACAACTCCTGCGGAGTGGATCCATGGTCTTCCCAATAAGCAGCTGTAAGATGGTTTTATGTCCATCACCACAAAATCGATCACATATTCAGTCGGTCCGATCAATAGGGGCACCTCAATTTTCCCCATTGTTCCTCTTTGCGTACCATCAAAGGCTCTTACCGAATTGTGGAAGGGCTTTAGGTGAGAACCATCCATTGGCAGTTTTTGCAGGGTCACCATAGGCAAGACGTTCAATGCTAACCCGTTGTCGATCAGTACGCCCGGTACTACATACCCTTTGCAGTGGGTAGTGATGTTAAGGGCTTTGGTGGACCCCATTCCTCCCTTAGGGATCGCATCATCACTGAACGTTATATGATTATAGGCAGTGATATGCCCCACTATCATGTCCAGATTTGTCACAGAAATGTCCTGGGGCACAAAAGTTTGATTTAGCACTTTTAATAGCGTCTCCCGGTGTTTTTCTGAACTCAAGAGTAATTCCAGTACTGTGATCCTGGCCGGTTGCTTTCGTAGTTGTTCCACTACGTTGAACTCGCTATGTCTTAAGAACTTCAAAAATTCTTTGGCCTGGGCCTCAGTTACCGGCTCATTCATCTTTGGCGGAAGTTCTTCTCCAAATATCTGCGTGGGGCTAACTGCTGTATTCTTCCCCTTATCTTTTTCAGCTGCTTTCAAAGCCTCAGAGGAATAACATCTGCCGCTCCTTGTGAAATGGCCGGCCTCACCAACGTTTACATCGCTCTGGCTTTGTTGGTCCTTTAGCGTAGGCTCTTTTACCTGACCATGTTCTAGTTTTTCTGGCGTGGTCACATTTACAGCATAATTCCAGGGGGTTTACCGCATATCTTTGAATGGGAATGGGGATGGTGCTGAAATGATGATCCTGGGACTTATCTTGCTGGTTTCTCCTTGGGAGGCACCTGCATTCCATGGCCTGGGAGAGATGATAAAAGGTCTATCATTCCTGTATTTAGATTTGGGGCTATCCGTCATGTGTATGTCCGACCCCTTCTTCCCCATGGGCTCCTCGAAGAATTCTATTTGTTTTTCATTCACTAATTGTTGTACCAATCTCTTGAACTCATCGCACTCTTGGATATCATGTCCTTCAGTCTGGTGGAATTCACAATACACTCCACATCCCTTCTGCCTTGTTATCATGCCTTTGTCGATCACACGGGCCATGCATAACTGTTGAAATACCCACCGTAAAGGAGATTTGATTTCTGACACATCATCCTTAATCCTCATGGTAAAGTATTCTTCAATAACATTTACTCTTCTGCTCCCATGATTAGGCTGCGGGTTATTGGCTACACTCGATTCTTCAAACTTTAATATCCCAGAATCGATTAAATTCTGCACAAGTTTTTTGAAAGCAAGGCAGTTCTCGGTGGGATGTCCAGGGGTACCGCCGTGATAGTCGCAATGCGCGTTCAGATTATACCAAGAAGGGAAGGGCGGATTGACAGGAGTAACGATGTATGGACGGACAGTGCGCTTCATACAACCGGGAATAAAGTTCGAGTACGAAACAGGTAGGGGAGTGAAAGTTCTTCTCTCTTTCTCTTTTCTGGGGATTCTCTCATCTCTTTGATTCGAGTGTTGTGTTTTTCCCACAGGTGTTTGTGGCTGTGAGACTGTGAAGTTCTTCGGGGTGGTATAAGTGTTCGTGGCGTTTACTTCATTTTTCTTACTATACTTCCGAGACCCTTCCCCGCCATCAATTCTACCACTCTTAATTGCCAATTCAAGGGACTCCCCAGTCCTGATTAAGTCAGCAAAGCACTGCGTTGTGTTATTAATGAGGCGATCAAAGAGTGCCCCTTTCAGAGTATTAACAAATAACGACGTAATTTCATGTTCCGGGATGGGTGGCTGAATTTGGGCGGCCACTTCCCGGCACCTTTGCGGCGTATTACGCATGATCTTTCGTTGGACTTCGCCCCATATTTTCCAACATAATTCTATGGGGTCATATACATTTACATGCTTGTATTGCTCAAGTAAATGCTCTTGTGAGATCCTTCCATGTCTTAACATTTGCCTTGCTCAACTAGGTGTACCACCGTAACGCCCGCTCGATTAGGCTGTCCCGAAACAATGGATCGTAGCTTTTCGTCCTTAAGGTAGGCCGCCATCTTTCGACAGTACATTGTTATGTGTACGGAAGGACACGTGGTTCCATCGTATTTGTCGAACTCGGCGTTTTAAATTTTGTCGGTAGGACAAGATCGGACACTGAGACTTAAGTCGCTAGCGTCATTTCTGATTCTTCATTAGATTGTAACGTTTTAAATTTTTTTTCCTCCATGAGTGCGAAACCTCTCCTCCCACTTTTTTCTCTACCGGTCCCGATCCTTTCAACCATGTTCAGGTCCGCACCTCTTCTTCATAGAGTGCTTCAGCGTCGAGGGGTTGAGTTTTGGTGCCCTTATTTGAAAACTAGATGACATTCTGCAGAGGTCGATATACACCTTTCTAGCCGGATTGGTGCGGTTGGTTGAACCTTGTAGTGAGCTGGGGTACCCTCTGGCTCTTGAACGTTTTCTCCTTCCACTCTTTTTCCAAGACTCTTAGCCAACAATATGGTTATGTCAGATACTATAGATACTTGCGACTGCGCAATCTGATCACTGAGGCTTCTTTGGGCCTCTTCAAGCCTTGTCTCGAGCTCTTTTTGCCCTTTTTCTAGACTGATTATCCTGTCTTCCATGAGCTTGCTCTATAATCGGGTAAGGTATGGATGATGAATGATTGCGGGTTAACTACACACAACGCCACAATATTCATAATGTTAATATGGTTGCAAGAAATAAATGCATGTATAATGATGCGAATGTCATGATGCAAATGCAAGAATGTATGCAGATAAGGTACTGATTCCGCTGGTAATCACCCTTTTGAACTACTTCCACGGGAATTAAAGGGTCTAGATTACAACAGAGTTCGTATTACAAAATAAAGATCCCTAATACAAAAGATCTAATTACAACACAGAGTCCTATAGATAAGCTCTAGCTCTATCTCCTAATCTTCCAATTGCTTGGAGCAACTTGCTGAACCTGGGATATTCTTCCATTTCTGGGACTATGAAAGGTCGGAGTGTTTCAGCCTCGACAGCCAAATCATTCACATGCCTGGCGACTCGCTGTATGTCCTCCATCAAGTTTACGTAATACTGGTCCCTATCTTGTACCATCCGGGCAGCGTCACGCAGTCTCTTTTGCCAATAGGTGTCTCCTCCGGTCCCAACCTCCTCGAACACACTAATTTTTTCCTTGTAATCCTCAACAGTTGCTTCGAGGGACTTAATTCGTGCTCGTAACATGCTTACTTCGCGCTCTCTTTCTTGAAGCTCAGTGAAACCATTTCTGTGGCAGTACATTCGAAGTGAGTGTTCAACTTCCGCCACATTTCCTTTTAATTCGCCATTCTGACTTTGGCTTTGCTCCAGACTTTGAATAGTGTCATCGTACAATTTTTGCATCTCTAACAGTCTATTCCGGCTACTCATGGACTTTCTTTTCCATACGGCGACGTTTTCTTTCTCATGATGGACAGCTTGTTTTCCCTTGCTGATTTCTTGCCTGAATCTTTCCTTTTCCTGGTCGATGGCCTTCTTGGAGGACCGTTTTTTTTCTTCCATAGCCAACCGGCAGTTTTCTATCTCTTTCTCGATCGCTCTCTTACTGATTTCTCTTTCTTCTTCCACCAAACGGATACCATTCATTCTTTCTCTTTCCACGGCTATGAATTGACTCCGGCTGGCCTTCTGTATTTTTGCTTGTAGTAGAAGGACATCTTTTTTGATAAAGAGCATTATTGTCGCTCAAATCTGCATTTAATTTCTTCAAGTGCCTAATGATCTCGTCCTGCTCGTCAACCTCTAAGCTTGCCTTATAGAGCTCGCTCGCATGTTGGGTCTGTTGGATATCCATTTTCCTTCTAATTTCTTCGAGTTCATTCCTTAAGATGTCAGCTTCAGACGGTACCACCCTTGTAAGCTCTTCGAGTGACACTGCTGGTCCTTGATCAGATTCAGAAATCACATTATTAACCCTCAAACGTCTCCAAAGATCGTAGTCTGGGGTAGTCATATGCTCGGTATCTCCTTCCACCCTGATCCGGTAACAATGGTCCCAAGCCCTCATGATGGTTTGAATTTTTCCTTTGAACTCCCATTTGAAAAGAAATTCAGTTTGGCTTAATTTGGCGGTATTGGGAATGAACTGTCGTGATCCGAACTGTCGAGACACTAAAAGCGGAGCACAGACGATCCCTCCGTGAAATCCCAACATCATCAGCCAGTTGAAATCACCACAACTGTATAGAAAATAATTAACTTTACCGAGCCGTGGGACCCTCCATGCTATGTCTTCGTCTTGAATGTTCCTGAAGAAACTAGTCTACATTTTTGTTTTCAAATCCTCTCGCCATTCCTTTGCTAAGTACTCCCGTAAAGGCGAAAAACCTTGGAAGGATATCTCTGGCAGGACCCTCGTCGGTGTCTTCCACATGTGACTCTGAATCCATACTTGTAACAGCTGTGCGCATCCTCGAAAACGTCATTCTTCATGTTTCCGGCTAGCATTTAAGGAAATGAAAGTCTCGACCAAGATTGCTGATATTGGGTTTGCTTTCCGTTTTACCATCTCAAACAAGTCCAAAATGGCTATGTCAATGTTCCCGAGTACTCTTGGAAAGATCACCAAGCCATATATTCCTAAAGCGAACATGTCCATTTTCTTTGCCTCGTCTGGATGTGTCGGTATGATGTCCCGAATACTTTCCCATGCAAAAACTGTATTGTCTCCTCGGATCTGAAGCAGGCCATTAACCCAATCGTCACTCATTCCCGCAAAGGTTTTGAGTTTCGCAGTGTAATTCTGATTCCTTGGAGGCTTCGCGTAGATCCAATCTTCCTGAATGTTTTTCTGGTTAAGTAAAGCAGTGTATTCTTCTACTGTAGGCATCATGTCCTGCCCATTGAAGGTGAAGTAGCAAAAAGCTGGATTCCAGAACTGGACTATAGCTCAGACTAGGGGCTGGTTAACCCGAACATATAACAGCTGTGCAATGTCGCCACAACTATCGCAGAACAAGTCTTGTAGTCTTCGGTCCCATCTTTCCCAAATGCTTTGAAGATCCCCTAAGTCGTTCTGTTGGAGACTCACATAGGTGTACCCTGCTATTACGCGTTCGTTCGGCAAATTGTCCCCTTGGGTTTTCTGGTTGACCTCTGACCAATGCCCGACTGACAAATTAAGCTCTTCTTTCCTAAGACACCTTTTTTCCATGATGAAAGACTTTCTGATCAGGGAAACCACTTGATCCAGTACCTTTATGTGATGCAAATGTATGATGTATGAAAAAAACAAAAGCGAAAAGAAAACAAGTCAGTACCAGATAAAATTAATAAATATATAAATAAAAGGACAAAATTAAATAGAATAAACACACAACACAACCCTATTTATCCCATCTAAAACCTAAGGTTATCCGCATGGCTCTAAATGGGTAGGTTTCTATGTATTCTCTACATGCAGTCTTGGTTCTAGGAGGTACCCGAATTGTCCTTGCTGTCCCCTACTAAGGGTAGCAAGGCCCCCGATCATCACCCATTATAGGCTCCTTTCAATCGGGTTCAATTCAAGGGGACCCATTCGCTTATGCCCGTACGAAGGAACGATATCCTTACGAAAGCATAAGGTACTCGAGCCCTGAAGGTACTTGCTAGGCCCATACGGGAGAACGATATCTCCACGAAAGCATTAGCGTTTTCCCCCCACTTAAAAAAATAGGTTTATATTCCATATTTTAAATGCGTTAAAATAAAAGCGCAATTATAACCGAATGTTAATTTAATAATCACTTCAATCCGGAACTTCTAATATAATTAAAGCGGTAATTATTTGAAAAAGCTCGACTCTCATTTGTTTTTGAAAAACAAAAATAATCCCCAGCGGAGTCGCCATCTGTAGCGATGTCTTTTTTCGCTAAAAAAACGAGGGTTTTCGAAGGTGTTTGTGATTTTTTCGGATATAAAATATTTATTCCGTGGGGTTTTTTAAAAACCGCATTTTATTTAAAAATTGGAGTCGCCACCGGCCACTTAGGTAGGCCGGACACCATAAAACCAGAGATTTAAAAAAACTGTTGAGTTCGGGAGTCGGTTACGGATGGGGAAGGATTAGCACCCCCACACCGCCCAAAATTGGTACTTGAATAATTACCGCTTTATTAATATTGAATTTTCTGGGTTAAGGTGACGATTATTTTAAAATTCGGTCATAATTGCGAATAAATTTTAAGGGCCCCGTTATACGAGAGTAAACGCCCAACCACTATCACTACGCCTGATACTGGCCCCGTTTACGCTCGGATAAAAGGGCACCGCATTAACAATTTATATATCATATGCAATCTTAGTGGCAAAAATATAAAACATGGCAGATAATTTAAAGACAGTAAATATTCACATAACAGAATACTAATCTAACATAAATAAAATACGTAATTAAAACACACATATACATATCAAGCTTAATAGTAGATAAAAACAAATTTAACATGTCACAATAACAAGGCATGAATAAATACATGTATAGACAAAAACATATATTTCAAGAAGACATACATATTAGAAATAAAACACATTTCAACACATATAAAGCAATATATTATACATAAAAAGAAAATATACTAACACGTAACCTAAAAGCCAAGAAAACATACAATACGTACTAAAGTACAAAACATGTTGTGTACGAGCCGACTGGAACATAATATAATAATCTGAATAACCAAACAAATACATAAAGATACATAATCATCATAAACTTAACACACATATACATGTAAACATAAAAATACAAGGCATATACGAGGGATATATAATAAGGCAAAAGACTACATCAACATATAAGATTATAATACGAACATGAATATTTACATGAAAACAGGACTAAAATGAAAAGAAATAAACATCAGTGGCAGAAATTAAAGGATAATAATATGCAATTTAAGGACGAAAATGTAAACAAGACCGAACTTGAAAGGACTAAAACTGTAATTAGACCAAGGGGCAGACTCGAAATGAAAAATTCAAAAACGCGGGATGGTTAAAGGGGTAATTTTACCATTTAAAAATTGATTCGGTGTAATTTAGGGACTGGATTGCAAGATTTTGAAATATAAGGGGAAGAAATTATTTAAAATATTCAAAAAAGTAAATAACTAGAAACTAAAACACTATCATAGGTTTTAAAAAAAAGCTAAAGTTAATAAAAAAATAAGTTATAAAATGATCAATTATAAAATTTCAAAAATGAAAGTTTTAAAATATTTATATAGTATTAAAAAATAAACATTCTTATCGCAAAAAATTTTCTTTGTTTCTCGTCAGTCGAAGTGTACTGTTATTTTTTAACATTTTTCGTGTAATTAATTTTGTATTAAAAGTAACAATGACTTTAAGGTATAATTTAAAAAAAATGGAATAAAGTTTGCACTAAAGTAATATTCATATATCTTAAATTGTATCTTAAATTTAATTTCTCAAATGTAATTGATATAACAAAAGAAAGTACGACGGTTCACAACACTAATATGACATTGTACCATCTACATTCGAAAAATTAAAATATTGATGTTCCTACCTCTAAGAACTTAAAGGGTTATTTGTAGAGTCGGAATTATGTAGGGGTGGAGAGAGGCAATCGCCTTCTCTATTTCCGAAAAAAAAAATTATCACCTTTGTCTTTTATTTAAATTTTTTTAAAATTAATTTATTTAAAAATTTATCTTCACTTTTAAACATTTATAATTTATTTCTTAATTTTAAATCATAGTTCAGTATCTAATTATTTGATAATAAAAGAAACCTCAAAGGGCTATGTCCCAGAAATATAATATTGATTTATTTTGGGGAAAATCATTGGATTTATTTCTTCACGTAACATCGACTGCTGGACACGTTGGTTTCATGTTTCTTTTTGTTTTTTTATTTAATTCACTTTTTTTAAAAATCCAATTCGCTTAAATTTAAATAGATGAGAATTATAATTTTGTGTTTGGGTGATTATGATCCATGGAAACAGGGATTGACCGAGGTATTGAAGGAGGCATTCGTTCTCTTAAAAATTTAAAATTCGTATATGATTTAAAAAATATTTTATATATTTTTTATTGAATTTTTTTTACCCTTTTAAAGTTTTATAAGTTCGCCCCTGACATAAAGTCTTACGTTCATCCTTACATGGAAAATCACATAAAAATAAATTTAGGTATATCAGAAAGGCTAAGAAGGGGCGTAGCTACATAAGGGTGATGAAGGGCAATTGCCCCCGTTCCCAAGAATTTTTTTCACATTTGTCCCTTTATATAAATTTTTCTAAAAATTTATTTATTTATGAATTTCTACCTTACTTTCAAATATTTATATTTTGCCCCAACTTTAAATCCCGACTTCGTCCTAAAACTAAGTAAATTAATAAATATTATGTTTAATATTGGATGACCTAATTAAGTATAGTAGAAAGAAAGTTGGTAGCATGTATTCGGCACTTATGGAATATAGTTGAGTTTTTGGTATAGGATACGATGCCCGTGATGAACTCATGATTAAACAACATTGTTTTTAATTCACGAATTTGTCATGCAAATCTAATCCAATATTCTTAAATCAATATCTTACCAGAAAAAAAATTAAAAAAATATTTTTTAATATGACCACTTAATTTTTATTATAACCATAGAACATATCACAATTACAACGCATTCAGGAAGGAAAATAATGAAATTAATCTACTCAAATTTGTTACAACCCCAAAACAAAGAAAAGTGAAAAACTTCTATGGAGATAGACATACTATCAAAATTCAGAAGCTTCCTAAATCTCCTTGTTTCTATCCAATCGGCACTCATAACTAATGAAAAAGGAGTGGTGAGCGATCCAAACTATCAGACAGAACATTCCGCTACCCATAACTGATTACGTCGGCAAACAATCACTAACCGAGTGGGGATCTAACTTTTTGTGACCGCCGATAAAATCATAATCAGGAATTAGCGCCTATTAAAAACTCTATGCAAGCAACGATCGACTGCTGTAGCCATGTCTCCGATTCGCTAGAAAAACGAGTTTTCGAAGTGTTTGTGAATTTTTCGGATATAAAATGTTTATTCCGTGGGGGTTTTAAAAAACCACATTTTATTTAAAAATTGGAGTCGCCACCGGCCACTTAGGTAGGCCGGACACCATAAAACCAGAGATTCAAAAGCTTTGAGTTCGGGAGTCGGTTACGGATGCGGAAGGATTAGCACCCCCACACCGCCCAAAATTGGTACTTTAATAATTACCGCTTTATTAATGTTAGATTTTCCGGATTAAAGTGACGATTAGTTTAAAATTCAGTTATAATTGCGAATAAATTTTAAGGGCCCCGTTATCCAAGAGTAAACGCCCAACCACTATCACTACGCCTGATACTGGCCCCGTTTACGCTCGGATAAAAGGGCACCGCATTGACATTATATATTCCATTATGCAAACTTAGTGAAAAAATATAAAACATGGCAAATAATTTAAATACAATAAATATTAACATAATAAACTATTAATCGGACATAAATAAAATACTAATCTAAAACATACATGCATACAGATTACTCCTACTCGTGACTAAAAACAAACTTAACATATCACAATAACAAGGCATGGAACAAAAACACATATTACAAGAAGATATACATATTACAATAAGACACATTGTAACATATGTAGAACATGGCATTATACATGACCAAGAAAATATACTAACACGTAGCCTAAAAGCAAAGAAAACATGCAATACATGCTAAAATATAAAACATGTTGTGTACGAGCCAACTAAAATATCAATCTAATATGTGTGATACGAATGACCGAACAAATGCATAAAAATACATAATCGCCATAAACTTAACACATATATACATGAAAATACAAAGCATGTACGAGAGACATATGAAAAGGCAAAAAGGCTACATCAACATACACGATCATTATAAATGAACATGAATATTTAAATATGGAACAGGACTGAAATGAAAAGAAATAAACATAAGAAACAGAAATTAAAAGACAATAGTATGCGATTTAGGGACGAAATTACAAAACCAAGAAAGCTTAGGAGGACTGAACATGTCATTTGACCAAGGGGCAAGCCCAAAGTGCAAATATTCAAAACGCGGAAGGACTATGGAGGTAATTTCACCATTTAAAAGTCTAATTTAGCAAATTAGGGACTGAATTGAGACCTTTCAAAAATGCAGAGGGACCGATAGTGTACTTTACCCGCGCTGTAAACCCAAAACGAAAAGAACGTAAACGTAGAGGGATCTTCCATGACATTAAACCCTTTTGAAAATTATTAAACATCTAATCCGGCTTCTTTCTTACTCCTTTAGTCATTTCCCAATTCCATTTTTAAAGAAACAACTTTCCCCTACTTATTTTCCCCCAAAAACCGAGAAACCTCCCCTAAGTTCTCATCTAAACCATGAGTTCATGAGTCCATCGCAAACTCAACCGTCGCTTCCAGAATCCGGCAACATTTCGGTCGTACCAGCCAACTTGGATAACCACCAGCTGACGCTCGCCGACGTCGGTGGGCCTCAAACCCCGTCCTAAAATGTTCTCCTTTTCAAACCGAACCTAAATCCAATTTTAAAGTTAAAAGAAACTCCCTTATCTTAAATCTAGAAAAAAAACCTGAAACAAACTATTTTTCTTTTGTATAAACCGAAACCAAAACTTCCCCTTTGATCGGCTCACTACATAGAGTTTATTGTCGGCCAGGGGAGGTTCGCCGGTGACTAGGGTAAACCTCTCTCTTCACTCTTTTTTTTATATTATTCTTTTTAATCAACATGCAACGAGGAAGAAAGAAGAAAAATACCTTTCTGTGAAACTCTTTTTTGTTATCTTTGATTCAGATCCACCCTCTCCCTTATACAAGATTTTCTGATACATATATATCCTTTTACATAAAATAAAATAAAATCAACTGCTTCCTGGTTGCTTGCTGTAAAAATTTTTCCCCATACTTTCCAGTCCCTTTTTTGCAGGTTACCACGACGGTGGTTGTACGGTGGCAGAGCCAAGGACGGTCACCGTTGATCTGGACACGTGGCGGCCATCGGTGAGGGCGTGTGGAAGGCGAAGAGTTACGGCCTTCGTGCCACGTGCACGTGGGAAGGTGATTAGCCCGCGCGTGGGCTTACATGACAAATGAAAGGTTCTCTTCCTTTTGATCTGGGTCGTTGGATCAAGCCTCGATCCAATGGCTTAGATTGCTTAGCTACACGGAAGAAAAGATGATATTAGGTCAACTGGGTTCTAGGATTTTAATTAGGTTTGGGTTTAGGTTAACAGATTATGCCTATGTAAACATTAATACATTTTTGGGTTTTATGTTATTTAGCTTATGTCTTAATATAGCCCGGTAATACTAATATTAATAATATTCATAATAATAATTATAACAATAATACCGTATATGTATACACACAAGCACACACATGCAAACTACATACAAAATATCATCCATAACACACGTAATTAAAATAACATACCAACTGGTATATATAATGGCTTAATCACACATACTTAGTATGAATATGCACGTACTGAGATATATACTAACAATATGCATATAGCACACATACACCACATAACGTATTATACATGCCTTTACACATATCACACATATATTACATGCATATTAATAATAAACATGCTCGTATGTAAACATACAATATCAACACTAATTAACTATTATATTAGTATATTAAAATATTAACAAAAACAGATAAAAATGAGTGATTATAGTTGCCCCTCTTTGCTTGTTCTTATAAAACGAGAACAAAGCAAAGATTTTAAGCACTCATTTTTATACGACTTCCCTGTTTGTAGCTTAGGAATCACGTATTCTTCTGGAACTCTCTGCTTTTCCTTGGCTGAATCTTCGGGCTCGTAAGTCCTTTCTATATGACTTCTTCCCCCTCCGATCTTGGAGCTACAGGCTCTTCCTATATGGAACCCTTCGCTGTGAAGCCTCAAGTTATGAGTCTCTCCTATATAGAATTATTCATCTTGAGACTGTAAGGCTATGAGTCCTTCCTATATATAACTCTTTGCCTTCAACGCGGCTGCTTTTTTTATATAAAACCTTTTGCGCCGTTGATGGATTCTTCCGACTGGGAGTTCTTCCTGTATAGAACTGCTAGTCTTCGAACCCTGGAGCCGTCAGTCCTTCCTATATAGAACTTTTAGCTTCTGAAATCTCAGAGCTACGGGTTTTTCCTATATAGAACCTCTCACTCTAAGACAGTGAAGCTTAGAGCCCTTCCTATATGGGACTCTTCACTTCCAACACAATAGGTTTTCCCTATATAAAACCTTGTGTATCATGGGTGAATTCCTTCGGCTGGGAGTTCTTCCTATATAGAACTGGTAGTCTTCACCCTAGAGCCGTCAGTCCTTCCTATAGAACTTTTAGCTTCTGAAATCTCGGAGCTACGAGTTCTTCCTATATAGAATCTTTCACTCTAAGACAGTAAAGCTCGGAGTCCTTCCTATATAAGACTCTTCGCTTTTAACACAACAGGTTTTCCCTATATAAAACCTTGTGTGTCATGGGTGAATTCCTTCGGCTGTGAGTTCTTCCTATATAGAACTGCTAGTCTTCACCCTGGAGCTGCAAGTCCTTCCTATATAAAACTTTCAGCTTCTGAAATCTCGGAGCTACGGGTTCTTCCTATATAGAATCTTTCACTCTAAGACAGTAAAGCTCGGATTCCTTCCTATATAAGACTCTTCGCTTTTAACACAACATGTTTTCCCTATATAAAACCTTGTGTGTCATGGGTGAATTCCTTCGGCTGAGAGTTCTTCCTATATAGAACTGCTAGTCTTCACCCTAGAGCTGCAAGCCCTTCCTATATAAAACTTTCAGCTTCTGAAGCCTCGGAGCGGCGAATTCTTCCTACATAGAACCTCTCTCTGCAGGCTCTTGGAAACATAGGCCTTTCGTATGTAGAACCTTCATCTTCACATTTGGGATTCACACCACGATGGCTACCGATGTCTCTTTGAATCTATAGATACATGTCTAAGATAAAACAAAATGCTATGACAAATGAATTGACATGATCTTAATCCTAGTGATGTCTAACTATTCATGATGCATGAGTGTCCACATCTTGGTGGGCCTGCTTTAGTCCTTAGTCGATCTCGACTTCACTTTGTTCACTTTCTCCCCTTTTTGGTGGCGATACCCCATTTCACTACGGGCTCAACCATTCCAACCTTTCTTTTTCTGAATTTCTGACTTGGGGTTCTAAAGTGCCATTTCGGGTTTTCGCTTTAGAGTTTTTTTTTCAAATGGTGCCCTTCTGGGTTTTCACCTGGGAGATCTCTCTTGTTATCTCGCATGCTTTCTCTTGAACAAGTAGGGCGTGCACCATTGGTCATCCTATCCCGTTGCTTGAAGCCTTCCGTCTTCCCTATCAACGGCCGTTATGTAGGGAGCTAGAGGGCAAAGTTAACATCGTTTTCTAATCACCTGCATCTTTAAGGTTAGATCACAGTAATGCTCAGAAATCTCTTGTTTACCATAAGCCTATGTTAGCTTATTTGCCTAAAATTAACAATAAGGCAAGGAATGGATGCTCAAAAACATGATTTTATTATGATTAAGGGTTTGGGATACTTTGAGAGAGTTATGACACACATGAGGAAGAAAAGCTAAATATGAAATGCAAGATCCTTCATTATCTTCGGTATGAATGATACATGATCCTGTCAACCGGCGTAGAATCTTTTGCCTGAAGCCCCCTCTTCACAGGGTTCATGGGGATGACCCTTCTCTTTGGATATCCAACATTTCAATTTATCCGAGCCGCCCTTTACGAGTTTTCAACTCGGGTCCTTCCTTTGCTTCAAGACACCATATTTCGGGTTTTCGCCCTGAGCTCTCCATTTTTGTTCTTTTCTTCTTTTTCTTTTTTTCTTTTCTCTCTCTCTCTTTTTAACTTTTTAAACGTAGTATTTCTTAACAGCATCAGAATTTACAAGGCTTTTCAGCTCGTCTCCATCCATTTCAGTTAAGATTAGGGCTCATCCTGAGAATGCCCTTTTTACCACGTACGGCCCTTCCCAGTTGGGCATCCACTTTCCTCGAGAATCTTTCTGAATTGGGAGGATTTTCTTCAGCACCAGATCCCCCTCTCTGAATTCTCTTGGGTGCACCTTTTTGTTGTACGCCCGCATCATCCGTTTTTGGTACATCTGACCATGACAAATGGCCTTTAGTCTCTTTTCTTCAATGAGATTTAGCTGGTCGAGTCTGGCTTGCACCCATTCGGATTCTTCTAATTTTACTTCATTTAAGACCCGAAGAGACGGGATCTCTACCTCAATGGGGAGTACTGCTTCGGTACCATACACCAAGGAGTAGGGTGTTGCCCTTGTTGATGTGCGAATGGACGTCCTATAGGCGAAAAGGGCAAATAACAGCTTCTCATGCCAATCCCTGTAGGTATACGTCGTCTTTGCTATGATCTTCTTTATGTTCTTGTTTGCTACTTCTACTAACCCATTCATTTTAGGACGATAGACTGTGGAATTATGGTGTGTTATCTTGAATTGATTGCACACGTCCGTCATCATTTTGTTATTCAAATTTGAAGCGTTGTCGGTGATGACCCTTTCTGGCAAACCGTATCGACAAATAATATCCTTCTTTAGAAACTTACCTACTGTAGTCCTTGTGATGTTGGCGTAAGATGCTGCCTCTACCCATTTAGTGAAATAGTCTATGGCGACCAAAATGAAACGGTGTCCATTGGAAGCCTTCGGGTGAATCTGCCCGATGACGTCCATGCCCCACACCGCAAAAGGCCACAGAGAATTCATGGTGTGTAAAGGCGATGGGGGAGCGTGAATCTTGTCAGCATAAATTTGGCATTTGTGGCATTTCCTGGCGTAATCGATACAATCTCTCTCCATGGTCAACCAGAAATAGCCATATCTCATAATTTTCCGGGCTATAGACAGCCCGTTGGCGTGCATCCCACATAGCCCATCGTGTACCTCGGATAAAATCTCCTTCGCCTCCCAGACATCCACACATCTCAGCAATGTCTGATCATGACTTCTCTTATATAGGATCTCCCCATCTATGACATATCCTGTTGCCATTTTTCTGAGTGTTTTTCTGTCATTGTCATTTGCCCCTTCGGGATACTTTCGAAGCTTGACATATTGCAAGATGTCATAGTACCAGGGGATTCCATCAATCTCTTCCTACACATTACAACAATGAGCAGGCCTTTCAAACATCTGCATCTCAATGGGCTTCATTTTTGCCCCAGTGTTTGTTTTAAACATGGATGCCAGGGTCGCCAAGGCGTCTGCCATCTGATTTTCTTCTCGAGAAAGGTAATTGAAGTTGACCCTTTCGAACTCCTTGGCGATCTCTTAAATCAATTCATAATATTTGACCAACTTCGGGTCCCTGGTTTCCTATTCCCCACGCAATTGGTAAATTACTAAGGATGAATCTCCGAATACTCGAAGTTCCTTAATCTTTCTTTCAATAGTTGAGTTTAGTCCCATAACGCAGGCTTCGTATTCAGCTATATTGTTGGTGCAGAAGAATTCTAATCTGCTGGTGAAGGGATAATAGACATTCTCAGGGGAAATTAACACGGCTCCTATCCCATGTCCGAGGGCGTTAGAGGTTCCATCGAAGTAAAACTTCTATGATTTATCCTCTGAAATCTCTTCCTCGGTTGTAATGCACATCAAGTCTTCATCCGGGAAATTAAAGCTCAATGCCTCATAGTCGTCCGAAGCGCGACTAGCTAGGAAATCTACTACGGCACTCCCCTTTACGGCTTTCTGGCTCACGTATACAATATCGAATTCAGATAAGAGCATCTGCCAGCGGGCCATCCTTCCCGTTAGTGTTGGCGCTTCCATTAAGAACTTCAATGGGTCTAGCTTGGATATCAACCAAGTAGTATGGTACAACACATACTGCCTAAGCCGCTTGGTAGCCCAAACTAGAGCAAAACGCAGCTTCTGAACTGGCGGGTACCGCGTTTCGCAATCATTTAACTTCCTGCTTAGGTAATAGATGGCTTGCTCCCTTTTCCCTGACTCATCGTGTTGCCCCAATACGCATCCTATTGAATTCTCAAAGACTGTCAGGTAGAGGATTAATGGCCGGTCTGGTACTGGCGCGACTAAAATCGGAGCATTTGTCAGGTACCTTTTGATCTTTTCTAGAGCGCCTTGACATTCCTCATCCCACACACCAGGATTATTCTTTCTAAGAAGTCTGAAGATCGGGTCACATCGATCGGTTAATTGGGAAATGAAACGAGAGATATAATTCAACCTCCCTAGGAAACCGCGAACTTCCTTCTGAGTGTGGGGTGGTGAGAGATCCTGGATGGCTTTCACTTTATCTGGATCGATCTCAATCCCTCTTCTACTTACCACGAACCCTAAGAGTTTTCCAGAAGTAACGGCGAAGGTACACTTGGCAAGATTAAGCCTTAGCTGGTATTTTTGTAGTCTTTGGAATAGTTTTCTCATGTTCTGTAGGTGCTCCTCCTCTGTTTGGGACTTGGCAATCATGTCGTCCACGTATACTTCTATTTCTTTGTGCATCATGTCATGGAAAAGAGTCACCATTGCTCTTTGGTACGTTGCCCATGCATTTTTTAGCCCAAAAGGCATCACCCGATAACAAAAAGTGCCCCACATGGTTATGAACGTAGTTTTTTCCATGTCATTAGAGTCCATCTTTATCTGGTTGTACCCTGAAAAGCCATCCATGAATGAAAACCATGAATGTCCCGCAGTGTTGTCAACCAGCGTGTCAATATGTGGTAAGGGGAAGTTGTCTTTAGGGCTGGCTCAGTTTAGATCCCTATAATCTACACACATACGAACTTTCCCGTCCTTCTTCAGTACTGGTACGATATTTGCAACCCACTCGGGGTATTTGGCTACCTCCAAGAAACCAGCATCAAACTATTTTTTCACCTCTTCTCTGATTTTTAATAACATGTCTGGTCTCATTCTCTGAAGTTTTTGTTGTATTGGCTTGCACTCCGACTTTGTTGGCAATTTGTACACCACTATGTCAGTATTCAATCCTGACATATCTTGATAGGTCCAGGCGAAAACATCCTTAAATTCCTGAAGTAGGGTTATCAGTTCATACTTGGTTTTTGAGGAAAACGTCGTCCCTATTTTCACTTCTTTTCTCTCTTCTTTAGTCCCCAAGTTTACAACTTCTGTTTCTTCTTGGTGGGGCATGATCTGCCTTTCTTCGTTGGCCACCATTCTCTTCAACTCTACCAGGACCTCACATTCTATCTCATCATCTTCTTCCTCAATTCCCTATGAGATCTCAGGGTATTCAAAATTCACTCCGGGATTGGATCCGGTATCATTCATATAGTCAATCATGAGCGACCTGCATTAAATGAGAATGAATTGTATTGGGAAGAGGATGGCTTTATATGAAGTGAATGAACATGAAGAATGCATGAATGAAATAAATGAAATGTTGGTCATTCAAGAAAGCGGGGATATTTTCATTTCAACAAAAAAAAAAGTTAACATAGGTGCCCTATACAAAAGATCCCCATTGTTTATGGGCAAAAACAAAAGGTTGATTCGGAGCATTACTCTGATCTATTCCTAAAAACCATAGGTAGATCAATACAGCTCCAGTTATCAAGTGTTTCCCCGGGACGGTAGGGGCGGATGTTAGTCAACATTTTGCTGCCTTGGCCCTTTCTAGCTATCATGTTGATGTACATCCCTTCAAGTGATTCAATGAATATCTCCTCCTTATTGAGTACGTCATTTTCCTTAATTGCCTCTTCAACTTCTTGACCTGGTTGGTAGAATCCTCCGGAGACAAAAGTGGTTTTCAAACTAGGGAAGGACATTGGTCTCCACGGAATGTCTTCTCCTTTAAATCTGGCTTTTCTTTGCTCTTCTTTTCTCTTGTATTCCTCTTTTCTCTGTTGGACACTTGGTTTGTAACCCATCCCAAAACGGTCCTTCTTGGTCATCATACTTTTAGCTCTTAGGCTCCCTTGTAATTTCTTCCCCAACCCTCTTCCTACTTTGGCTCCTCGGCCCAAAGTTTCTGCGACGGTCATCTTGGTACAATTAGATAACCTGGGATAGGGGATCCGACTTCCCTTCGCGATGAATGTGGCATTCACTAGCTCTAATGCTCGAAAAGAGCATTCTACAACATCCTCGTCATTTTGAATATAAGGGGCATCTGATGTCACTGAAGCAACAATTTCCTGCTCGGCCTCTACTGTGACCAATTTGCCTTCGACTACAAATTTTAATTTCTGATGCAATGATGAGGGGACAACTCCTGCGGAGTGGATCCATGGCCTTCCCAATAAGCAGCTGTAAGATGGTTTTATGTCCATTACCACAAAATCAATCACATACTCAGTCGGCCCGATCAATAGAGGCACCTCAATTTTTCCCATTGTTCCTCTTTGTGTACCGTCAAAGGCTCTTACGGAATTATGGCAGGGCTTTAGGTGAGAACCATCTATTGGTAGTTTATGCAAGGTCATCATAGGCAACACGTTCAATGTTGACCCGTTGTCAATCAGTACCCCAGGTACTACGTACCCTTTGCAGTGGGTTGTGATGTTAAGGGCTTTGGTGGACCTCATTCCTCATTCGGGGATCTCATCATCACTGAATGTTATATGATTATAGGCAGTGATATGCCCCACTATCTTGTCCAGATTTATCACAGAAATATCCTGGGGCACAAAAGTTTGATTTAGTACTTTTAATAATGCCTCACGGTGTCTTTCTGAACTCAAGAGCAACTCCAGCACTGTGATCCTAGCTGGTTGCTTTCGTAGTTGTTCCACTATGTTGTACTCGCTATGTCTCAAGAACTTCATAAATTCTTTGGCTTGGGCCTCAGTTACCGGCTCATTCATCTTTGGGGGAGGTTCTTCACCGAATATCTGTGTGGGGCTAACCGTTGTATTCTTTCCCTTATCTTCGACCTCTTCAGCTGCTCTCAAAGCCTCAGAGAAATAACATCTGCCGCTCCTCGTGAAATGGCCCACCTCACCAACATTCACATCGCTCTTGCTTTGTTCGTCTTTTAGCGTAGGCTCTTTTACCTGACCACATTCCGACTTTTCTGGCGTAGTCACATTTATAGCATAGTTCCAGGGAGTTTGCCGTATATCCTTGAATGGGAACGGGGATGGTGCTGAAATGATGATCTTGGGATTTATCTTAGTGGTTTCTCCTTGGGAGGCACCTGCATTCCCTGGCCTGGAAGAGATGATAAAAGGTCTATATCTCCCATATTTAGCGTTGGGGCTATCCGTCATATATACGTCCGACCCCTTCTTTCCCGTGGGCTCTTCGAAGAATTCTATTTGCTTTTCATCCATCAATTGTTGTACCAATCTCTTGAACTCGTCACACTTTTGGATGTCATGCCCTTCGTCCTGATGGAATTCGCAATACACTCCACATCCCTTCTGCCTTATTACCATGCCTTTGTCGATCACATGGGCCATGCATAATTGTTGAAATACCCACAGCAAAGGAGATTTGATTTCTGACACATCATCCTTAATCTTCCTGGTAAAGCATTCTTCAATAACATTTACTCTTATGTTCTCATGATTAGGTAACGGGCTAGTAGCTACACTCGGTTCTTCAAACTTTAATATCCCAGAATCAATTAAGCTCTGCACAAGTTTTTTTAAAGCAAGGCAGTTCTCGGTGAGATGTCCAGGAGCACCGCCGTGATAGTCGCAATGCGCGTTCGGGTTATACCAAGATGGGAATGGCGGTTTGAAAGGAGTAACGTAATATGGACGGACCAGGTCTACTTCATACAACTGGGAGTAAAGCTCTGAGTACGGCACAGGTAGGGGAGTAAAAGTTTTCCTCTCTTTCTCTTTTCTGGAGGTTCTATCCTCTCTTTGATTCGAGTTTTGTGCTTTTCCCACAGGTGCTTGTGGCTGTGAGACTGTAAAATTCTTCGGGGTGGTGTAAGTGCTGGTGGTGTTTACTTCATTCTTCTTGCTGTATTTTTGAGATCCTTCCCTGCTATCAATCCTGCCACTCTTAATTGCCAATTCAAGGGACTCCCCAGTCCTAATTAGATCAGCAAAACTCTGTGTTGTATTATTAATGAGGCGATCGAAAAGTGCCCCTTTCAAAGGATTAACGAAAAATGACGTAATTTCATGTTCCGGGAGGGGTGGCTGAATTTGGGCGGCCACTTCCCGCCACCTTTGAGCATATTGTCGTAGACTTTCGTTGGACTTCTGCCCCATATTTTCCAGCATAATCCTACTGGGAGTCATATCTGTTACATGCTTATATTGCTCAATGAATGCTCTTGACAGATCTTTCCATGTCTTGACATTTACCTTGCTCAACTGAGTGTACCACCGTAACGCCGCTCCAGTTAGGCTGTCTTGGAAACAGTGAATCAGTAGCTTCTCATCCTTAAGATAGGCCACCATCTTCCAGCAGTACATTGTTATATGCGCGGAAGGACACGTGGTTCCATCGTATTTATCGAACTCTGGCATTTTAAATTTTGGAGGTAGGACAAGATCGGATACCAGACTTCACTAGCATCATTTCCTGCCTCATCCATAGCTTGTAAAGTTTTAAATTTTTCCTCCATGAGGCGAAACCTTTCCTCCCACTTTTTCTCTACCTCTGCCCTGATCCTTTCGACCACATTCAGGTCTGGCACCTCCTCTCCAAAGAGTGCTTCAGTGTCGAGTGGTTGAGTCTCAGATGCCCCTACCTGAAGATTAGCTGACATTCCTGCAGGGTCGATATACACCCTTCTAGACAGATTTGGCGCAGCTGGTTGAACCTTATTGTGAACTGGGGTATCATCTGGTTCTTGAACAGTTTCTCCTTCAACTCTATTTCCAAGACTTTTAGCCAATAATGCGGTTATGTCGGATATTATCGATGCTTGCGACTGAGCGATTTGGTCACTGAGGCTTCTTTGAGCCTCTTCAAACCTTGCTTCGAGCTCTCTTTGCCCCTTTTCTAGATTGATTATCCTGTCTTCCATGAGCTTGCTTTGTAATCGGGTAAAGTATGGATGATGAATGATTGCGGGTTAACTCCTATTTTCACACACTGCCACAATATTCATAACATTAATATGATTGCAAGAAAAATAAATGCATGTATAATGATGCGAATGTCATGGTGCAATGCAAGAATGTATGCAGATAAGGTACTGATTCCGCTGGTAATCACCCTTTTGAACTACTTCCACGGGAATTAAAGGGTCTAAATTACAACAGAGTTCATATTACAAAATGAAGATCCCTAATACAAAAGATCTAATTACAACACAGAGCCCTATAGATAAGTCCTAGCTCTATCTCCTAATCTTTCAATTGCCCTGAGCAACTTGATGAACCTGGGAGCTTCTTCCATTTCTGGGACTACGAAAGGTCGGAGTGTTTCAGCCTCGAAGGCCAAATCATTCATATGCCTGGCGACTCGCTGTATGTCCATCATTAGGTTTGCGTAATATTGGTCCCTATCCTGTACCATCCGGGCAGCGTCACGCAGTCTCCTTTGCCAATAAGTGTCCCCTCCGGCCGTAGCCTCTTCGAATACACTAATTCTTTCCTTATAATCCTCAACAGTTGCTTCAAGGGACTTAATTCGGGTTCGTAACATGCCTACTTCGCACTCTCTTTCTTGTAGCTCAGTGAAGCCATTCCTCTGGCAGTACGTTTGAAAGGAGAGTTCTACTTCTGCCATCTTTTCTCTCAGTTCGACATTCTGACTTCGGCTTTGATCCAAACTTAGGATGGTGTTGTCGTACAACTTTTGTATCTCTAACAGTCTATTCCGGCTACTCATGGACTTTCTTTTCCATACGGAAACGTTCTCTCTCTCGTGATTAACTGCTTGTTTTCCCTCGCTAATTTCTTGCATGATTCTTTCCTTTTCTTGGTCAATGGCCTTCTTGGAGAACTGTCTTTCTTCCTCAATAGCCAACCGGCAGCTTTCTATCTCATTCTTGATTGCTCTCTTGCTGATTTCTCGTTCTTCTTCCACCAAACGGATACCATTCATTCTTTCTTTTTCCACGACTATGAACTGACTTCGGCCGGCCTTCTGTATTTTCGCTTGTAGTAGAAGGGCATCCTTTTGGTAAAGATCGTTCTTGTCGCTCAAATCCGCATTTAATTTCTTCAACTGCCTAATGATCCCATCCCGTTCGTCGACCTCTAAGCTTGCCTTATAGAGCTCACTCGCATGTTGAGTCTGTTGGGTATCCATTTTCCTTTTAATTTCTTCGAGTTCATTCCGTAAGATGTCAGTTTCAGACGGTACCACCCTTGTAAGCTCCTCGAGCGACACCGCTGGTCCTTGATCAGATTCAAGAATCACATTATTAACCCTCAAACGTCTCCAAAGATCGTAGTCTGGGGTGGTCATGTGCTCGGTGTCGCCTTCTACCCTGATCCGATAACAATGGTCCCAAGCCCTCATGATAGTCTGAACTTTTCCTTTGAACTCCCATTTGAAAAGAAATTCAGTTTGGCTTAACCCGGCGGTATTGGGAATGAACTGTCGTGATTCGAACTGTCGAGACACCAAAAGCGGAGCACAAGCAATCCCTCCGTGCAATCCCAACATCATCAGCCAGTTGAAATCGCCACAACTGTATAAAAAGTAATTAACTTTACCGAGCCATGAGACCCTCCATGCTATGTCTTCGTCTTGAATGTTCCTGAAGAAACTAGTCCACACTTTTGTTTTCAAGTCTTCTCACCATTCTTTTGCTAAGTACTCTCGTAAATGCGGAAAACCTTGGAAGGATATCCCCGGCAGGACCCTCGTCGGCGTCTTCCACATGTGACTCTGAATCCACACCTGTAACAGCTATGCACATCCTCGAAAATGTCCTTCTTCATGCTTCCGACTAGTATTTAAAGAAATGAAGGTCTCAGCCAAGATTGCTGGTACTGGGTTTGCTCTCCATTTCACACGCTCAAACAAGTCCAGAATGGCTATGTCAATGTTCCCAAGTACTCTCGGAAAGATCACCAAGCCATATATTCATAAGGCGAATAGGTCCATCTTCTTTGACTCGTCTGGATGTGTCGGTATGATGTCCCGAATACTTTCCCATGCAAAAACTGTATTGTCTCCTCGAAGCTGAATCAGGCCATTAACCCAATCGTCACTCATTCCTGCAAAGGTTTTGAGCTTCGAACTGTAATTCTGATTCCTCGAAGGCTTCGCATAGATCCAATCTTCCTGAACGTTCTTCTGGTTAAGTAAAGCAATGTATTCTTCTACTGTAGGCATCATGTCCTGCCCATTAAAGGTGAAGCAGCAAAAGGTAGGATTCCAGAACTGAAAAATAGCTCGAAGTAGAGGCTGGTTAACCCGAACATATAACAGTTGTGCAATGTCGCCATAACTATCGCAAAACAAATCCTGTAGTCTTCGGTCCCATCTTTCCCAAATGCTTTGAAGATCCCATAAGTTGTTATGTTGGAGACTCACATAGGTGTACCCTGCTATTACGCGTTCGTTCGGCGAACTGTCCCCTTGGGCTTTCTGGTTGACCTCTGACCAATGTCTGACTGACAAATTAAGCTATTCTTTCCTAAGACACCTTTTTTCCATGGTGAAAGACTTTCTGATCGGGCAAACCACTTGATCCAGTACCTTTATGTGATGCAAATGTATGATGTATGAAAAAAAAACAGAATCGAAAAAGGAAACAAGTCAGTACCAGATAAAATTAATAAATATATAAATAAAAGGACAAAATTAAACAGAATAAACACATAAAACAACCCTATTTATCCCGTCTAAAACCTAAGGTTATCCACATGGCTCTAAAGGGGTAGGTTTCTATGTATTCTCTACATGCAGTCTTGGTTCTAGGAGGTACCCGAATTGTCCTTGCTGTCCTCTACTAAGAGTAGCAAGGCCCCCGATCATCACCCATTATAGGCTCCTTTCAACCGGGTTCAATTCAGGGGGACCCATTCGCTTATGCCCATACGAAGGAATGATATCCTTACGAAAGCATAAGGTACTCGAGCCCCGAAGGTACTTGCTAGGCCCATACGGGAGAACGATATCTCCACGAAAGCATTAGCGTTTTCCCCCACTTAAAAAACAGGTTTATATGCCATACTTTAAATGCGTTAAAATAAACGCGCAATTATAACCGAATGTTAATTTAATAGTCACTTTAACCCAGAATTTCTAATATTAATAAAGCGGTAATTATTTTAAAAAGCTTGACTCTCTTTTTGTTTTCGAAAAACAAAAAATCATCCCCATCGGAGTCGCCATCTGTAGCCATGTCTCCTATTCGCTAGAAAAACAGGTTTTCGAAGTGTTTGTGAATTTTTCGGTTATAAAATGTTTATTCCGTGGGGGTTTTAAAAAACCGCATTTTATTTAAAAATTGGAGTCGCCACTGGCCACTTAGGTAGGCCGGACACCATAAAACCAGAGATTCAAAAGCTTTGAGTTCGGGAGTCGGTTACGGATGGGGAAGGATTAGCACCCCCACACCGCCCAAAATTGGTACTTTAATAATTACCGCTTTATTAATGTTAGATTTTCTGGATTAAAGTGACGATTAGTTTAAAATTCGGTTATAATTGCGAATAAATTTTAAGGGCCCCGTTATCCGAGAGTAAACGCCCAACCACTATCACTACGCCTGATACTGGCCCCGTTTACGCTCGGATAAAAGGGCACCACATTGACATTATATATTCCATTATGCAAACTTAGTGAAAAAATATAAAACATGGCAAATAATTTAAATACAATAAATATTAACATAATAAACTATTAATCGGACATAAATAAAATACTAATCTAAAACATACATGCATACAGATTACTCCTACTCGTGACTAAAAACAAACTTAACATATCACAATAACAAGGCATGGAACAAAAACACATATTACAAGAAGATATACATATTACAATAAGACACATTGTAACATATGTAGAACATGGCATTATACATGACCAAGAAAATATACTAACACGTAGCCAAAAAGCAAAGAAAACATGCAATACATGCTAAAATATAAAACATCTTGTGTACGAGCCAACTAAAATATCAATCTAATATGTGTGATACGAATGACCGAACAAATGCATAAAAATACATAATCGCCATAAACTTAACACATATATACATGTAAACATGAAAATACAGAGCATGTACGAGAGACATATGAAAAGGCAAAAAGGCTACATCAACATACACGATCATAATAAACGAACATGAATATTTAAATATGGAACAGGACTGAAATGAAAAGAAATAAACATAAGAAACAGAAATTAAAAGATAATAGTATGCGATTTAGGGACGAAATTACAAAACCAAGAAAGCTTAGGAGGACTGAACATGTCATTTGACCAAGGGGCAAGCCCAAAGTGCAAATATTCAAAACGCGGAAGGACTAGGGAGGTAAAACCACCATTTAAAAGTCTAATTTCGCAAAATTAGGGACTGAATTGAGACCTTTCAAAAATGCAGAAGGATGCGCGGTAAACCCAAAATGAAAAGAACGTAAACGTGGAGGGATCTTCCATGACATTAAACCCTTTTGAAAATTATTAAACATCTAATCCGGCTTTTTTCTTACTCCTTTAGTCATTTCCCAATTCCAATTTTAAAGAAACAACTTTCCCCTGTTTATTTCCCCCCAAAAACCGAGAAACCTCCCCTAAGTTCTCATCTAAACCATGAGTTCATGAGTCCATCGCGAACTCAACCGTCACTTTCAGAATCTGGCGACATTCCGGTCGTACCGGCCAACTTGGACAACCACCAGCTGACGCTCGCCGACGCCGGTGGGCCTCAAACCCCATCCTAAAACGATCTCCTTTTCAAACCGAACCTAAATCCGATTTTAAAGTTAAAAGAAACTCCCCTATCTTAAATCTAGAAAAAAAACCCGAAACAAACTGTTTTTCTTTTGTATAAACCGAAACCAAAACTTCCCCTTTGATCGGCTCACTACATGGAGTTTATTGCCGGCCAGGGGAGGTTCGCCGGCGACTAGGGTAAACCTCTCTCTTCACTCTTTTTTTTTTGATATTATTCTTTTTAATCAACATGCAACGAGGAAGAAAGAAGAAAAATACCTTTATGTGAAACTCTTTTTTGTTATCTTTGATTCAGATCCACCCTCCCCCTTATACAAGATTTTCTGATACATATATATCCTTTTACATAAAATAAAATAAAATCAACTGCTTCCTGGTTGCTTGCTGTAAAAAATTTTCCCCATGCTTTCCTGTCCCTTTTTTGTAGGTTACCACGACGGTGGTTGTACGGTGGCAGAGCCAAGGACGGTCACCGTTGATCTGGACACGTGGCGGCCATCGGTGAGGGCGCGTGGAAGGCGAAGAGTTACGGCCTTCGTGCCACGTGTGCGTGGGAAGGTGATTAGCCTGCGCGTGGGCTTACATGACAGATGAAAGGTTCTCTTCCTTTTGATCTGGGCCGTTGGATCAAGCCTCGATCCAACGGCTTAGATTGTATAGCTACACGGAAGAAAAGATGATATTAGGTCACCTGGGTTCTAGGATTTTAATTAGGTTTGGGTTTAGGTTAACAGATTATGCCTATGTAAACATTAATACATTCTTGGGTTTTATGTTATTTAGCTTATGTCTTAATATAGCCCGGTAATACTAATATTAATAATATTCATAATAATAATTATAACAATAATACCGTATATGTATACACACAAGCACACACATGCAAACTACATACGGGTACACATACAAAATATCATCCATAACACACGTAATTAAAATAACATACCAACTGGTATATATAATGGCTTAATCACACATACTTAGTATGAATATGCACGTACTGACATATATACTAACAATACGCATATAGCACACATACACCACATAACGTATTATACATGCCTTTACACATATCACACATATATTACATACATATTAATAACAAACATGCTCGTATGTAAACATACAATAGCAACACTAATTAACTATTATATTAGTATATTAAAATATTAACAAAAACAGATAAAAATGAGTGATTACAACTGCTAGGGTATGTTGAATCATGCCACAAGGACAGATGAAACAAAACCACAAAATCAGAGAAAACATGTCACAAGGACAGAAGAAAACGCATGTCACAAGGACAGAGAAAATGCGTGCCATAAAGGCAGATCGCCAACTAACGCAAAAAAATTGAAGAAGCTTGAGGCGACGTGGGATTATTAAAGAGAAAAAACTAGGGTTTATCTCGATATAAAGTTTTTCTTTTGACAAATAACTTTTATATATGGTAGATTAGTAGTATTGTCTTTGTCTACGGTCATGTAACCGAAAAATTATATCATAGGTCCGTCCCGCTACGTCATCCATGGCCACAGCCAATAAAAATCATCTATTTCATTAATTTTTTTATATCAATCTTTTTACCAAGTGAATCTTCACATGAAAAAATTTGTTTTTTAAATTTGATTTACAGTAAATATGAGTGAAGATTCATTTGGTAAAAAGATAACATAGAAAAAATTAATGAAATAGATAATTTTTATTGATTGAAATCATAGATGACGTGGCGGGACGGACCTATGATATAATTTTTTCATGTACCCTTAATTATTTATTTAAATATTATTTAAAAACATTTGAGGATGATGATCAATTAAAATCACTTGTAGATAAAAATTAAATCCATCACCAGTAATTCTAAAAATCACAATTTTCCATGTTCTAAAAATTAAAACCACTTACCAATAAGGTTGGTCCAAGTAGTAAGTAGTTTAATATCGTTTAAGAATGTATTGAGTTAGAAATATCATGCATGTAAAAAATTCTCGTTGAAAAACTCAAACTCTAAAAACAGGTGTATCACATAGTTTTGTTCAACTTAATCATGGTAAAGCTCTAGCTAGCCGGGAAGGGGAAAAAATAAAACCACTTGCTTGGAATACTTTTTAGTTCACGAGTCAGTGAGCTTGCGAGTAAATAGCATTAGTAATAGCAACGGACCACGTATCTGTGAAAAGCAAAATCAAAATCTTCCATTTTATTTTTTTGTCTTTTTTAAAGAAAACAAAACAAAACTATAGGATTTTCCCGGATCCCTTACAAATTCATTTAGATAAATTAGGTTTTATTATGTGAACTCAATGAATAACCTTCGTCAAGAACGGAGTCAAAAATTAAACTCACAAGACCATGTAATTAATAATAAAAAATTAAGGGTACAAAATTTAAATGAGTTGAATTTAAGACTCTGAATAAGTATATATTTCAATTAATCTTAATTAATTTATATATAATAATAAAAATATCTGGAGGAGGGTAACGACTACACAACCCATGCTATAGTTCCGTCTCTAGTTTCGACAACAAATATGGCAAGCTTCGATAAACAAATTTTACTTGTATTTTTAGTATTTTTAAAGTGATTTTATGCTAGTATTTGTTAAATTTTAACCCTTAACAAAACTTGCGTACATATAAAATTACACGAGTTTTTTTAGGAAGATCAACATTCCCTTTTTCTCTAAGGTCATTTACCGCGTTCAATTTTGCTTCAATTTTTAACTTGTTTGAGATTGGTTTTATCTATTAAGCATTTTATAACAATCTTAGAGCTATTAATTATCCAATGGTTTTATTCATCAACTCTGATAACTAGGGGTCTAAATGAACATAGAGTTTGATGAACTGTTCATGAACATAGAATTTTATTTATTAAGTTAAATAAATGAATTTGCACAAAGTTTTTATGTTCATTTAATAAACGAACAAACACGTACAAATGTGTGTTTGGTTCATTTATGTTCACGAACAAGCTTATTTATCGACTCGTTTATAAGCTCATTTACTCGGTTCCCTTTTCATTTTTTTACATTCTAAATATTGGTGAATTTTAGAGTTCAAATTGTAAAAACTTAAGAGCTTAGGACCAGTGGCATAATTTCACCATTTTCTTCGATGAACAAGTTCACGAACTCTAGACGAACAAACACGAACTCTAGATGAACATTAGAACATTAACACCTTCAAAAATAAATAAACGAACACGAACGCATCTTTATTTGTTCAAACTCGGTTCATATACGCCCTATCAATATCCTATCTCCTTATAAGATAAGACAATGGATTAAAATCGTTTATAGAAAAAAAAAACACTTCACCACCAATATATTATTAAATGATATTTATCCACCAAATGTATCTAAGCAAATCAAATAACTCAAACTTAAAATGAGCATTAATTTGATAAAACTTTGGTAATTAAAAATATATAATTAAAAAATTGCATAGTAAGAGTCCAAAATTTTTAAACTAAGATATCCCAAGACCCAGAAATGGACCAAGGGGCTGGAGGAGGCGGTCGCCTCCTAGAATTTGAAATTCTTATATGATTTAGAAATTTTTAAAAAATTTATATGTATTTTCTATTAAAAAATTATTTTTACTCGACTACAATTTTAAAAATCTATCCCCTAACATAAAATTTTGAGTCTATCCCTGCCACGTCCTATATAAAAAGGATTGGACCACTAAATTCTTCAATTATTAGTTGGACAAATTCAAATCACAAATCTTCCTCCTTTAAGAAAACTAATACAACAAAGGACCACTACCTCCATTGTTGATGACATCCAAACCTTCCATCTACTAAATTTATTTTTTAAACAAACTAAAGAGTTTTACGCCAATAACATCTTAATCTAGTGACCACTCTTTGTTTTTATATAAGATTTGAACTTGGTTTAAAATTTATCATCTCCGTTATTTTTATGAAATTATCAAAAGTTTTAAAATATTATAATATCAAATTATGACTATAAATTTTATTAAAATTTGAGTAATAATAGTTGATTGAGTATAGTTTGTTTGACATTGTCGTCTGTATAATATACATGAAGGCATGAGATCAAGCAAGCATAAGCACTTATTATTTTTTAATTTATGGGTAGGAAGGAATTTGGATAGTATAAACATTGTATATTAAATATATAAAAATAAGTAATAATAAAAATATGAAGAAGAATTATTATCTCATACACCGGCGGTAAAAACTTTAGTTTCAACAAGTGGGTTAGTTTATGAGTTTAGATGTTGGGGGTTTAGACTGTAGAGTATAAAAGTTAAAGTTTATAGTTGGAGTTTAAAGTTTAAGGTTTAATCTTTAAGGGCTTAGAGTTAAGAATTTAAAATTCACACCACATGTGTCTGGAATAATTGGTCCAAATATGAATACGTAGATTCGGGGGATGAAATGAAATAATGGGAAGAAAAAGGCAAGGATCGAATCGGATCATTGTTGATTTCAAGGCAAGGTTATGTAAGGCAAAGGGAGAGTCGATCTCCCAGATTTGATTTGCATTTGCTAGTATCTCAAAGTTTTGAAGAGGCTTAATATCTAAAATTATGCTTCTTTATTTATATATATATATATATAGTATTTTCACTTTAATTTTTACATTTTTCGTAAGTTTTGTTTCTCAAATGTTCAATTTATTATCACTTTACTAACGGTGTTGATTTAAGTGATAAGCATGTTAGTATCGTTTAAACAAGTTTTGAGTTTGAGATTTTGTGTATGTAGAAAATCTTGTTGGGAAACTCACCCACCAGAACCATAAGGAACCGCGAGAGCAACCAAAAATATTATTCTCTTTAATTTTTTTAATTTTATTTTTATATAATCATTAATATTTAATTTGTGAATTGAATCATTTGTATGGAATATTTACATAAATTTATTTTGGAGACAACCCTCCAGTCCAATTTACAAGTATCTTTTGACGTTTTCTAATAAAATAACATGTAATCAAATCTTATTTTGTCACATATAATAAATATTTTTGTTGTTGTTGCTTTTTACATCCGATAAATTCGATCAAACTGGGTTATATTTTTTGAAAAATACCTTCTAAAAATTAAAATAATAATAAATTAAAAGTTGAGAATCAAAATTGATCGGAAAAAAAGAGAAATAAGAATTTTACTATTACTTGGATTCTAAGTATTGTTTGGTCCCCAGATTCACCCAGATTTCCTTTGGCACTCCCACAGATCTCTCTTGTCGTTTTGGCTACCTTTTCCATCCCCATTTTTGCGTTTTAACTGTTCCTCGTGTCATTGTCCCTTAAGAAATCTCCAAATCTTATTTTTATTTATTTAACTTTGTTTTCTGGTAGTCATTTGGAAATAGTATAGCCTAACAAACACCCTCCGCCAAAAGAGATCATGATTTTTTTAGATTCTAAGTTTTAGTTGTATGGATCATAGTTTTTTTTTTTTTGTTATTTTAAATTAGATAACTTGAATTGAGTGTTTAGTTTAATTTTTATAATGATTGGTTATAGACGTACTATATTGAATTGTAATTAAGTTGGTTCAGTTATATTTAGGGGCGGAACATAAGGGGCTTCTGGGGCGTGGACTCCTGTCAAATATTTTTAATAATAATAAAATAACATTTTTAGAAAAAAATAAAATTAGTTCTATAACCCCTTTAATATTTTTTAAAATCTTATTATGACTCTTCAAAATTTAGTTTTATAATGGTCCCTCTTATAAATTTCTAACTTTGCCTCTAATTATATTACTTTAGAGAATAAAAGTTTATCATATCAGTTTTAGTAAATTATAGTTAATTAATCGATTTGATGAAATGGTAATAATCTCTCTTATTTTAATCAAGGATTTGATCTTTGCTTTGAATAAGAAATAGCTTTAAAACTTGTACCAGCACTTACTACTATATGAATTAACAGAATGCGAAGAATTAATTATTAGCCTCTTGAATTAATAGTAAAGTTAAGGTTATTGTCTCATCTTGTGTGTATCAAGATTTTTTTTATTTATGTTAGAAGGGACGTAGCATAAGAAAAGTTCACCGAACTAGATAATGGTGGATTTTGGAATCCCAGCAACTGTTAATCTGCCTTCGTAATAAAAAATTAGATTGCGGGGATTTCCTAGAGAGAGAAAGATTTGATTTTGAGAGAGAAACCAAGAATATGAAATCTAAACCCAAACACTACAGCGTATAAAATGCCAGGCGTAGACAGGCAATGGGGAACCCTGTTTATTACAGTCGAACCGAGAGATTTCACCCTGTGTCGGGTATCTTTTGATTATTCCCCTTGAGATGGCGGTGAACGGCGCCGTGACTTGGCTGAGGAGGGCGGGGGAGATGGACGGCTACGGTCTTTCAGCTTCCGATACGGAGGAAGTCCATGTCCTCGCCGTCGATGACAGCCACGTTGATCGGAAAGTAATTGAAAGGCTGCTAAAAATCACATCTTGTAAAGGTTGGAAATCTTAATTCTTTGATTTTTTTCTCTTTATAAATCAATCAGGCAATTTTCTTCGGGTTTGAATTTGGATCCTGGATTATTGCAGTGACGGCGGTGGATAGCGGACGGAGAGCTTTGCAATTCCTGGGATTAGACGACGAGAAAGAAGCTAATAATGAACTTGATGCGAGTATAATTGAAACTTCATCGGTGCCGCCGGTGATCTAAATACTTATGCTTCTGTTTCTGATTTTCAGGGTTTAAAAGTTGATCTGATTATCACAGACTACTGCATGCCTGGAATGACCGGCTACGAATTGCTGAAGAAAGTGAAGGTCAGATAAAAAGAAATCAAATTTCGTGGATTCATTTCCAGAAACTTTGCCATGCTTTTAGCTGAATGAATGCTGTTTGATTTGAACAGGAATCCTCTGCTTTAAGAGAAATCCCAGTTGTAATCATGTCGTCTGAGAACGTTCTCACTCGCATCGACAGATGTTTGGAGGAAGGGGCGGAGGATTTCATAGTGAAACCGGTGAAATTATCGGACGTCAAACGTATAATCGATTGCATGACGACGGATCTCGGAGAGGGAGAGGGAGAGGGAGAGGGAGAGGGAGAAGGAAGAAGAAGAAGAGGAATCAACAAAAGAAAGCTAAGAGATGACGGCGATGATCGATGCTCGTCATCACCGCCGTCCACTCTGTCGTCGTCGTCAACATCACCAGCGTTGCCGTGTTCTCCGTCGACACTGGATTCTCCCACCAGACGTCTCAAAATGACAAGCTTTGAAGAGCATATTTTTAGTAGTTATAAAAATTGAAACTTGTTGGATGAGACTCCCACCTGCAATTCAATTCTCCGTTGATTATTTTGACGGTTTATTCACTTTTTAAAAAGATTCATATGAAAAATTATAAGGGAAATGATCATTTTATTGGCTGCTTTAGTTTTTTTTTCATCTTGAAACGAAAAGGGAAAGAATTAAAAAACTAAAGGGATTAAAATAAAAAGGGTAAAGTATGGAAATTAATTTTATTAAAAAATAAAACAGTAACTAAATTTTAAATATTACAAAATGGTAATTAAATTTTATGTGTTAAAATAAAATGATAACTCGGCGTTAATGGGTAACGTTGCAATTATGAAAATTTGAAAAATAATACTTTTAGTCATTTATATTTATAGATTCAATCAATTTATTTCTTTATATTTGCAACTATAATTGAGAAGACAAATTGATGGAGGATGAAAATTGGTTAAATTTATTATTTTTTAATTAGGACTAAATTGATTAAATCTATAAATATAAATGACTAAATATGTTATTATCTAAATTTTTATAATTGCAATATTACTTTATTAATGACCGAGTTACCATTTTGTTACAAAACATAAATTTTAACTGTAATTTTATAACATTTGAAAGTTTAGTTACCGTTTTATAGCATTTTAATACTTTACCCAAATAAAAATTTACAGAATATTTAAATCAAAATATGTGTTTTCCTTTTTTATTTAATCGGAGCATTTCCCTTCATTATTAGTTGGAAAAACTACACAGGTGGTCGCCCAACTATCACATTTTTTATTTTAGCACGCCTTTAATTTTTTTTATCAAAATTATCTCTCACGTTAGATATCTTTTTTGTTTTGGTCCCTTCTATTAAAAACTAACGGCAACACTTATATGACATTTTTATATTTTTTAATCATTTTCTCTCCTCCCTATATTATTTTTGTTTAATTTTATTCGACCAATTAAGTGGTGACATGTGTCTCCACCAGATTGATGGAAAAAAATCAAAGAAAAATTAAAAGCAAGAGATACAGGGATGCTAAGACTCAAACCCGTGCCCCACAGCATGAAAAGGAAAAACAAAAACAAACTATACTAAGCTAAGTTCTTGATTCATTTCCATTACAATATATATAGATTAAGATCCATTTACATGGTGTAAAACTCAATTACTTTTATACTTTTTTGGACCGTTGGATGATGATAATTAATGGCTAAGATTGTTTCCTTATCTTTTTTTCCAAGTGATAATCTTCACATTTTTTACTGTTAATCTCATCCATCCATTTTACTCATCCAATGGCCATGGATTAGTGTAAAACTAAATAAGTTTTACACCATGTAACTGGTTCTCATCCATATATATATATGGGTTAGGATCCACTTACATTGCGTAAAACTTAATAAGTTTTACACTATTTTTGGACCGTTGGATGATGGAAATAAATGGTTAAGATTCTTTTCTTATCTTTTTTTCCCAAGTGATAATATTCACATTTTTTACTGTTAATCTCATCCATCCATTTCACTCATCCAATGACCATGAATTAGTGTAAAACTAAATGAGTTTTACACCATGTAACTGGTTCATCTCTCTCCCTCCCCCCTCTCTCTATATATATTAAGTTACTAACAACACAAAATAATATATTAAAGCTAAAGAGTAACCCGAAACAAGACCTCATTAATAAAAATTTAAATATTTATCCAACAAGTTAAACTAATAAGTTGTTAAATTATATTTAACTAAATAGTGATTTAATTTCTTTACTTTGTTCGATAATAACAAAATTAACTAAATATTTATTTATTTTTATAATATTAAATTATTTTGAAAATTAAATTAATATATTTATATATGATAGAATATAAACTTTTAAATTATATTTATTTATTTTTTCCAAATGATTTAAAATTAGGATCTATATAATTACTTTTAAATAATTTAAATTTTATATTCTATAATAAATATTATTTTAAATAATCATTTATATATAAATGATGAATTATTTAAATTTTAAATTGAGATCTAAATAATTTGTTTTGATAAATAAGAGGTGACATCATATGCCTCGTTAAAAAACCTCCTTAAACCTAGTTGGAGACTAAATAAATATTTTTTAAATAATTTAAAATTTACATTCTATAATAAATAAATATTATTTAAAATAATTATTTAAATCCAAATTTTAACTCATTTAAAATAATTATTAAATATAATTTATAAATTTATATTCTATCATAAACAAATTAATATTAATTTTATAAAAATAAATAAATGATCATTTAATTAGTTTTGTTATTATCGAACACAGTGAAAAAAATAAATCTAGTTTGCTTTTTAATTTTAATCATAATTTAGTTAAATATAATTTAACAACTTAATTTAACTTTGTGGTTAAATATTTATATTTTATCAATGAGGTCTTGTGTTCGAGTTACTCTCTAGCTTTAATATTTTATTTTATGTTATTGGTAACTTAATATACGTTAAGTATATATTTTAAAAGAAATGAATTAAGGTCTTGGTTTTGTAACGACCCAGATTTCGGGTTAGCGAATTTGGCCTTTGATCGGGTTTTAGGCCTTTATGTTGGGAGCCCAATTAAAGAATTGGACATGGGCTTTGGGCCTTTATTTAATGGTCTTATCCAAGTTGGAAGAGAGGATGTGATTACCGGTGTTTGAATTTTAAATATATGTGGGTGGTTGGAAAAAGGGGGATAATGTTTTTATGAAGAAAGAGAAAATCAAAAAGGTAGGGGTTGTGTTAGAGAGAGAAAAAAGAGAGAAAGCAAAGAAGAGAGACTATGAAACCTTGTCTCGCCACCGCCAAGGCCGTCGTGGCATTCATTGCAACCGCCATAGGGTAGATCTTGTCGAGACACTTCCGCCAGTGGTTGTCGTGTCATCGTCACTATTTTCACTCGTCGGGTAGAAGCTCGAGATGATTCAAAGAGGTTGCAAAGAGACCTTCTGGTGCGCACCACCGCAAGCTGTTGCCATAATTATGACCGTCGTCGCCGCCTGAAGGGTCGATCTGGAGCTCGTCGTGCACGTCCGACTGTCGGGAGCCGTCGCATGCGCCGCCTCTATATATGGGCAAGGCGCAACTTAAATCGGATCAAGCCGAGCCGTTGGGCCAGCTATGGAGCCGGCCTGCAGAGCCAGCCAGCCGCTGCCGTTTACAAAGAATTGGAATGAGATTAGATTAGGTTTCGACCATTCTCAATCCTAATCGATGGTCAATAATTCTTCTATTGAGATCACATCCTCGCTAGAATTTGTTTCTGGTTCTGATGATCTCCATGAATCCTCTAGTCTGGTCATTACCTACCATCGATTGAATGAATCCTCCAAAGAAAAGTGCTGGAAGCTTCATGGTAAACCAGTTGACTGGAAATCCAAGTCCTCTACAGCAAATCAGTCCACCTTAACTTCTACCACTACTATTTCTAATTTCACCAAGAAACAAATTACAGATTTTCAGAGGATGTTTAGTCAATTAGCTGAGCCTCGAGCTGGTAATCTAGCCATGGCTGAACCAGAAGATAAAACTGTAACACCCCTTTCCCGTATCCGTCATTGAATACGAGTCAGAGGTATCACAAGAAATTCATAAACCCCCCTACATTTTTAATTCGATAAAATTTTGTTTCTTTAAAAATATTACAATGTATTTTGTTTTTACTTACAAATCTAGTTATTCGCGTGAAATTTAAAAATAATATTTTTATCTTCAAATCGAGTTTATTTTCAGGCAGCAACTTATTAATTTAATTTGTCTTGATATAATTAATAAAACTGTCTGATTTAAAATTCATCCAGATACCAAATAAAATACAAATTCCATCAGAGCAGACATATCCTTTTAATATACATGCCACCTAGTAAATATCAAACAATATCAAAAGATATCTTACTGATACTGATGTACATGTTATTAATTGATGATGTCCGTATATGCTCCTTACTCCAACCATTTCTTCTTTCCTACGTGTAAAATAGTTACACGCTAAGCATTTACTTAGTGAGGCAATAATTCAAATTCAAGTGCAATAGTCATAATATCAATATTAATGATTAGCAATGCATATGATAACTTTACCATTACATGCTTGTTAACATAAATAAAATATGTATATCAAAGTGATAAGATTAGGTCTTACCAATACCGTTGTCATTTCCATCCGTAAGCTTTCATTGCTTACCAATACTTTTTTCCATTTCTATCTGCAAGCTTTCAAGTTTATCTTTCTGTTTCTTTTTAATTCTTTTCAATTTATTTAGCCCAAGGTATTGAATTTAAGAGATTCTATGTACACGAGTCATCCTCCCATACCCAACATTTCTTGAGTATGTATATTATTTGCACCGTAGTGCTTAGCACCCTAAGTGCTTCCATATACCCAAACCTTGCATGAGTATACCCTCATTGAGTATTAATAAAATTGCACCGTAGTGCTTAACACCCTAAGTGTTTCCATATACCCAAACCTTGCATGAGTATACCCTCAATGAGTATCTATGAATATTGCACCGAAGTGCTTAGAATATTTATACAGCTGTTTATGACTCTATGACTAGCCAACTATACCTTTGAACCTCTATATCAAGCATTAGGCTTTATTTATCATTTAGTTATCAATGGCAACATATATCAATATATATCAACATTTAACAGTTCATAACCAAAATAACATTCATATTATACCATCATCAATAACTAGTGATCAATGCATATATTTTCAACCTTTGACATATTTAAAATATGTCAAATATATGATAAATGACATAATTATTATGACCATATATAAACCAGGTAGACTCATCGCAAGTCCTACCGGTGATGTATGAAACATCCATGTATAATGTTATGTATGCATTGCACTCACCTGGGCCATGTATTAGTATGCCTCACTAAGTCCTCTTTGATCCTTTCCTTCACTGTACCTCGAACCTCCCTTGATTCAAACTTAACTTCATAATTCAAATAAGTAAAATATTTATTAGATCCCAATCTAACAATATTTTAGACATATTGTCCAATATAATCATTTGAGCACAAAATCTCCAAACATTTTCTTTTCTTCCTTGTATTGTTCAAAAACTCATTATGGTCCTTAGTGACCAATTTGAACTTCCATTAACCATTTTCAAGCCTACTAATCAACCTTAGATACAAAGTGTATCAATTCTCATTTTCTTTTAGTTTGCAGTACCTCCAAAGAAATATTTCTATAAAATAATCTACAACTCAGAATTCGATTCCGTTTGTTCTGATAGAAATTAGATTCAATAAGATTTTCAACCATATAAATTAATTGCCCAAATTCAACTTGTACGATTTATGGAGAATTTTCAAAGTCAATTTCCAGTATTGAATTTCGGAACAGCCTGCTATATTGTTTTTTGACCTTTCACCACTTAAAATTTCATATCTTTTTACTAGGAACTCGAAATCAGTTTCCGTTTGTTGGACACGAAACTAGACGAACAAATATTTACTTCGGTATAAAATTCACCTTCTAACCATTTTTGTATAATTTATGGTGAATTTTCAAAGTTACTGCCATAAACCAGTTTTCCTACACAGCTTCCATAAGCAACTTCGACTTTTATACTAACTTCTCCTTATTTCTCTACTTTTCAATTTAGTCAAATCACTAGCTTTAACCCACCAACTCATCACATTCTTCACCAAATAATTATTCACAATAATTCTCCCTAATTTTCCTTATTTACCGAAATAGTCACTAAATGCAAAGATAAGGATTCAAGCTTCTTAACTTTGCAATTTAGTCCTCAATTCAACATTACTACCTTAATTCCATCATTACAACTAAAAATCAGATTTAACCCCCATACAAAACTTCAATTTTGATTTGGTCACTTAACTTTGACAAATTGTCAAAATGGTCACTAATTCAATTCAACCTCAATTTGGGCATTCTAACTTCATTTTCTTATCTCTAACATCATTAATAACACAAATACACTCCAAATTCTAAAAATTCAAATTTGGTCCTTCAACTTTTCAAGTTGCCGAAATGGTACCTACATAATTTAACTTAGGGTTTTGCTTCTAAACAACAATTCAAGCTTACTAGACCATTATTTCAACATCACAAACCCTAAATTAAACTTGAATCCATAAAACCTAATCATCTTCATAATAATCAAAACGTGTAAAACTTAAATCCCAACTCAATATCATGATTTTAACATCATACTAGCTTGATTTCAACTTGAATTCAATCATGGAATCATAAAATCTCAAAAATCCCAATTTGATCCATAAACCCTAATTTCTTTCTCATGTAAATTATCATCAATCAAGCATGGATTCCATGAATTATTGATATAAAAAGATAGGGCTTGAAGAGTAGAACAACTTTGTAGTTGAAGAGATTACCTGAAAACTGAATTTCAGGGCTTGAATCGAGCTTGGAAAAAAATTTCTCTTTCTTTCCCTAGACTTCACGTTTGTTTCTGGAAAAGATGAACATCTTGTTCATCTTTTTACCATTACTTTACACATATATCTATTAAATGAATATTAAATTCATTTAATAGTGAAATTACAATTTTGCCCTTTTTATTCAATGGTTGAGATTGATTTTATCATCAATCAAGGGACAATATTTAATCTTCCATTTTATCTTTCCAAAATTGCCCTTATAACTTTTAAAATATTTCAAAATTGCCATTGGTGCCAAATGAACAATTTGCCCTTCAACTAGTCTTTATTTACTAGTTTGTTTCCAAATTGCCATTCAATTACAATCTAACTAAATCTAGTTAGAATTCAACCAACCATAATAAAATATTTATAAAATAACATTTTATGACTTTTCCATAGCTTTTGGATCAGTCTCCAAAATTTCCTTTCGATCCAATATACCGATAAATAATCCTTTACTCAAAAATAAACTATAGGATTCATCTTGAATCAAACTAAAAATATTTCCAACACATGGAAATGACCTTTATAACCTTTCTCTATCATATGGAAAAATTTCAAAATTTTCCAGTTCGATCCGGGTATACGAATTCCACTTAAACTTTAACTACGATTTTCCCAATAATCGAAGTATTAGATCGAACCAATAATTCCGCATTCGATTCACACCCTTAGGTGATCTGTTTATTTATGAAATAAAAACCCTCAACTTTTGGGAAATTACAACTTTAGTCCCCCCAAACTTTTCCAAAGTTTATACTTTAGCCATAAAATTTTCAAAATTTACATTTTGGTCACTACCTTTTTAAACTTCAATTCCCATTCCAATTTTACTTGGAATTCAACCAAACTTTAATAATACCTTATTCAATTCACTATCTATCACATGAGACCTTTAAACCTTAGAAATTTCCTTTCCAAAACCCATGATTAAAGAAATCCCAACTTTCGTATTTTCGTCATTTTAGTCACTAAGTTAGCTTTTAAGCTATTATCTTAGTACTAAATGACCCTTAATCAACTTAGTAAATTTTGGGGTATTACAATTCTCTCTCCCTTAAGAAAATTTGTCCTCGAATTTTCAACACGCACCTGATTCAAAAAGTGAGGAAACTATTTTCTTCTTATTTATCTCAAATCGTTTCTTTAATCTTATGATTTTTTTGTCAAAGAACTTTGACAAACGGGATTGTATTGTTTTCTTAGTTCTTTGACTCCATGTGCTAGGATCTTTACCAATTCTTTTTCATAGCTTAAATTTGGCTGAATCTCTATTTTCTCAAGAGTAACAACAAGTGAGAGGTCTAATCAATATTTCCAGAGCATCGATACATTATGTATCTTGTTCATTTCCAAAGATAAAGCTAACTATTAAGCTTAACTATCAGACTAACTCCTTTCACAAATTCTTATAGCCCAATAAATTTTGAACTTAACTTTCTTTTTGTCTAAACCATAACACCTTCTTCCAAGGTGAAACTTTTAAGGAATACTTTATCCTTAAATTCATATTAAATATCTTTCCTTTCAGGGTCAACATATAGTTTCCATCATTGAGATAGAAATTCTTTCTTGATAATACAAATATCTATCAAACCTAACTTCCAAGTTTTCAGTTTCACTCATTTCCACTTGTTTGAACCTTGACAACATTTCTCATCCTTTCTTTAAAGATATCTTATTTAATCCAATATGGTAAATTTTATTCTTAAATTGACAATCAAAACACCATCTTCTTTTAATGCAAATCTTGCATTCATAACTCTTAAGACAACAATTGTCTTTCGACTGAGAGCGTCAGCTACCACATTAGCTTTTTTTGGATGATAGTCAATGACCATATCATAATTCTTAAGAAACTCGATCCAACTTCTTTGCGTCAAGTTCAAATCCTCTTTAGTAAGCATATACTTTAAACTTTTATAACCTATATAAATATAGCATCGTTCACTCTATAAATAATGGTGCTATATCTTTTAAAGCAAATACAACCATTACCAACTCCAAATCTCAAGTAAGGTAATTGCTCTCATATATCTTAAGTTGTCTCAAGCATAAACCATTACTTTTCCTTTTTGCATAAGTATGCATCCCAAACCGTTATGAGAAGCATCTCTATATACTACATAATCTTTACCCGATCCTAGTTGTACTAGTACAGTGGCTTCTATTAAGATCTCATTTAATGTCTCAAAGTTTTCTTGGCATTTATCTATTCAACTGAATGGCATTTATTTCCTCAATAGCTTGGTCAATGAGGATGCAATCATCAAGAAATTCTGAACCTCTAAAACATTCTTCAGAGGTTTTCGTTCAACTATAATTTGTACTTTCTCGGGGTCTACTCTTATTCCCACTGCCAAATCCACAGATATAATAAAACAACCTTTGACAACTAAATTCATACTTTAACAATTTAGCATATAACTTCTTTTCTCGAAAGGTCTGAAAAACAATGGGAAATGGGCATTTTACTCTTCATTTTTCCTTCGAATAGACCAAAATATACTCAGTGAACTCTACCAAAAATTGGTTCAAGCAAAATTAAAATACCTGGTTCATTAGGCCTATAAATGCCGTAGGCATCATCACGAACTCATAGTATTCATACCAGGTTAGAAAAGTTGTATTTAGAATTTCTTCTTCCTTGATATTTTTATTTATTTTTTAGCTGATCAAAAGATCATCAGTCTTCGGAAAAAGATATTTATTCTTTACTATTACCTTCTCGAGCTGATGGAAATTAGTCTTTCTCTTTCACAATTAACACTGGTGCGCCCCCAAGATGACACACTTGGCTTTTTAAAACATCGACCTAACATTCCTTGCAATTATACATTTAAATCTCGAAGTTCAGTCGAAGCCATTTTATACGGGGCCATTAATTTAGGCACAATACCTAGTATCATCTTTATTTTGAATTTCACTTCTCAATCTAGAGGTAATTCCGAGTAACCCATCTGGGCATACATCCAGATATTTTTGGACAGTCGAGTTATTTTCCAATTTAACTTCAACAGCCCGAGTATCCACTATATTTTCTAGAAAACTTAACAACCTTATAACAACAATTTCTTTAATAAAATAACTAAAATTACATTGGAGAAGGGATTTACCCTTTTACCAACTGCTAATATTTTTGTACCTTCCATGTTTTTCAATACTAATCACTTTTTGTACCTTCCATGTTTTTCAATACTAATCACTTTATGAGACAATTCATCATGGCCTGATAGGAAGGTAACCAATTCATGTCCACCATCATCTTAAACTCCTCTAGACATAATTCCATTAAGTTTATCGGGAACTCTATTTCTTATGTTTTTATCGAGCAATTCCACATGTTCAGCTCGCCCTTACATTACAAACCAACAAATTCGTGACCACTATATTACTTGAAATGGGTTCTAAAAGGATATCTCGTTCACCACTCAACTTCGTACTTATATACGTATGTGTAAAGCTAGGACCCATCAACATCAATACAGGTTTATCTAAAAAGATGAGATGTACCTTCTATAATTTTCAGATTATCCCAACCTTGATCAGTCCTGATGTTATAAACTTGGACTGATATGTGCAATCCTGGCTATGAAGCAAATTTAGATGGTTTTCTAATCTAGCTTAAATCTTGGAGCAACAAAACAAGCTCCATCCAATTTCTCGATATCCAAACAGTGGAATCTGTCTAGTGTAATCCATAGATTATTCAGTTACAAATCAACAATCATTGGACCTTAATCTGCGTTTCCTTTCAATTCAGGTGTTTCTAAACTTTTCAGTTCCTTAATCCGGCACAGACACTTCTTGTTGTACCAGTGCCCCTTTCTTGTTCCAATTTATCCGAAGGGTAATTATTAACCTTATTGTTACTACTCTTGATTTCATCCAAAGCTTCTAATTTACTAGTTCATCACGCTTTCTTGGCTCAAATATTTCTTATAATTCGTCCCAATTTACATTAGTAAGGAGCGACATCAATCGAATCATACAAACATCAGATCAGTAATATTGATATCCTAGTGACATGTACACTCCTTTTCAACATAGAACCATTTTCATTTAGGCCGAGAATAGGCTAAACCTGTAGCTCTGATACCAATAAATGTAACACCCCTTTCCCGTATCCATCACTGAATACAAGTAAGAGGTATCACAAAAAATTCGTAAAACCCCCTACATTTGTAATTCGATAAAATTTTGTTTCTTTAAAAATATTACAATGTATTTCGTTTTTACTTACAAATCTATTTATTCGCGTGAAATTTAAAGATAATATTTTTATCTTCAAATCGAGTTTATTTTCAGACATCAACTTATTAATTTAAATTGTCTTGATATAATTAATAAAACTGTCTAAAAACTGCTTGATTTAAAATTCATCCAGATACCAAATAAAATAGAAATTCTATCAGAGCAGACACATCCTTTTAATATACATGCCAACTAGTAAATATCAAACAGTATCAAAAGATATCTTACTGATACTGATGTACATGTTATTAATTGATGATGTCCGTATATGCTCCTTACTCCAACCATTTCTTCTTTCCTACGTGTAAAACAGTTACACGCTAAGTATTTACTTAGTGAGGCAATAATTCAAATTCAAGTGCAATAGTCATAATATCAATATTAATGATTAACAATGCATATGATCACTTTACCATTACATGCTCGTTAACATAAATAAAATATGTATTTCAAAGTGATAAGATTAGATCTTACCAATACCGTTGCCATTTCCATCCCTAAGCTTTCAATGATTACCAATACCTTTTTACATTTCTATCTGCAAGCTTTCAAGCTTATCTTCTTGTTTCTTTTTAATTCTTTTCAATTTATTTAGCCCAAGGTATCGAATTTAAGAGATTCTATGTACACGAGTCATCCCTCCATACCCAACCTTTCTTGAGTATGTATATTATTTGCATCGTATTCCTTAGCACCCTAAGTGATTCCGTATACCCAAACCTTGCATGAGTATACCCTCATTAAGTATTACTAAAATTGCATCGTAGTGCTTAACACCCTAAGTGTTTACGTATACCCAAACCTTGCATAAGTATACCCTCAATGAGTATTTATGAATATTGCACCGAAGTGCTTAGAATATTTATACAGCTATTTATGACTCTATGGCTAGCCATCTATACCTTTGAACCTCTATATCATACATTGGGCTTTATTTCATCATTTAGTCATCAATGGCAACATATATCAATATATATCAACATTTAACAATTCATAACCAAAATAACATTCATATTATACCATTATCAATAACTAGTGATCAATGCATTTATTTTCAACCTTTGAAATATTTAAAATATGTCAAATATATGATCAATGACATAATTATTATGACAATATATAAACCAGGTAGACTCATCGCAAGTCCTACTGGTGATGTATGAAACATCCATGTATAATGTTATGTATGCATTGCACTCACCTGGGACATGTATTTGTATGACTCACTAAGTCCTCTTTGATCCTTTCCTTCATTGTACCTCGAACCTCCCTTGATTCAAACTTAACTTCATAATTCAAATAAGTAAAATATTTGTTAGATCCCAATCTAACAATATTTTAGACATACTGTCCAATGTAATCATTTGAGCACAAAATTTCCAAACATTTTCTTTTCTTCCTTGTATTGTTCAAAAACTCATTATGGTCCTAAGTGACCAATTTGAACTTCCATTAACCCTTTTCAAGCCTACTAATCAACTTTAGATACAAAGTGTATCAATTCTCATTTTCTTTTAGTTTGCAGTACCTCCAAAGAAATATCTCTATAAAATAATCTACAACTCGGAATTCGATTCCGTTTGTTCTGATAGAAACCAGATTCAATAATCTTTTCAACCATATAAATTAATAGCCCAAATTCAACTTGTACGATTTATGGAGAATTTTCAAAGTCAATTTCCAGTATTGAATTTCGGAACAACCTGCTATACTGTTTTCTGACCTTTCACCACTTAAAAATTCATATCTTTTTACTAGGAACTCGAGATCAGTTTCTGTTTGTTGGAAACAAAACTAGACGAACAAATCTTTACATCGGTATAAAATTCACCTTCTAACCATTTTTGTAGAATTTATGGTGAATATTCAAATTTACTACCTTAAACCAGTTTTCCTACACAGCTTCCATAAACAACTAATTCTCCTTATTTCTCTACTTTTCAATTTAGTCCAATCACTAGATTTAAACCACCAACTCATCACATTCTTCACCAAATAATTATTCACAATAATTCTCCCTAATTTTCCTTATTTACCGAAATAGTCACTAAATGCAAAGATAAGAATTCAAGCTTCTTAACTTTGCAATTTAGTCCTCAATTCAACATTACTACCTTAATTCCATCATTGCAACTAAAAATAAGATTTAACCCCCATACAAACCTTCAATTTCGATTTGGTCACTTAACTTTGACAAATTGTCAAAATGGTCACTAATTCAATTCAACCTCAATTTGGCATTCTAACTTCATTTTCTTATCTCTAACATCATTAATAACACAAATACACTCTAAATTATAAAAATTCAAATTTGTTCCTTCAACTTTTCAATTTGCCGAAATGGTCCCTACACAATTTAACTTAGGGTTTTGCTTCTAAACAACAATTCAAGCTTACTAGATCATTATTTCAACATCACAAACCCTAAATTAAACTTAAATCCATAAAACCTAATCATCTTCATAATAATCAAAACATGTAAAACTTAAATCCCAACTCAATATCATGATGAATTCAATCATGGAATCATAAAATCTCAAAAGCCCCAATTTGATCCATAAACCTTAATTTCTTTCTCATGTAAATTCTCATCAATCAATCATGGATTCCATGAATTATTGATATCAAAATATAGGGCTTGAAGAGTATAACAACTTTGTAGTTGAAGAGATTACTTGGAAAAAATTTTCTCTTTCCTTAGACCCCACGTTTGTTGCTGGAAAAGATGAACATCTTGTTCATCTTTTTACCATTACTTTACACATATATCTATTAAATGAATATTAAATTCATTTAAAAGTGAAATTACAATTTTGCCTTTTTTATCCAATGGTTGAGATTGATTTTATCATCAATCAAGGGCCAAGATTTAATCTTCCATTTTCTCTTTCCAAAATTGCCCTTATAACTTTTTAAATATTTCAAAATTTCCATTGGTGCCAAATGACCAATTTGCCCTCCAACTAGTCTTTATTTACTAGTTTGTTTCCAAATTGCCATTCCATTACAATCTAACTAAATCTAGTTAGAATTCAACCAACCATAATAAAATATTCATAAAATAACATTTTATGACTTTTCCATAGCTTTTGGATCAGTCTCCAAAATTTTTATTCAATCCAATATACCGATAAATAATCCTTTACTCAAAAATAAACTGTAGGATTCATCTTCAATCAAACTAAAAATATTTCCAACACTTGGAAAAATTTCAAAATTTTCCAGTTCGATCCATGTATACGAATTCCACTTAAACTTTAACTGCGATTTTCCCAATAATTGAAGTATCAAATCGAACCAATAATTCCACATTCGATTCACACCCTTAGGTGATCTGTTTATTCATGAAATAAAAACCCTCAACTTTTGGGAAATTACAACTTTAGTCCCCAAACTTTTCCAAAGTTTATACTTTAGCCATAAAATTTTCAAAATTTACATTTTGGTACTACTTTTTTAAACTTCAATTCCCAATCCAATTTTCCTTGGAATTCAACCAAACTTTAAGAATACCTTATTCAATTCACCATCTATCACATGAGACCTTTAAACCTTAGAAATTTCCTTTCCAAAACCCATAATTAAAGAAATCCCAACTTTCGCATTTTCGTCATTTTAGTCACTAAGTTAGCTTTTAAGCTATTATCTTAGTACTAAATGACCCTTAATCAACTTAGTAAATTTTGGGGTATTACAAAAACCTTTCCTACAGTCCCTCTTTCTCAACAATTGACCCACATTTGTGTCCTTGACTCCGGGGCTTTAAATCACATGACTGACAACCGGACATTGTTTAAAACTTTTTCAGCTACACTTGGTAGGGCTATTAAAACTGAAGATGGTTCCCTTTCACAGATTCATGGACATGGTTCTATCTCTCTAAATAAAAATATACTTCTTGAAAATGTCCTCTTTGTACCTGATCTTACTTGCAACCTCATATCTGTCAGTAAACTTTCGAAGGATTTAATATGTGCTATCAATTTTAATGAATCTGGTTGTACTTTGCAGGCACTGGACATGAAGAAGATGATTAGCAATGCTAGCTTGCATAATGGCCTCTATATCCTAAATGGCCCTCCATCAACTTTCGAACAAACACCTTCTACTTTTTTCGCAGCCTTAAATAAAATTGATACTGTTATGTTATGGCATTTTAGGTTAGGGCATCCTAGTTTTCAATATCTTGCAAAGTTATATCATTCTCTTTTTATTAATAAAAAACCACATTTGTTTAAATGTCATATTTTTCTCTTGCTAAACATACCAAAGCATCCTATTCACCATCTAAATATAAGCCTTCACGCCTTTTTTCTTTGATCCATAGTGACATTTGGGACCATTCTAGAGTGAAGAATGCTAATGGTTGTAAGTGGTTCATTACATTTATCGATGGACATAGTAGGCTAACTTGGACTTATTTGATGAGAGACAAATCTGAAACTTCTGTCATATTTGAGAGATTTTATACCATGGTTGAAACCCAGTTTCATTCCAAAATTCAACCTTTTCATTTTGATAATGGCAGTGAATTCTTTGCTACATCACTGGGTGATTTTTTTCAAAACAAAAGGAATAGTTTAAATAAGTTCATGTGTTGATACTCCACAACAAAATGGCATTGCCGAGAGAAAAAATAGACACCTTCTTGATGTTACCCATTCTCTTCTCTTCACCAACAACGTTCTAACCTACTTATGGGGAGAGGCCGTGTTAACTGCCACTTATTTGATAAACTGTATGCCTAGTAAGGTTTTGAATTTCCATATTTCTCAATCCATTTTCTTGGAGAGTTACCCACACTTCCAGCCTATTTTTTCTATTTTACCTCTTAAAGTCTTTGGCTGCACTATTTTTATCCATAATTCTGCTCCTAATAGGTCCAAGTTCGATCCTAGATCCCTAAAATATGTTTTGGTTGGGTATTCTTCACTAAAGAAGGGTTATAAATGTTATCATCCACCTTCTAAGCGATTTTATGTCACTATGGATCTCACATTTTTTAGGAGGAACCCTATTTTCCTAAAACTAAAATTCACGGGGAGACATGGAATAATTTTCAGCCTTATCATCAACATCAGGTAACCTCTCCTAATTTTTCAATACCTTCAAATTTGTCACCTTCAAATCCACCTTTGTTACCTATACCTACTACCTTTCCTTCTATACCTTTAGATTCTTCTACACCCACTCTTAATAATCATCATGATACTCCCAAAACTACTCCTCCTAAACAACTTTTGGTTTACACAAGAAAAAAAACTATACCTGAGGCTATTCTGTAATCTGAAACTTACCGAGAGTTGGATTTAGGTCTAGTTGCCAATGTGGAAGAAGAAGGAACTGAGTACAGTAAGTCCACTTCTCCTAATCTTGATGATTTTCCTATTACCATTAGAAATAGAGTAAGGCAATGCACTAAACACCCTATTCAGAGATTTGCTGGTTACAACTCTTTATTACCTTCTTTCCAAGCCTTTGCAGCTAGCTTAAATGAATAACAAATCCCCTCAAATATTGATGAAGCATTAAAGGATCCTAAATAGAGAAAGGTTGTTGAAGAGGAAATCAGTGCACTCGAGAAGAATGCTACATGGACTATGACAGACCTTCCACAAGGTAAAAAACTTGTTGGCTGTAAAATGATCTTTGCTATGAAATATAATTCTAATGGCAGTGTACAGATATACAAAGCAAGACTAGTGGCTAAAAGATATACACAAACCTATGGGGTAGATTTTACAGAAACTTTTGCTCCAGTGGCTAAACTCAATATAGTTCGGGTACTACTAAGTCTTGCTATCAACAATGACTGGAAACTACATCAACTTGATGTTAAAAATGCCTTTCTCAATGGCAAACTTGAGGAGGAGGTCTATATGAAGGTACCACCTAGTTTGGAGTTTATTGAAGGAAATCAGAAAGTGTGCAAGCTTAATAGGTCACTATATGGGCTAAAACAATCCCCTAGGGACTGGTTTGAAAGGTTCACCAAAGTGATCCTAAGAAATGGCTACAGGCAGTCCCTTGCCGATCATACACTCTTTATCAAGAAAAATTCCAAGAACAAAAGAGCTATCCTAATTTTGTATGTGGATGACATAATCCTAACTGGAGATGATGAGGAGGAAATCAGTAGTTTAAAAATACTCCTAAACAGGGAGTTTGAAACTTAGGACCTAGGAAAGTTGAGATACTTCATAGGTATGGAGGTTGCAAGATCTAAAGATGGGCTGGTGATCAATCAAAGAAAATATGTTCTTGATTTACTCAATGAAGCAGGTTTTTTAGGGTGTAAGCCAGTAGATAAACCAATGGAAGCCAGCTTGAAATTCAACAAGGAGGCAGCAAGCTCTTTAGCAGATAAAGATAGATTTCAAAGGTTAGTGTGAAAGCTAATCTACTTGTCATTAACCAGGCCGGATATAGCTTTTTCAGTAAATGTAATTAGTCAATACATGGCTAATCCTAATGAAGAACACATGGCAGCGGCTAACAGGATCCTGAAGTACTTGAAGAAAACTCTTGGACATGGTTTAATGTTTAAAAAGTCACAAGACAGATCTGTGAAAGTCTTTACAGACTCTAGCTGGGCAGGGGACTTAACTGAAAAGAGATCTACTAGTGGCTATTGCACATTTGTGTGGGGAAACCTTGTTGCTTGGAGAAGTAAGAAACAATCAGTTATTTCGAGAAGCAGTGCTGAGGCAGAATTTAAAGCCTTGGCATTGAGAATGTGTGAAAGAATATGGATACTCAAGCTGCTGAAAGAATTATATCCTGAACAAGAAGACTATTTTGAAGTTCTTTGTGACAATCAATCCGTAATTCAGATCGCCAAAAATCCAGTTCAACATGATAGAACAAAACATGTTGAAATTGATAGGCACTTCATTTCAGAGAAAGTAAACAAAGGGATAGTTGCTCTATCTTACATCCCTTTAGAAGGACAGTTAGCAGACATGTTTACAAAGACCTTATCTAAACATGTATTTGACAATTTTGTATCCAAGCTGGGATTATACAATGTATATTATCCAGCTTGAGGGGGAGTGTAGGAATATACGTGTAAGGAAATAGATTAAATTAAGGATTCCGTGAATATCTCTTGTAGTTACAATCCCTTACTTTAAGGGATTATATCTTTCCCTAGAATTAGTCTCTTTCCTAACTCAGAGTTTCCTAAGATAGAGACATAGCTTGTATATAAATATGTAACAAATCATTTTGATTGAAATACATAATTACAGAGAATTATTCTAATTTATTACAGTTACAAAATAAGTTGATGATAGATAAGCATGTGTTGAGATCGGTATTATGAGACTTATATCTATGAGATGCATGATGATGTTACGAATATGACGAGACTCGTAGACTTTAGAGACTGTGTAGGGTCATTTGGGATGCTCGTGTGATTACTTGGTTGATTGGTTGATAAATTGTGATGCTTGTATGCTTATTCGAATAGATTAATGTGATTTATTGGAAAATGTGTGTAAAAGACAAATAATGGTAATGTTCGAATTAATGATTATGAAGCTGGTAATTAATATTAATTGATTAAATATGCTAGCAAACAAACCCTAATAACTTTTATAAGCCTTAGGGATCGAATAATTATTGATAAATTGTAATTTAAGAAGATGGTACGAACCAGTGAGTAAGGTATCATTATGAGTTTTGGCCGTACGGTTACGCGATTAAGGGTCGTATATGGGTGCTCCCGGTACTTGTGGAAATTAAAGATTTCTAGTGAGCAGTTTCAGTATCGGTACATGTGTGGATACCAGTACTCAAGGGTACCGTATCGATACTCGTGTATGAGTTGTCAGGACTTTCAGACCGTCAGAGTATTTGTTTGAATGGTGGGCATATGTCGATGTGTTTAGTTCAACGCTTGGGAGCTTTCAAACCGTCAGAGTATTTGTTTATGCTTCTTCGAAGAGTTGTCAGGACTTCCTCCCTATCAAGAACATGAGTGAATGTTGAGGTAAGATCGAGTTGGATGTCGATGCCCATTACCGTTGTCAAAAGAACACCAGCCTAGTTGAGAAAGTCAGAAGTTCAATTACGAAGGTGCAACCCGAAAGAGGTTTCTTTTGTCGAAGTGTTCCGCCCAAGGAAGAATCAAGCTTAATCACCAGTAGGAAGTTGGTTCGTTGAAGTTATGCGTAAATCGTTGATAGTTTGTTAAGTGACATTGGAAGATCGTTACTTGTCTCCTGAGGCGAATGAATCGTTTAGCCGATTGCGAGGTACTCGTGTGTTTTTCTCAGAGTGGTTTGAGAATAAGATGGTCGTGGTTAAAATGTTAAAGGCTTAAAGTTTTGAAATGGATTTTGGAATGAGGTTTTCTCTCTTTAAAGTGGGTTGTGATAACGGTTGACGTATGTAGTGATGTTTGAGATGTTTTAGAGGTGATAGAGTGAGGGCCACCTTATCGTCTCTCAAATATAAGTTTGATGCTTTGTGTGACACGTGTGAATATATAAGGAATAAGAAAAGATTAGTGTTGGCAAGATAATTACCTTAATGACCTTGTGTGTGGGAAATGTTAGTTACTGCGTAATCAGTTAAGGAATCAAAGGTTTGATACTTCGTAAATACTTTTGATTTGTATCACAATTTCCTTGAGGTAAGCCGAGGAACATTAGTGGGGATCTGAGCTACGTGAGACCGTCTTGTTGTGACAGTGGTTCTGACTCGATTTAGGTCAAGTAAGGTTATGAAGTTTTAGAGGTTGTTTTTTCTTGTTTTGTTAGGACTGTATTTTTGTACAAGAATGATGAGGGGTGTGCCTACCCCAAAAATGGGAATTTTGGGTACTTGATCTTTAAAGAATTTGATATTTGGAATGCGACTTGAGTCGAAGCAATTGGAAACTATTGATTGTGTGGTCGGTCACCACCTAAGTAAAGTGAACTTGGTAAGTGATGGAGTGTACGAAGTTAGTTCATATTTGAGTATCAGGTTGCCTCTGTGGGGCGATCAAGGATTTCAAATGATGGCCAGGTAAGGGAGTATCGATACCAACTCTATGCAGTACCGATACTTATCTCTTTTGGTGTCGATACTTATCGGCCAACATCGATACCCGTGTGGTTTATATGGTCAAGCTTCGTGTTAAAGATTAGTTGGTTTTGGAAGTCGGGAAGAGTATCAGTTGCTTATATTTGAGTAGGCTTAGTGTTATGATTGAATTTAGGTCTGATGGTTGCTTATATGGTTTCTGTTTAGGGAAAGATGTGTCAAGGCAAGAGATTCTTCTCGTATAGTACAGTAGTTAGAATGCATCAAATTTTTTAGAGCGACAATTTGTGCTTAACTCTTGTAACGTGTTTTGGGAGATAATATGGAGTCTTGTGTTCAAGATAGTGATAAGTGGTTGACTTGCCATCAGTTGGGAGTCTAGCCTTGAGTTTGTTAGAGCTTTTGTGATGTTTCGATATTCCTTAGTGGAAATTAAATGGATGATTGTGGATCTTGTAAAGAAATTGGTAAATACACAATTTCAATGAGATTTCTTAGAGTAATGATATAGTTCTTAGTGGGCACCGTTTAATATTTCTGACAAAGGTGAGTTATAATAGAAAGTTTGCTTGAATTGGTTGCAGTTGGATTGTACGACATTGCGGTGTGTACACGTCACCTTTTGACGTGAGATTCGAGGGTTGTGGTGGAACCTTACCGCTTGGAGGGATTCCTTGCGATGAAAAATTTGAGTGATGGTATAGATCACATGTTTTTCGAGACGCGCTATAGTTTAGAGTGTAAGCCCTATGCGTAAATTAAGTTATGTGAGCTGTTTTAGTTGCCGATGTGCGTTATCATGCCTGGAATAAGGTAAGTGCTTGAGGCGAGTCGAGACATTGTTCATTTTCAGAAATCCTGCACCCGGCAAGCAATGATTTTTGTAAGGGATGCCATCCGAGTTAGAGTCTCATTCAGAGAGTCGTCAAGTAATGGACCGCTTTGTTTTGGTTAAAATGGTTGTGTAACCTTCTATATTTTAGATCGTGTGGAGTTGTGGAAGGATTTTGTTGTGCAACAATCTTTTAGATTTTACAATGTAAGTTAAGTTTTTTTGATGACGTATTCGTGTGACAGTTTTGTCAGGGTATCGTTGGGTTTTCTTATTGTCTAAAATGAACCAAACGAAGATGAATTTCTTCTAAAAGAAATGATCAGTTCAAATTATGTTTGTGTCGTTTGGAGACAATGATTATTTTTAACAGGTATTGTGAGAGGTCAGAGTAGCACAGCGGGATATTTGAGAATGTTAGAGAGTTATAAAGGTTTTAGCATCTCCTTTGGTTTACCGGTATAATTTTCGAGGATGAAATTTCTTTTAAGAATGGAAGAGTTGTAACGACCCAGATTTCGGGTTAGTGAATTGGGTCTTTGATCCGAGTTTTGGGCCTTTATGTTGGGAGCCCTATTAAAGAATTGGACATAGGCTTTGGGCCTTTATTTAATGGATTTATCGAAGTTGGAAGAGAGGATGTGGTTAATGGTGTTTGAATTTTAAATATGTGTGTGTGGTTGGAAAAAAGGGCGAGAATGTTATTATAAAGAAAGAGAAAATGGAAAAGGTAGGGGCTGTGTTAGGGAGAGGAAAAAGAAAGAAAATGAAGGAAATATACTTTCAAGCCTTGTCTCACCACCGTCAAGGCTGTTGTGGCGCTCACCGCCGCCGCCATGGGATAGATCTCGCTGAGACGCTTCTGCCGGTGGTCACCGTCGTCACTCGTTGGGGAGAAGCTCGAGAAGATTCGAAGAGGTTGGAAAAAGACCTTCTAGTGCTCACCGCCGTGAGTCGTTGCCACAGTTGTGATCGTCTTCACCTGAAGGGTCGATCTGGAGCTCGTCGTGCACATTCAACCGCCAAAATCCGTTGCACGCGCCGCCAAGCCAGTCTGCCAAGCTGGCCATTCGAGCTGAGCCAGCTGTTGCCTTTTAATTTTTTTAGGGGACCCTATTCGGAGGTTTCTCGACACTCTGAATCCAATGGTGTAGTCCGTTTCACCAAATTCAAACCCTGAAAGTTGTTTTTACATATTTGACCCTTCAAATTCTTTAAAGTATGTGTTTAAGTGATACTTATGATATTATTTGGTATATAAGGATTATTCAGATTGGATATCGGGTCAAGTGGAATAATCGGGAAGCCTGGATAAGTATTTTAGCGATATCAGCTTAAGGTTAGTACACCTCGAACTCTGAAATGCTTTATGAGCATCATAAGTATAATTGCCTTGCTTGTTAGTGGTTGCAGAATAGGTTGATGATAGATAAACATGTGTTGAGACTGGTATTATGAGACTTATATCTATGAGATGTATGATGATGTTACAAATATGATGAGACTCGTAGAGACTTTAGAGATCCTGTAGGGTTGTTTGAGATGCTCGTGTGATTACTTGGTTGATAAATTGTGATGCTTATATGCTTATTCAAATAGATTGATGTGATTCATTGGAAAATGTGTGTAAGAGACAAATAATGGTAATGTTCAAATTAATGATTATGAAGTCGGTGATTAATATTAATTGATTAAATACGCTAGCAAACAAACCCTAATGACTTTCATAAGCTTTAGGGATCAAATAATTATTGTTAAACTGTAATTCAAGATAGTACGAACCTGTGAATAGGGTATCAGTACGAGCTTTAGCTGTACCGGTATGCAATTAAGGGTCGTATCGGTACGGGTCGGCCCGTACCGATACTTGTGGAAATTAAAGATTTTCAGTAAGCAATTTTAGTATCGGTATGCTTGTGGGTACTGATACTCGAGGATATCGTATCGATACTCGTGTATGAGTACCAGTACCCGATACGATAAGTAATCTATAAATACAAGTTAAGGATAGGGAATCGAAGTGAATATTAATAATTGAAGTACACCTTGAATAAATGTGATAACATGGATTAATGGAGCTAATGAATGAGATTAATTATATACGAGCCTAATGAGTAATAAATCTATAAATGTTGAGTGACTTGTTGTAATAGCAACCATATGGGTCATTGGTGGATCGTGTGTTGTTGCGTGCCAAGTTTGAACACTTGTGTGGTTGAGTCACCCTTGATTGATGGGGATCTGGATACCCAGTGAGAGTTTGAGTTTGTCGCTACACCATGGTTGAAGACTTTCGAATGTAGGATCCCGATGCTATGTAGACGCGGGCCTCATCCTTACGAGTATAGGATCCTGATGTTGTGTGGACGCGAACCTTACTCGGAGTGTAGGATCTCGATAATGTGGACGCGGGTGTCACTCCAAGTTTGTGGTATGACTTGTATGCTTTCGCTCGGATGATCTGGTGAGATCCCGAGTATGGTTGGGCCTTGTGGGCCATATATGATAATTTCTATGATATGAGAGCATGTGTTTAGGCAATTAATGGTAGTGATATGTGTTTATTTATCTATCCTTATTGCTCGTACTAGCTTGCATGCTTATGTTTATAATTAACATGAAGTATAGTAGAGTAGATGTACCATTAAACTTTGTAAGCTTAGCGCTTAGAATCGTTGTTTTGTGCATAGGTTGATCGTTGGATCGTGGGATCGAGGAGCACTATCAGTAAGGGATTCCAACATGTGGAGGCTCTCAGAGTATGGTACTTGTGTTTAGTGGGCTATGTATTCATAGGACCCTACGTGGTTGAGTTTGTAAATTTTTGTTTTGAAATTGTATTAAATCAAATCAAATGTTTAAACATTTTAAATTAATATGAAGCTCCTTTGTAACGATTTAAATGATTTATTTATATTTTCAACTGTTGACTTTAAATGTTTTGAGAAATAACTTGTTTGGGCTAAACTTAGTTTGAGAATTTTATGGCTTTTGGTTTGAGCTTGAGGCTCAAATTGTGACATTCGAGTCGGGGGTGTTATAGGCTTAGCACAATTGGTTTGTGTGTTTCCTTTTCATGTTGTGGGGCGTGGATTTGAGTCATAGCATCCTCATATCTCTTGCTACCAGTATTTTTCTTTGGTTTTCTTCCTTCAATCTGGTGGAGCCACTTGATTGGTCAAATAAAATAAAACAAAAATAATGTGTGAAGGAGAGAGAAATTATTAAAAAATATAAAAATGCCATGTAAGCGATGGCGTTAGTTTTTCAACAGAGGAGACCAAAACAGGAAAAGTATCTAACGTGAGGGACAATTTTGACGAAAAATAGTTGGGTGACCAAAACAGGAAAATGGTGATAGTTGGGTGACCACTTGTGTAGTTTTCCCTTATTAGTTTCTTCATTTTAGGGATTAAAATGAAAGAAAATGAAATGATAAGAACTAAAATAGAAATTTTCATAAATTATTTTAAAGTGTATTGGTATTGTGAGTAGTGTGAGTTTTTTTATTAAATAGAGAGTTAATTACAATCTCAAGCAAATGTTCATATTTGAATACATATAAGATGAGATAATATGAACATCATTGATCACTCGATCAATTAATGGATCTATAACTTTATGCTTTTGTGTCCGATTGAGATGATTTTTTAATTCATTTAATTTTCAAGATCTACCCGCTAACAAGATGTTGTCATCTTGTAATCGTTTTCATCCCAAAAAAACATCGTTTTAACATTTAATTTTGAATTTTTCAATTTTTATCATAACTTTTTACTGCCTTGGACCTTTTTAACCTATTGAGCTTTAAAATTCATTATCTATACAAATACATATCATGTTCACAAATATTTGATATGTGTACTTTTACTACATTCTAAATTATTTTATTTTGGTCCCTATAATTTTAATTTCTTTTCACCTGAGTGCCTATAATTTTATCTAAGGACCAAAATAAAATATTTCATAATGTAATAAGATAACACAGTTTTCGAATACAATATAATTACACAAATACAGTAAATTTGTGTCTATTTCTAAAAAAATTCAATTTAATCCCTCTAATTTAACTCTTTCCATTTTAGGTCCCAAAGATAGAAAGAAAGAAAAAAACTGTCCTAAAGTCACCGACAACTCCCCCCACCCCATGTAAGTCGCCGCCACATGAACACGACTCCCTTGGTACCTCATTTCCCTAAATAAATTTTCATATGTACCATTCTTCAATTTTTTAAAAATAAACAGCCTTCTTCATTTCCCTAAATTTTTCATATGTACCATTCTTCAATCTTTTAAAAATAAACAGCCTTCTTCCCTAAATAAACCTTCTCCACTCCTGTTAATTTACTATCTGAAAAACAAAAAAGAAGATAATATGCCACAAATGAAGGAAATAATTAACATAATGCTAAATGATAAGAAATGATATGGGCGAGTGGGAATAATAGGGCAGGGGGAGATTGTTTGTGTTGTATTGTTCCCTAAAGGGGGGACTATCTGGGAACTGCCTCTATACTTGGTGTATCTTTCTCTTTAGGCTTAATAAGTGTACAAACTATCTCTTTTTTTAAGTGCTCAAACTATTAATTTTTAGTTAAAATACCCCGATTGATCTTAAAATGAATAAAAATAATAATAATTTCAACACCTAAAAACGACAAAAAAAAATTAAGCACCTAAAAAAAGTATAATATTTTGAGTGCAATGGCAGATAAGCTTTTTATGAGAATAGTAATGCTTGGCTTTACAAGTGGGAGAGGGAGACTTACTTCCCTACCACAAAAGACACCATAGGGCATAGCTGCTGATCCTGGATAGATCTCTGGACCCTACACTTTGGCTGTCAGACTTTGATTGTTCATTCCCATGCAACCAACCAACAACTTTACCCATTCTCCACTGCCCTGCATTTTCCCTTTTTGTTTCCGCATCAAAATATAAAAATAAAAATGATTTGAAACCATATGACATACACAACAAATCACACTCCCTTTGTTTAACAGCTGATCTATTTACACTAAGAAAACTGTAAGTAGGCACAAATAATTATCAATCTTCTCAATGCGACATTCATGGTTTATGCTGAGCATAAATTGATGTGCGAATGGCCTGCTGAGGGGGAAGAGCTTTGCCATTCACAAGCACTTGCTCCAAGAAATCGACACGGATTGACTTGAACTTGTAACACTGCAATAATTTCCCTCATCAAATACTCAATTGCAAATTACATGTAGTTTGTGAAATCTATACCGATAAAGGTTTCATGAACATGTTAGTCGCAGCAGAGAAATCTTGGAGAAAATACCTTTCCTTTCCAAGAAAAGTCGACTTGACGGAAATGGGGTTCCAACAAAGTTAGTTGATCTCCTTCTTTAATCTGAGACCAGAAGGTTTGATAGATTCGGATACAAAACTCTGAATGACTAATAATCAGAACCAAATTGAAACAGGAGGAGACAAGAGTAGCACTGAGACTTGAGTTGATGCAAACAGTGAAGCAGAGTACTTACCATATCGTTGCGTATGCCATATACTGATAGAACAAAGCAACTTTGATTTGAATCGCACACCAAATAGTAACTGCTAAATAAATCTATCTCAGATTTTGCCTAAGAATTCATCAGATAGTAAAGGCAAAGGAAAAATAAACTATTGGTTTTAGCTAACACAAAACAAAGGAAGCCAAATTTTAAAACCAAAAGATTGAACAGAACCCAATCAGATCTGAGTTTACGAGAAAACCCAAACCCACAAGAACCATAACCTCAAGCAACCTAAGCCAGAAATAAATCAAATCCAAAACATCTTGAACCCAAAAATCATATTGAAATTGTGACATCTTTTAAAGATCTAAAATAGTCTTAAAGCTGCACGAACCTAGCCCATAATATCTATGATCTCAAGAGGCAGCACTAACATTTTAGATAGATCCCACATGGAACTTAGTTTACCCCGTAAGAAACCCCAATAGTTTACAGCAATATTGCAGAACAGCATTCTACTTGCTGAAGTCCATTTAATGATGAGCAAAATAGATCATATGGCACATTTTTTAGAGTAACAAAAAAAATGACATTCAATGTGCTTATAAATTTAACTGAATATAATTAAATATATAGAATCTGATTCTACTTTAATTAGGTTTCTTTTATATATATATATATATATTAATAGTATTTGATAATTGCAATAACTTATCAAATATTAACATATATATAAACGAAATTATCTATAATTACAATAATTATAACAATTTCGATTTCTCACTAATTACGTGTACAACAGGTTTGTACATATGCTATCTAGTCGATATTTGTTCGTTTCAATCATAGGGTGTGACCCTTGTAGGTTCATGTAACGTTAGTAGTAATATCCATAACAATTCTAATATTACAAGCAATGAGTGTCATCTATCAATACATCATTGCTACCTAAGTTACATGAAATCGTGGTTCGATTTAACCTTTTTCCGTGATTAACTTCTTTTATGTATTTCATCTTTTTGTCCTCATATCTAGATCGAACACAAGTCATGGATTAGTCACACTTGTATAGTCCATCTAATATTTCTTGATATCTTGAGTAGACTATTATAAACGAATAACTATGATATCCCATATCAATTTATTCGAGCATGGCCATGCATTTTCTGATCTCACTCAATCAAGTGGCCTATGATATTACTCCTATTATGTAGGAAGGACAAATTCTATCTTGATCAACCATATTTCGCTACATGGATTGTGACATATCCAATATCAGTCTTTATAGTGTAGTCAGTTACGACACACGTTTGACCGTATCAAAATATGTCACTCACGATGTTGAAATAATGATGATCTCAAGTTTGAGGATCATACATGTAATTATCACCATAAGCAATGTTGTGACTGTCACATAATAATCCAAGAAACATACTCATAGCGGATCAGTCCAGTATGTAATTCTGTAACACATACTTATGTATTGATTTTGACATCTCTGTGTCAATGACAGCACTTTGTCATCAATCAACTACATATTAGTCTTAATACATTATTGTTGTCCAAGCCCACAATAATTCTCGATTAAAGACATTCAAGAATAACTATATTATTCTAAGGACTTTATTATAATTCAATTTATTTATAGATACACAAAATAAGACTGAAATAATAATAATGGCTTCTTATTAATAAACAAGATAAAATAAGTATTTCTTTTACAACCATCTCATAATTGGTCTTTGGGCATACTCTAACAGAAGAAACAAGAGAAACTTCTTTGTGCTAAAATTGTCATACAAGGAATCCCAAATTTTCTTATCAAAATGACAATTCAAGTTTGGATCATTGCAAACTACTTAAGCAAGTGTTGTCTTCCCAATTTCCCCAATCCCAACGATTGAGATCGCCCAAATATCAGCACCGGAGCCATCATCCGCCAAAGAAGGTGGCCAGAGCAGCGACATCGTGGGATAAAAGTGACGTTGAGAGAGTTTAAGGGTCAAACTAATATTTTGTTTAAAGTTCAAATGTCAGATTAAAAATTAACTCTTTTGACTAACGTGTCACATCATCAAACTAACAAGGGTTAACAACACAGTAACCAAAATAAAACATATCGAAAACGCAAGTGGCAGAAATAACTTTTTTCAAAATGGGTGACCACTTCCCAAACAAAAAGAACCTCCGATGAATTTTAGAATATTGGGTGTATAGTATATTTTTGGGTAATCTACCCTGGGGTCCCTTTCCCTTTTTTTGTGTGTGTTCTATTTTGGTCACTCTATTTAAAAAAATATTAAAATGGCTACTTACTTCTTCAACAGTTACTATTTCGTGAACCCCCCATTAATACGAAATGACAAACGTTGGCCAAGAAGATGATCAAATGGATTTGCCTCCAGGTTTCAGGTTTCATCCAGCAGATAAAGAGCTTATTTCTCACTACTTACAAGAAAGTTCCTGACATCACATCAACTTTAGTGTCAGAGCCATTAGAGTGGTTAATTTAAACAAATCTGAGCCATAGGAATTGTCTTGTAAGAGTTTCTTTTTCATTTTTCATTCACCCTTTGTTTTGTTAAATTCCATGGATTTTGTTGAAAAACTTTTCTTATGGTTTGTTTTGTTGAAGGGAAAGCGAAAATGGGTGAGAAAGAATGGTATTTTTTGTGTGAGGAGTAGAAAATACCCAACTAGCTTGGAGACAAACAATGCCACTAATTCTGGGTATTGGAAATAGGCAAAGACAATGAGATTTGCAGAGGGAAATCATTGGTTGGGATGAAAACAAACACTAATTCTTTTCAAAGGCAGGGCCTCCAAAGGTGAGAAAGCGAATTGGGTGATGCATGAAGATAGACTAGAAGGCAAATATCCACTCCACAATCGGCCTAGAACAGCCAAGGTAACAACATGAAGCCGCTTGCTTCTTCCTCTGTTTTTAAAGATAAATCTATGGAATTTTATATGGGTTTTTTGTTTGCTTTTTTGGTAGAACAAATGAGTTATTTGCAGGGTGTTTCAAAAGAGTTCTTGTGGGAAGAAAACCCATATTTCAATTGGTTTGTTTAGAAATGAAATTTTCAGTCCTTTTGGTATGCCGACATTAATGAATTCTTCATTGGCTTTCAATCCCAAGAAAAATCTTGTTTTTGAATCCGTTTACGTCCCCTGCTTATTTAATCTGATCGATGATCATCACATCCAATATGACACCACTGATGATTTTTCTGATAATCCCCTGCTCCTCCCTGTTTCATCGAACTAAGGACTGGGAGAAGAACATGGAGAAGCTATGGAAGTTTGAGGGAAGTTAGGAAAAAATAAATTATTAAAAGTTGAGGTTCAAATTTAAAATTAACTTTTTTATTAACATGCCACGCTATCGTATTATCAGAGTTAACGGTCGGGTGATCAAAACAGTAATAGTCAAAAACATAAGTGGTCATTTTAATTTTTTTTCAAATCAAGTGACTAAAACAGAACATGTGCCAAACAAAAGGGGCCTTCGATGTAGATTACCCTATACTTTTAGGTTATAGAATTCATGGTTTATGATTTAAAATTTAAAGTTAGAGTTTAAAGATTTTTTTTTTTAGTTTTGGAGCATAAAAAGGACACTAAAAGGGACGAATGATTTTTGTCCGAAATAAAATGAGTATTAGGTTAAAGTACAATAGTTAATGAGATATTAAGTCTTTAATTTTTAATATTAGGTGGGGAAATTTAAGTGGGTAAAACTTAACTAAAAATGATTTTTTTTTATTTTAAGTTTTTTTAGTCAAGTCAAAATAGTAGTCTGAATTTTAGGTTCAAGTTGAGTTTAACTTTTTTTTGAAATTTTGAATAACCAAAAAAATTGAACATTAACTATGCTTTTTTTGTCTTTAGCTAGTAGTTTGATTTGATCCTTGATTTTTTTTATTTCTTTAATTTCTCGTTCGTTTTAAGTTTATTTTGACCAAATTCTATGTATTTTTCAATCACTTGTTAATAATATTAATAAACTAACGCGGTTAAATCATATAAATTAACATTATTAGCAGTGGCGGATGCATACAGTCCCATAGGGGAGCGGATGCATGTAGTCCTCTAGGGGAGCAGATGCATTTAAGGGTGTGCAAAAATATCTGATTCGATTAGTTAACATGATCTGAAAATTCGATATTTGTTTTATTTTTATTTTTAAATAAGATATTCGATCTGTTTTTTATTTTTTTCAGATAGAATACAGATCACAATATTTTAAGTTTCAAATTATCTGAAATTCTAAAATCTCATGGATATGAATCTTTTTATATTTAACAATTTAATGCTTGTTATATTTGAAAATTTAGAATTTCCATAGATGTGAATCTTGTTATGTTTCACAATTTGTTACTTGTTATATTCGAAAGTTTGAAATTTTCATATATACGACCGCCAAATCTAAAAACACTTAAATCAAATCAATGGTGTATCTACATATAATGTAGGGTGGGCCAGTGCCCACCCTAAACTTTTCAAAATTAACACATTTGCCTTCAATTTTCTTAATTTTTATGAACTAGTCCTTAATTTTTGTAATATTCAAGGCTTGTGCCCACCTTGAAATTTTGAGATATTATGTGTGTCCATCCTCAAATATATTTCTGGATCCACCACTAAATCAAATAATATATTCGAATATCCAAATATCTGATATTTGAATAATTAGATATCTGATTTTTTTTCCGAATTTGATACAGATTGCTACTTTACCTATTTGAAATTTTGAATATCCAATCTTTAGATCGAATATGATATCCTAAAATGCACACCCCTATGTAATCACTAATTTTGTCTGGGGTTAGACCCGTTTTCTTGTTTTGCAATAATGGGCTTGTATATATTAGATGATGATAAAATTGGGCTCATTTGTGTTATTATACGTATTAAGTATGTATCATAAATGTGTTTATTATGTATGTCTATTTAAAACATGAACATATATGTGTTGTTTGTCAAACTTGCATGTAATATACAATTGTATGTATGTGTTATTAGTATATTGTATGTGTTTACTATTGTTTTAATGTGAGTGTGTATAGGTATTATGTGCATGTATATATGTATCCGTTATTTCAATGTCATTAATACTTAACTATGAATGTATATTGCATGTGTAATTGTATGTACGTATTATGTGTGTATTAATGTTTGTATGTTATGTATGTATTTGTGTTATAAAGTTTATTAGTAGAATTACTATAATATGGGCTGATAATTAATATATATATATATATATATATATATAAACAGATCAAATAAATGTCATTAAATACAAGCCCAAGTTTATTAAAGCTCAATTACACTTTTAAAAGCCAAACAATTATTATTATAACTACATCTGGCCCAACAAGCCCAACCCTAAGTTTGACAACTACTTAAAAGAAACTCTAATTTGTTCTATCCTCTGCGTAGCCCAATCTGGACCGTTGGATCAAGGGTTGTTGATCAAATGGTCCAAATTGAATGGAGATCCTTCAGCTCCTCGCGTGCCACGTCTCATCATCCAGCCCTGCCACGTCAACCATCAGGTGCAATCTGGGCCGTCCATTCCATAAGAGATCTCAGCCATTGGATTAGATCTAATCCAACGGCCCAGATCGAGCCAGACCGTTTGAATCTCGCGCATGCAGCCCACGCTTCGGTCGTCCAACTTCTTCACGCCCCCACGCGCCGACACCGGTTCATCCCCTCATCCGTATGACCACATCATTGAGATTTCTGCTGTCACCACCAACTATCCCAACCACCGAACATTAGAAAAAACATAGAAAAGGGGAAATCAGAACATCATCATCCACAGTGACAACATTTAATGTTTGCTTAAGCATGTAAACGATAGGATCAATAGGCAATGAGTAATCTGAAATAGATATAAAGCAATGTAATCAACCACATGTAAGGGAGGCGTTTTCGAACGAAAAATCCAGAAGCAAATAAAAAAGCAAAAGCCTTTCAAGGTACCTCTTTTTTCTCATATATTCGAAACATGCATAAACATATATATATATATATATATATGTATGTATAAATAGGGCATAAAACTAGGGTTTACCCTCTCGCCGCCGTAGCTCCGCTGTTGATAAACTATGGCTTTCTCAAGGCCGAATGAGTGAAACGATGTGAGTGTAAGAAGGCCAGAATCTTATTTTCACTTCGGTTTTTTAGGGTTTTAACTGGAAAATGGGTGTTTTTGGGGCGGTTTAGGTTCGTCACGGCCAAGGGATGGCCGATTTCTGGAAAATAGGCGGAGGAGGACGCCGAAATATGGGTTCATCATGAACCCAGATGAACTTGAAGAACAAGGCTGAGAGTGTTTGAGGGGAAAGTGTTATAACAGAGGAAAAATGGCTAAAAGGGTTCGATGTTCGGATAAAATGGGGATTTATAGCGTTATAATTTTTAAAATGGTATAATTACATTTTAAGGACCTCCGCCCTAAAATAATTACGCCAGAGGGTCTTCCGCATGGTCCAATAGCACACTTAGTCCCTCCGTGTGGGATAATTACGGGGGAAGCCATTTCACCTTTTGTAATTATTTCCTAGGCCCTTCACAGTTTTTCAAAATTTTCAATTACGTCCTCGTTATTCCTTTTAATTTTGTCTCTGTATTTTATTTCCTCACAATTAGGTTCTTTTTCCAGTTTTAAATTGTGTCATTTTATTTATTTTTTTCATGCTTTTTTAGTTTAAATTTTGCATATTTATTTTTAGCATCTGCAATTTAATTTTTGTGTTAATAGTGCTCGTTTGTGATCATTATTTTATGGATAAAATTAATTTGAATGGAATGTATATTAGGAATTTAATATGCACATAGATTTAGTACAAAATAGAAACGTGACGTATAATTTTATGTTTAATATGCATTTGTTGGTAAGGTATACATTGGTAAAATAAAATGTATATTTCTCAACTTATAATACGTTTTAGAATAAAATAGGAATTTGTAAAAAAAATATAAACGTTTTAATATATAATATGTATTTTTAGTATATAGTAATTTTTTTTTAAAAGAAATATATATATACATATTAGATACTTTCGATATATAATAGTTTTAAAGAATAAGATAGAATTTTGTAATATATATATATATATATAGTATAATCTTATAAGTATATAGTATAATCTTATAAAATAATGTATATATGTTTTTGATGTAATATATTTTTTCAGGTATGGTATGATTTTGAAGAACGTAACATATGCATTTTTGATATATAAAGTATAGTTTTTTTTTGAAGTATATAACAAGGTTATGTGCAAATGAAATATATGTGGTATAGTTTAAGGCGTATGGAAGAATTTTTGCAAAAATAAATAATGCATATTTTTAAATAATAGGTTTATATATATATTATAATTTTAATACATAATGTATTTTAATGTATATTTTTAAATAATAGGTTTTTTAATATATTTTTACATAATGTATCTTAAAACTTTTGGGCCTTTATTGTATAATAATAATTTGGGCCTTAGGCCTAGCTTTATATTCTAGGGCTTGGTTTTAGGTTCTTGGGCCTTAGGCCTTGTTTTGGTCCTTTTGGGCTTTAGTCTAAATTAAGTAAATTAACTCAATTAATTTAGATCGTGAGTCCGTCTCATAGTGACACGATCCTAGAATGAAATTAGCCTTAAGTTTTTTAGAGCTTTAGTAGATTAGAGTTCGAATTAATCTAGTGAATTTAAATTTATCCTTGGCTTATTGGGATAAATGTTAAATTCATTAAATTAATTGAACATTTCTTAGTTACTTTAGGGGAAAAATAAATTTTAAGTTTAACTTAGCATTAAATTATAAATTAATCACTATAAATTGGGTTTCTTAATCTTTTAGGGTTAAATATATAATTGTGCTATATATATATTAAATAGGGCCTTCCTCTTAAATGTTTACATTTATGCCCTTGATTATCATATTTTAATTGACATCCATATAATCTTAAATCTTAATTGCATCTTTAATCAATCTAAATCATAAAAGGGGGGTATTTATTAATTCAAACATTTGTGTCGTAACAGTCCGAGCTTAAAGGATGTTGACCAAATATTCGAATTAATCCTTACCATCCTGAGGTAAATGGATTAAAAATTAACAAAATCATCACATCATACTTAAATGTTTGCATCATGCTTTAAGGTGTCGTACGAGGGTCGAACCATAAATTAACACGGCAATCAGGCTTATTCGATGTCGGTTTAATCTATAGTATGACATATCGTCAACCTTATTAATTAAATGTCTAATTAATTCAAGTCCATCAATTCGATAAGGTCCGTGCAATCAAGATTAATTTTCATCTAAGAACTCCAAATTAAATTCAATTTAAATTTTAATAATTTTCATCCTTTTAAGAGCAACAAATGTTTTAGTACTGAGTTCTGGGCGTGATGGGGGTGCTAATCCTTCTCTATGCGTAATCAACTCCCCGATCCTTTCACAACGAATCTCTGGTTTTATGGTGTCTGGCCTACCTAATCCAAGTGGCCAGTGACGACTCCAAGTTTTTATCATTTTCAAAAATTTAAGGTTTTCAAAAGAAATCCCCAATCATCCAAAAGATTTTCATTAATGATTTTGGGGATAATTAATAGCCGACTTCTTTTCTAAACAAATACCCTTAACACAATAATTCTTTTTTTCAAAAGAAAAAGGCCACTACACCCTAACTATATCTCCATATTTCATAAACAAGTTTAAATTAGTGTGAATTTCTTCCTTAAAAAATTTTAATTTAATACGTAAAGGTAAAAAAATTATTTTTAAATACTCATTTAAAGTATTATTTTAGACTATTTTCAAATTCCTAAATCCATTGGACATTAGAATCCACCATTAGAGTGTTCTAGATAATTGTCCTATGCAAAATTTCCATCGATTTTTTATTTATCATACAATTTCTATGGATTTAATTTAAGGCATAAAGTTAAAAGTAGTATCAATGTTTGACCTTTTGATCACTTTAGCTCCTATTTTTTTAGTGCAAACAATCACCTAATGTTTCATTTTCGTTCAAATTCCAACTTTTGGATGGAAACCGTTAGTCAACTATGGTCAACACCTCAGGCTGATGTGGCATGTCTGCATGGCATGAGGAGATGACGTGGCGATGCTACGTGACACTTTGCTGACGTGGCATTTTAAAAAAATTTAAAAATTATTATTTTTAAATATTTTAACCAATTGGATGATGCCACGTGGCACTTTACTGACATGTCATCATTTGATTAGTTAAAAATATATATTTTAAAAAATATATTTTTTAAAAAATAGCCTCAAATTTTCTAGATTTTACAAAATAGCCCCCAAATTTTGAAATCCCTAACTCCCCCAAACCCAAATCCCGATTTGAGCAGATTTCACCGCCGATTACCATGCCGCTGCCCACCATATCGGTTGTCGGACCATCACGACCATTTACCCCACCATCATGTCGCTAAAAGTCCACCGACGTCGTGTGAAACGCTGGACGAAGGCGAAATCGTCTAATGGTTCATTTGAACGATTTGTGACGAATGGTGGCAAAACGAACAACGACCAAAGTGTGGATCATTCGGCGTGGGGAGAGCGCTTCATTTCGTCGCAGATAACACAACAAATGCCGACGAGAGTGGCTGAATTTAGGGTTTATGAGACTATTTTAAAAATATTTAAAAAATTAGGATATTTTATTTTTAAAATATATATACAATAATTATTTTTTAAAAATATTTTTAACCAACCGAATGATGCCATGTCAGCAAAGTGTCACATGACATCTGATTGGTTAAAATATTTTAAAAATAATTATTTATTTTTTAAATGCCACGTTAGCAAAGTGCCACATGACATTACCACGTCATCTCCCCATGCCATACAGACATGTCACGTCAGCCTCAGGCGTTGACAGTTAGTTCACTAACGGTTTTCATTCAACGGGGTAAAATTTAAACGAAAATAAAACGTTAAGTGATTATTTACACCAAAAAATAAATATTAAAGTGACCAAAAGGTAAAACGTTGGGCTACTTTTGACTTTTGTCTTAATTTAAATATCGGTTAATCATTTATTATTTTATGGTTTCTTACAATAAAGGGTAAACTGCACATGTAACTTAATTATTAATGAGATTATTTATGGCATTTAATTTTAAAAAGTAATAAATAAATCACTTAATTAATAAATTATTAGAAACATATCCATTAATCATAAAAATAAAAGACGTTAGAAATACCATTAGAAAGATTCTTTAATGCTCGGATAAATTACACATATGTTATCCAATTATTAGTAAAATTATCAATGAGTCACCTAATTATTAATACGTTACAAACAGGTTACTTAATTTTAAAAAGTCACAAACAAATCATTCAGTTAATCAAAAAAGAAAATGCATTTTGAGTTTTGGGTTTCTCAAAGACCGAGGGATCCAACCAACGATCCAAATGAAGAAGTTGTCATTGGTTATAGGAATAACATATTCCAAGACAGAGGCCATCTGACAGTGAACGATGTAAATTCAGGTTAAAAAAGATCAAAAAGTTTTAGAATGATTTTATGACTTTTGATAGAGGTTCTTCAAAAATCTACATAAATTGAAAGAGATGATCAATGAACCTTATGGTGAAGTTTGGGTTCATAATCCAACGTATACAATGATAGATGATGGACGACACATTGGAACATAACATAATTGTTACAATTCATCACTTGGGTGATTTGGTTGTTACAATTAATTAATTGAGTGATTTTATTGAAACTCTCTTAAATATAGTATTTTTAGGAATAAAAAAAAGACATCTAATATTTAATAGTTAATTAAAGGACGCATTTATAACAATCAATTGATTAAGTGATTCATTTGTAATTGTTTGAAATTTTATGACTTACATTGTCATTTACCCAAGATTGAAAAAAATATGAAAACACCAGGCTCAGGTTTGCTTGTGATGGGCCAGCAGCTTACGTTAGCATCTCGCCTTGAATCCCTAAATCTGCCTGATTTGTCCACGTGCCTGTATTTTTTCTCCCGCGTCGTACACCTATCCGTTAACCCTAATCTCTCCCTCTCTTCTCTCTGCAACTCCTCTCTCATTGAAGAAGAAGAAGAAGAAGAAGAAGAAGAGGAGGGAAAAATATTCAAAAGAAGAAGAAACAGTTTTCAAGAAAGGGAGAATAAATAAAAAGAGAAAATTTTGAAAATGGGGAAACTTCTCTGCGATCCAACGGAGACATTTCAAACGTCTTCTCCGACGGTCCCTCGAAGGGAACCTAATGCCGTCAATCTTGAAGCCGTTGATCTAGCTGACCAGACCACCGCGGCGGCGGCGGCGGACACTACGTGGGACGACGTGATTGGCCTAGAGGAACAACAGAGACGGCATCTCACAAAGCTTCATTCCAAGGGAGTGCTGTGGAAGCACCCCGACGAGAACGGCTCCTCGTTGGTGTTCCGGCTGTCTCATGGAGGAGATGTGTCGACGGACGGGAACTGCCTGTTCACATCCTCGCAAAAGGCCATGGCGCGTGAGGTCGACGCGCACGATTTGAGGAAGCGGACGGTGAAGCGTTTCTTGGAGGATCTTGGATCTGCTAAAGAAGAAGAGAGACGAATGATAAATGAGGTGATTAGGAATATGTACTCTCCGGATCTGACGAACGGGTGGGGGGTTCATGTGGTTCAAGAAGTTAAGTTCTTAGCCAAGAAGGATGAGCGCGTCGCCTTGGATGCTGCCATTGAAGAGCTCGTTCAGCTCGGAATGCAAAGGTTTTTTCTTTTCTTTTCTCTTCTCTTCTTAGATCTTTTGGTCTGGTTCTAGTTTCACGTTGAGATCTATTTCAATGTTTACAATTTTGTAGTTTAATCTTTTCATAGGAGAAAGTTTATGTTGATCTCAGTATTGGAGATTTGAGTTGATATGCAGAATTTGCATTTGTTTTTGAACGAAAAGGCAACAAAAAAACTAAAAATTTTAAAAAAAAAGTCTGCATATTTTGACATTTCACTGCATTAAATTAAACGGGAAATGTTTATTTGAGATTATTGTATCAACGGTATGATATGTTTTGTCATCTATTTTTTTTCTTATTGAAGAGAATTGGTAGCCGAATCTATATACAAAGAGAGGTGTATTCCTGTGAATGATGGCTCGAGCTGGGCCAAATACATGTCGATTTCTGGTTCACCTGATGATGAATATGATATCATCACTTTGCAATATACTGAGGAGGGTTTATTATCTGTAGATGAGAATAGAGAAGGTCGCACAGCTGCATTCGGAGACGACATTGCCATTGAATGTCTTGCAACAGAGTTCAATCGCGAGATATATGTAGTAAGTTGAAAGCTTTGGTTTATTATAATTATATGGTGGTGTGAATTTTGCTGTTTTGCTACTTTTATGTCTTCAAAGCAATATATTGTTTGGTTGGTACTTCCATAGCCTTTTCGTTTCGTCACATTGGCCGTGTATCGCACTAAACTTGAACGTGTATCAACACTTTTCTTTTAAACTAGATTTTCTGATGAAAGCCTCATTCTTTCTGCTTTGTTCGATTTGTTATTTACAGACCAAACAACTTACGGTGATGACGAGTATTATCCTCTAGTGGTTATCACTTGTGGTGATTAGTTAGGCACTAATGAATATTGACTTCTTTGGAAATCCATTCGACTTTAGCTTATATTGAAATTCATTCTTTGAACTCATCCGTTACAGGTGCAAGCACATGGATCAGATGCTATGGTTGACGAAGACAACTGTGTTTTCTTCCTTCCTCATCGTCCGAGGAGTGAAATATCTGAGCCCCCCTTCTTTCTGTTTATGAAAGGAACAGGTATTGGATTTTTTCTGTCACTAAAATGAGAGACCTTCTCTCATCAAACTGCAAGTTCATGCTCTTAAAATTCCCCTAATGTGTCAGGTTGGTGCGGTGCTGGTGCCGATCATTACGAACCATTGATTGCCCATGCTTCTTCACTTGTTTCTTCCGAGAAGGTTGCTCTGGTGCTTGGGCAATGAGTTGAGTCCTACAGTTTTGTGACGTAGAGATTCGAGTAGAAGTAGTCCATTATTTTCCTCCCAATATTTGGCATGCAATGTAATGTAGTTCTCTTGCAATCCTTTTGTAGGAGAATTTCATCGCGTTGCATAGCGTAGTGTAGCACAGAATTCTCCATTTTGGTAACGATTATGTAGAACTGGTTATCCTCCGACACTTAGTTTGCAGGTATGATTGATGCCTGAGATTTGAGGAAGTCTTAGTGTTTTGTAGTGGCTCTGTTTCGCGTGCCGGCTTCTGTTGTTGTGCTGTTGTGGTTGAGTTATGTAGTAGTTGTTCGGCGGTCGGGTGCTATTTGATTCAAGCTGGAATAGTGCCTGCCTGCCTTGTTGTATACTGCAGCTGGACTTTGTTGGATTTTGCCCCTTCAATCCTCGAATTCAAAATGACCATTTTCTTTCATTCTTCTTCTTTCTTTGTTTGGAATAAATGAAGTTGTTTTCTGTAGAAGCATATCATATTGACAAAAATAGAAATTCCTCAACGGGCTTTTGGATCAGAAAGCAGCATTGTCTTTGGTAATACGCTTAAGTGGCGAATAATGTCTAAATTATATTATTTTTTAAATAGGTGCACAAAGTATTTTTCGGGCTAAATAGGTGCTTAACGTTTTTTACGTTACTCAAATAGGTGTCTTGCCGTTACTGTCCGTTAAAATTTTTTTGTTAGCCAATAAAAACATGACACGTAATAGTATTAAATATTTTTTGAATTTTACATTTTTTAAAAATAAATCAGATTTTTTAACTTATTCTAAAATTTTCAAATAATTTTAAAGTAGTCCCCAAATCCCTAAACCCTCAAATTTGGCCACTCCTATTGGCGTTGGTTGCGTTTTCGACGACGGAAAGAAGCGTCTTCCCCTTGCCGAATGGCCCACACACCGTTCATCATTCGTTATGCTGTCGTTCGTTGCGAATTATTCGAATGAACCATTCAATGAATTTAGTGTTTAGCACGATGTCGGTTAATTTTCGGTGATGAGGTGGCGGTGTAAATGGTTGTGATGGCTCAACGACGGATGTGATGGGCGAAGGCGTGGCAATCTACGGCGAAATCAAGTCAAATTGGGATTTGGGTTTTAGGGTGTTAGGGATTTCAAATTTTGGGGTTATTTTGTGAAATTTTAGGTTTTTTGTTTTATTAATTTTTATTTATTTTTAAATATATTTTTAGAAATTTAAGAAGTTGGCATGTGTCAGACAACGAAAGTTAACGGTGAAAATTAACGGGCAGTAACAGCAGACACCTATTTGAGTAACATTGAAAACGTTAGGCACTTATTTAGCTCGAAAAATACTTTGGGCACCAATATGAAAAAAATGGTTCAGTTTGGGTACTTATTTGCCACTTAAGCCTGGGTAATAGGATAATGATATGAACGGGGTAAAATGTACTACAAGTCACTCAATTGTTAGTAAGATTACAGACGAGTCATTAAATTTAAAAGGTTACAAATGAGTCATTCAATTAATCAATTGTACCAAGTAGACCTTTCTATTGTTAAGTGTGTAATGAACGTTAACTTTTTAGTTACAATTAATCAATAGAGTGACCTAATTGCTACTAAAAAGTTTTGAATAGAGTGATTTAATTGTTACTAAAAAGTTAATGTTTGGCTGATTAATGATAGAGTGACATGTTTGCTATAATTGATTAATTGAGTTATTTTTCTTAATTTTTAAAATTTAATGATTTATTCATAATTTTATTAGTAATTGAGTGACCTATGATTTAATTTATCCAGTGTAAAATTTTGTTTGAAGTTATAATTACAAGTAATAGATATTTTTAAAGCCTTTAAGTTATAAATTATAATTGAACTAATAATTAATATAATTTGCAAAATTTCTTACCATTTTTATACACAATTATCTAGCGCACTTATTTTAATTGTTCATGTAACAAAGGTTTAGCCGTTTACCCTTCTTATTTCTCTAACCAACTTTTTTTTTCATCTTATTTAATCGATGATGATATTAATTTTAGTGTTAGTTATCGACTGTCGATATTCTTTTGTTTATCTCCTATATTTTTTTCTTTATTTTTATAATTTTTATAAAAAAATAATTTTGTTTTTATAGCACATTTCCCCTACTCATGATATGTTTTCCTATGTTTTTATTACACGTTTTTGTTTCCTTTTTGTGGGTCGTTTAGTCATCTTTTTTGTTTTTTTCAAAATTAAATTTGATGTCGCCTTGACTGATCAAAGTGATGCTAATTTGTTATCCTGTTGACCTTTCATGTTTTGGACATTCGAATTAGATTTGAATACGCTGTTTGTGTTTGTGAATATCTTTCTCACGACACTCAACACTGGTTTGCGATTGTCAGTGATCTTTCAGTAATTTGATCCCATTTTGTTGTTCGTTTGCAGATGCAATCAGATCTGTTCGTATCTATCTTTTGTTCGAGTTTTTTTGTTGGTTTTTTAACCTTTTCATTGTATGGTGCTTATATGATCTCAGTTGTCTAATTTCTTTTGTGTTATAGGAAAATGTTCATATTATGTGTTTAGTTTACGATTATGGTGTAAACTCTCATTGTAATTTTAGATATTTTCTCTAATAAAACTAGATGCTTTTATAAAAAAATTGATCAAATAAAAAAGACTTGTTAGGTCATTCTTAATTTCGGAAGAAAAACTTTGATACACCACAAGGTCGTTAAAATTAGGGTTTAGGTTTATGGTTTAGATTGTAGGGTTTATAATTTAGATATATTTAGAGCTTATAGTTCGAGGTTAAGAATTTAAGGTTTTTTAAGTTTAAAATTTTAGATTTAAGATTTTAAAGAATAATTGTGTAATAATTTTTTACACGATGTGTATCAAAATATAACCTATTTCAAAATTGGATTTATTAGTCTTCTAAAAAAAGGGACAATTCACTCACGGTCAATTTTTTTTAATAGTCTTAAGGTGATTACAAGCTAGTATCTGTTCATAGATATTCTTAACCCTTTGACAATATGCACACACCTTGCAGATAAAAGGCTCGATCCTCCTAAGATGAACATCACCCGCTTTTCCACAGAGACCACTTGTTGGGCTCACTCACAATCAATTTTAAAAGTGAGCAATTAAAGACAATTAAAATATAATGTTTTCATTCAATTTATATAATTTTAATTGACATGAAAAATAATTTAACCTTAAATATTGGACAAAAATCCTCTCTATCTCTTTTCAGTGTCCCTTTCTATGCCTCAACACTAAAAAAATCAAATTTTAAGCCCCAACTTTAAATTCTAAATCCTAAAACTTAAATCATGAACACTAAAAAGTACACCCTGCCACAAATTCCCTAAACTCTAATTCTAAGCCTAAACCCTAAACCTAAATTTTTAATGAGACATAAGTAAGGGCACCGAAAAGAGAAATAATTTTTATTCTTAAATATTTATGATTTATATTAATTTGATACTAATTCTAAAAAAATCATATTCATTCAAGCAAAAAGAAAGAAAGTTGTAATTCAAATGCCTTAATTTGTTGGATATGTAGCTTTTGGGCGCTCAGGTGCGGAGCCAGTAATTATTTTAAGGGTGCCGTTTTTTTAATAATATTTAAGAAGAGTTAATTATATATAAAAAGTGTCATGTTATTTATAAAGGGTATCAATTATATATTTTTAAAATTTTATATACAATTATATAGAAAAATATAAATTTTAAAAGAATTTGAGGGTGTCAAGAGTCACCCAAGTGTGGGTGTGGCTCCGCCCACGTGGGCACTTGAACCGACCGATGAGAGTTTTATCTGATAATCTTCCTCTTAAACTGTTACACAACTATTGCCAATGTTGCATGTTTAAAGGAAAATAATAGAAGAATTAAAAAAAAATAGGGAGATGAAATATTGGAGAGTATTTAAGTTGTACTTAATATGTTTTTCATAAGAGAATATATAGATATGTAATACGGTATTAGATTGAAGTTCAACTAAGGGAGCCGGAGTGAATTGGCAAAGTATTTTCCTCTGCAGGTTAAGTATGGGGTTGAGACTTATGTTTTAAAACAGCAACTGGAACTGTAGAGGTTGCTTAAGCTAAGACAAAAAGTTCACCATTTCAATTCCCACAAGGAAAAGGTAAAATAGACCTCAAAATCTCCATGGAGAACAAACTTAAATCAAAACTAGCAAATGTACATGCCAAAAATGGATAGAAATCAATCATCTTGATCATCATACATGGTTAATCAGTAATTAGGCATCTAGTTTTCCCTAACCCTATTTGTCAGAGTCAGAGCCAAAGAGCTCCGGCTTCCTTGAGAAGTGGAACCAAGGTTCCATTAATATGGGAAGCCATGACTCGGTCCATGGCACCTATCAGCTTCCCACCAATAAACACAACCGGAACAGTTTGCGAGTTCCCGAGAAGCCTCGACAACGCCTTCTCGATCTCTTCCCCTCGAGGGTCTTGGTCGAGCTCGTGAACAGTCGGGTTCACCCCCATTCCGCAGAACAGCCTCTTGACAGCATGACACATGCAGCAACTGCTCACGCTGAATATCACCACCGCGCTCCCCGAGGCCAGCTGCACCACCCTCTCCATCGGGTCCGAACCAATGCTCCTCAGGCTAAGGGTAAGACTCATCGGCAAGTAGCACCCCCACAAATCACCTTCGCAATACATCCTTTCTCCTTTTCCCTTCTCAAGAAGCAAACTAAAAATATTTGCAGACAGCAACAAAGGAAGTGGCCATTTTATAAGGACCGTGGTAGAGAATAAAGTGGGGTTTGTCCGTTGTTGTCGCACCCGCGTGCGTGAGGTATTTGCTTTAAAAGGATTTCTGTCTGCAACAAGAGGAGAGAAGGAATGGTTTAGTGGAAGCATAGGTGTCAGTTTTGGAAGGCGGCTAGGGGTAATTTGCCTACTCCATTTACCTAGAGAGTTAAGACCCGGTCCCAACTTCTGATTCAACAGTGCTACTAATATTGAAACAGATTGTGTCCATTCAGGCAAGAACTGAAGGGTTTCTCTCGGCTCGTTCGTACTTGCTGTCGGGGCCTCCTTGACTTGAGTTTTGTTTGTGACAAGACCAGACCAGACGACCCTTGTGCGCATGTGGGATGTAAATCAGGTAATCGGATGGTTTTTAGGTCGGATTAAATTAAATACATGTTATTTTAGGTTAATTTGATATTTCAACTCGACTCGGGTTGGGTACGAGTCAATTTCAGGTCGAGTTCAAAACGGTTCGGGTCTGAATCAGTTAATTGACCGATTAATTCGGGCTCGAGTGGATTTCAGGTAGGGTTCATTTTAGGTCGGGTTAATTCGGGTTACGAATTCATATTAAGTTTGAGTTCGGTACAAATAGCCGATAGACTTTGTGTTGAGTCATTTCGAGTGAATTATTTAACGCCTTTCACGAACACGAATCACATTAAAAATAAATATTAGGGGCTAGAATGAACAAAAATATTATCATATTTAAAATATTAGACTAAATTACAAAAATTAAAAATAAATAAGGGTCAATTTCAGCTAAAATTAAAATATTAGGGACTAGAGTGAACAAAAATACCAACATATTAAAAATATTGGACTAAATTACAAAAAATATAAAATAAATAAGGGTTAATTTTGGTTAAAAATAAAATTTTAGGGACTAAAATGAACAAAAATATCATCATATTAAAAATATTGGACTAAATTACAAAAAAATGAATAAGGGTCGATTTTGACTAAAACATAAAATTTAGGTTCTAGAATAAACAAAAATATTATTGGACTAAATTACCAAAAATATAAATAAATATGAGGCAATTTTGACTAAAAATTAAATTGTAGGACTAGAATAAATAAAATTATTGTTCGACTAAATTACCAAAAATAGAAATATATATGGGTCAATTTCGTTTAAAAATAAAGTTTTATGGACTAGAATGAGCAAAAATATCATCATATTAAAATATCCTCATATGAGTCAATTAGTTTCTCACATTATAATATAATAAATTCATAATTTCTCAAATACTTCATTTTTCTCTTGAAAATCATCAAATCATAGACTTTCTTAATTACAGGTCAGGTAAATATTGAGCCAGGTCAATATCAGTTCAGGTAAACAACAAGTCAGGTTCAAAACAGGCTGGGTCAATTAACAGGCCGAGTTCAAAACAGGTTCGGTAAAATCGAATCTTGGGTCATTTCAGTCAGGTTATATCGATTATTTGCCAGGTTAATCTCGGGTTCGGGTTCGTATCAGTCGAGTGCAGGTCAGGTTCGGTTACTACAATATAAGGTCCAACTCCGGTTCAGGTCAACAATAATTGGTTACATATCGGTTTCGGGTAATCACTTCCTCGGTCAAAACAAGTTCTAACTCGAACAGGTTTCAGTCGAGTTTTCGAGTCGGGTCAGCTTTTTACATTCGTACGCGCATGTTTTGTTCTTTTTCTTTTTTGGAGTCTCAACATAGGGAAAGTCTAAAATTAGGCACCTTAAAATTAGGCTAATATTAGGCAGCATCGGTATGACTGTTAAATGTAGGTAAAATTAATCTGAGCCATTGGATTAAAAAAAATTACAAAAAGGGTAAAAAGGATAACCGATTAGAAAGAAAATGGGAGAAAGAAAAAGGGGAAAAGTCAAACGGGACGTTTTTACAAACCCACATTTTCTTTCATCAATTTTTTTCAACCCCGATTCTTTGAGTTTGAGTTGGAGTAGAGTAATATCTAAGGTAAGATTCTTCCTCTTCACATATCAAGCTTCAAAATAAGATCTATGTCTCCATATATGAGTGTTATGGGGTGACTAGGATTTCGTCGGGGTTATGTTTTAAGAGGGATTTTGAAGGAAATTGAGAAATGGTTTTGTCTTTCATCCTTCCATTAATCCTTATGTATTTCTATGATTATTATTAAATAGTGAATGAAGGAGGAGAGTCTTTTAAAAGCATAGGCAAAGAGCAAGATTAAAGAGGGGATAAATGAGCCACATTTGGGGTGTTTTGTGCAAGGTAAAACACTTTCATTATTAGTATGATGCATATGAGTCATAAAACATAAGTCTTGTAGGTTAAATTTGTACTAAAGCATGTCATGTTGGATTTCGTTAATCAATATTCTTGAGATGAGATTAACGTTAGGAATGCTTACTAACGATGTTAAATGATGCATATGAGAAGGTTAGAGTTAGATTAAGGACATTTTCGAGCTTAAAATGACATTTCCTGCATTTTGGTATCGATATTGTTATTGCAGTATCAATACTATTTGAACGAATGTAGAAATTTGAGTAAAATTATCATGTAGTATCTGTACTGTGCTTGACGATATCCGTACTATTCTTGACGATATCTGTACTGTTCTTGACGATATCTGGACTGCTCTTACATATTACATATGAAATTGAGTCTGACACTATACTTATACACATTTTATTTTTCAAGCCCTTTTCATTTTTAATATATATATATATAAACTTATTGTTTTGGTTAATAAAATTTATTAAGAAATGAGATTTAATTGTTGCAAACATATTTATTTGTTTTTTTGTAGGTTAACTTATTCGATTTCTTTAACAATGTCTCTTTGTTTGAGGAAGTTCGTGGTTAATTTATTTTTCGGTTCAACCCTTTGTTTGATGAGATTGCCGCTCTCGCTTCAAACTTTTTGACTTTCGAGCTTCTTCCTCCGACTTTGATCCACCACCGGCTTCTGATGCTTGATGGATTTGTTTCTCTTGTTTCATGATTTGCATCTATGTCTTTGGTTGTCATTATGAATTTATGGATGACACTTTGGATGTTTTTGTTGTTGCATTGATGTTTTTAATTTTGTAGTTTCATTTTGAATAATTTGGATGTATTTGGATATTCTATATTATGCATATATTTTAGATTATGACATTAATCTTATGTTTTGGATTACCCATGACTGTTATTTATATTGTGCTTATCATCTTATTTGTATATTGTCTTTCGATACTATTAATCGTACAAATTTTCTTAGTGCTTAGAACAATTGTTTCCAAGGGTTTAGAACAATTTCCCCTTTAAAAACTTTCACAAAACTTTAGTCGATGAAAATAAGTTTTTAAACTATTTTTCAAGTGATTTTTAATTAAAACCTGCAAATTGTCTGTATGATATTGAAATTGTTTGTGTTTTGCATACTATATACTATGAAGATGCATGTCTAAATTGTGTATTAATATTGGAACACATACAAGGGTGCCAATACACTTGGTATGAATTTATGAAGGCATTGAACAAAAATGGTACATATGCTACACAATAGTACCGGTACAATTAACATAATTACTGGTACCACAAAAACAGTGCCGATTTCGGAATCAAACATGCAACGAATTAGTATCGATTTTGGACAAATAATATCGATTTTGAACAATGTTTTTAAATTATGGATGTTTTCGGTTTGCAATGGTGCTATATTTTGCAATATCTGGAATTTGGCCTATTGTATTATATTCCAATATTTTGTTGTAAATCGTTTAAAAATTTCCCCAAAACCAAACCATCTTATTAGTAACGACGCACCATGTACAGTACCAACGCACCATGAACAGCACCGTTGCGACATAAACAATATCGATGCAACATGAACATCACCGATGCAACATGAACAGTACCGATGCAACATGACCATTTGTGGTACTTACACAATATAGAGTAATCCTTTAAGATTTAAGACAGTTACACAATATCCTACCATAAGTTTGGTTGGTTTAAGATTAGGAGATGTGAGGTAATAATTTCCGTAGTTACTTTTTTTACTATAACTTATGTAAAGAAATATGTAGGTTTTGTGACACATTGCGTAAGTATGGTTTTTCGCATGCATTTTCTAACATATGGAGTAATCCTTTAATATTTCAGGTAGCTACAACATTTCAGATAGTTACAACATTTCTTACCAAAACTTTGGTTGGTTTAAGATTATGAGATGTGGGGTAATAAATTCAGTACTTACGTTTTTTACTACAACGAATATAAAGAACTACGTAGGTGTTGTGAAGCATTGCGTAGGTATGATTTTTCTTATGCGTTTTCAACATATAGAGTAACTCTTTGACATTTGAGGTGGATACAACATTTCCTACCAAAAGTTTGGTTGGTTTAAGATTAGGAGATGTGGGGTAATAAATTCGGTAGTTACTTCTTTTACTACAATGTATATAAAGAATTACGTAGGTTTTGTGACACATTGCGTAGGTATGTTTTTTCTCATGCGTTTTCTAACATATGGAGTAATCCTTTAAAATTTCAGGTAGTTACAACATTTCCTACCAAAATTTGGGTTGGTTTAAGATTATGAGATGTAGGGTAATAACTTCGGAAGTTACTTCTTTTACTACAACGTATATAAAGAATTACATAGATTTTGTGACACAATGCGTATGTATGCTTTTTCTAACATATGGAGTAATCTTTTGACATTTGAGGTAGTTACAACATTTCCTACCAAAAGTTGGGTTGGTTTAAGATTAGGAGATGTGGGGTAATAAATTCGGTAGTTATTTCTTTTACTACAACGTATATAAAGAATTACGTAGTTTTTGTGACACAATGCGTAGATATGCTTTTTCTCATATTTTTCTAACATATGGAGTAATCCTTTAATATTTCAGGTAGTTACAACATTTCCTACCAAAGGTTTGGTTGGTTTAAGATTAGGAGACGTGAGGTAATAAGTTCGGTACTTACTCTTTTTACTACAACGAATATAAAGAACTACGTAGGTGTTGTGAAACATTGCGTAGGTATGCTTTTTATCATGCGTTTTCTAACATATAGAGTAATCCTTTAACATTTCAAGTAGTTACAACATTTCCTACCAAAAGCTTGGTTGGTTTAAGATTAGAATATGTGGGGTAATAAATTCGGTAGTTACGTTTTTTACTACAACGAGTTTAAAGAACTATATAGGTGTTGTGAAGCATTGCGTAGGTATGGTTTCTCTCATGCGTTTTCTAACATATGGAGTAATCCTTTGACATTTGAGGTAGTTACAAAATTTTCTACCAAAAGTTTGGTTGGTTTAAGATTAGGAGATGTGGGGTAATAAATTCGGTAGTTACTTTTTTATTAGAACATATATAAAGAATTACGTAGGTATGTTTTTTCTCATGCGTTTTCTAACATATGGAGTAATCTTTTAACATTTCAGGTAGTTACAACATATCCTACCAAAAGTTGCGTTGGTTTAAGATTAGGAGATGTGGGGTAACAAATTCGGTAGTTACTTCTTTTACTACAACGTATATAAAGAATTATGTAGTTTTTGTGACACAATGCGTAGGTATGCTTTTTCTAACATATGGAGTAATCCTTTAACATTTCAGGTAGTTACAACATTTCCTACCAAAAGTTGGGTTGGCTTAAGATAAGAGATGTGGGGTAATAAATTCGGTAATTACATTTTTTACTACAAAGTAGATAAAGAATTATGTAGGTTTTGTGACACATTGTGTAGGTATGCTTTTTCTCATGCGTTTTCTAACATATGGAGTAATCCTTTAACATTTTAGGTAGTTACAACATTTCCTACCAAAAGTTTGGTTGGTTTAAGATTAGGAGATGTGGGGTAATAAGTTTGGTAGTTACTTCTTTTACTACAATGTATATAAAGAATTACGTAGGTTTTATGACACAATGCGTAGGTATGCTTTTTCTAATATATGGAGTAATCCTTTAACATTTCAGGTAGTTACAACATTTCCTACCAAAAGTTGGGTTGGTTTAAGATTAGGAGATGTTGGGTAATAAATTCGGTAGTTACGTTTTTTACTATAAAGTATATAAAGAATTGCGTAGGTTTTTTGACACATTGCGTAGGTATGCTTTTTCTCATGCGTTTTCTAACATATGGAATAATCCTTTGACATTTGAGGTAGTTACAACATTTCCTACCAAAAGTTTGGTTGGTTTAAGATTAGGAGATGTGAGGTAATAAATTCGGTAATTACTTCTTTTACTACAACGTATATAAAAAATTACGTAGGTTTTGTGACACATTGCGTAGGTATGTTTTTTCTCATGCGTTTTCTAACATATGGAGTAATCCTTTAACATTTCAGGTAGTTACAACATTTCCTACCAAAAGTTTGGTTATTTAAGATTAGGAGATGTGGGGTAATAAATTTGGTAGTTACGCTTTTTAATACAACGTATATAAAGAATTGCGTAGGTTTTGTGACACATTGTGTAGGTATGCTTTTTCTCATGCGTTTTCTAACATATGGAGTAATCCTTTGACATTTGAGGTAGTTACAACATTTCCTACTAAAATTTTGGTTGGTTTAAGATTAGGAGATGTGAGGTAATAAATTCGGTAGTTATGTTTTTTTACTACAATGTATATAAAGAATTACGTAGGTTTTGTGACACATTGCGTAGGTATGCTTTTTCTCATGCGTTTTCTAACATATGGAGTAATCTTTTGACATTTGAGGTAGTTAAAACATTTCCTACCAAAAGTTTGGTTGGTTTAAAATTAGGAGATGTGAGGTAATAAATTCGGTAGTTACTCTTTTTACTACAAAGAATATAAAGAACTATGTAGGTGTTGTGAAGCATTGCGTAGGTGTGTTTTTCCTCATGCGTTTTCTAACATATGGAGTAATCCTTTAACATTTCAGGTAGTTACAACATTTCCTACCAAAAGTTTGGTTGGTTTAAGATAGGAGATGTGGGGTAATAAATCCGGTAGTTACCCTTTTTACTACAACATATATAAAGAATTACGTAGGTTTTGTGACACATTGCGTATGTATGCTTTCTCTCATTTGTCTTCTAACTTATGAAGCAGTCCTTTAACATTTAAGGTAGTTACAACATTTCCTACCAAAAGTTTGGTTGGTTTAAGATTAGGAGATGTAGAGTAATAATTTCGGTAGTTACTTTTTTTTACTATAAATTATGTAAAGAATTATGTAGGTTTTGTGACACATTGCGTAGGTATGGTTTTTCTTATGCGTTTTCTAACATATGGAGTAATCCTTTGACATTTCATGTAGTTACAACATTTCCTACCAAAAGTTTGGTTAGTTTAAAATAAGGAGATGCGGGATAATAAATTAGGTAGTTACACTTTTTATTGCAATGTATATAAAGAATTACGTAGGTTTTGTGACACATTGCGTAGGTATGGTTTTTCTCATGCGTTTTTCTAACATATGGAGTAATCCTTTAACATTTCATGTAGTTATAACATTTTCTACCAAAAGTTTGGTTGGTATAAGATTAGGAGATGTTGGGTAATAAATTCGATAGTTACGTTTTTTACTACAACATATATAAAGAATTATATATGTTTTGTGACACATTGCGTATGTATGCTTTCTCTCATTTGTTTTCTAACATATGAAGTAATACTTTAACATTTAAGGTAGTTACAACATTTCCTACCAAAAGTTGGGTTGCTTTAAGATTAGAATATGTGGGGTAATAAATTCGGTAGTTACTTCTTTTAGTAACTTATGTAAAGCTTTATGTAGGTATTGTGAAACATTGTGTAGGTATTGTATTTCTCATGCGCATCGTCACATATAGAGTAATCGTTTAATATTTTAGGTAGTTACACAATTTCTTACCATGATAAGCTATTTTGTAACTACCATTTTTCTTACACTAACTGTAACAAATTATGTAGGCACAGGCTACCGGTATAACCAGTCAGCCTAATTTTAGGCTAATTTTAAGCCGCTAACGGCAGAAGTTCCCCTCAACATAACATAACAGTCGAACATGGTGATGTTTTGATCATCCTTGTTTTCTTGAATTTGTTGTTTCACCTCCTTGTTCCCCTAATCCAATAGAGAGGGCATGGACATTGTACCCTTTATAGCATTGGGTCATGGTCAAACTAGAATAAAACACATAAAATAATGTAGTACTAGATTGTTAATTTGTTTACCTTTGCTTGGCTGATTAAGTTTCTTTTCTGGTCAGGTGCAAATTACGTGGTTTAACGTAAGATTAGCTGCTTCTTCTACATACAAGACTGCAAAACCAAGTCCTACTATCTAATTTCCAATGTCACAATGAAGCCAAGATTAAACTATAAGGGAGCATATTGATTATTTTTGAAATAAATAAGGTATTTAAAAATAATTAGACCATAAACTCGAGGTGTTTATGTTTAATTTTATTATTTTTAAAATCGAAAAGGTCTTAAAAAGTAATTAAATTAAAAAAATGAGTGTAAATACCTAATTTCGTTAATTTTAACTAAGGGTGTTTAAATTTGGGTATCCGATTCTCCAGGTAGTATATTTTTCAGTCCGTGTCCTGGCCTATGATTACCAGGTACCTGGTTCACAATTTTTTTAATTCATTTTTAAAAAAAAAATCACATAAAAAACATAAAATTTAAAAATTCATAATAAGTATACAGAAGGCTCTTCGATTTTTATTTGTGTACGTTTACCGAACTATATGTTGGACAAATAGGGTTAGATTCGAAATAAGTAGATAATAAATTAATACTAAACGGGAAAATAAGAATAAAAATTACAAGAATAAAAGCGAGATTCGAAATAACTGAAAATATGGTTGCTGAGGCTTGCACGGACACAGTTTCCTTAAGACAGATTCGACCGCTCTTCGGTGGTAGAGATCTTCGATCGCCGGTCTCCCAGGATACTACAGATGATTATTTTCAACATCACAACTGAGTAATCACGAACGAACTCGAGCCTTCGACTATCACCAAAATAATGCAGGTTTTCCGAGAGAGAAAAACTGTTGAAAACTGTGTGTTTTTCGTGTGTTTTAAAACTAAAAAGAGGCCATGTATTTATAGGGGAAAATTAGGTTAAACGTGACTCAACAATATTCCGATTTTGTCCTCTATCGGATATTTGCGTGAATTGCAAGCATAAAATTAAATCCGAAAACATCCCTTTAATTTTGGGATAATATGCTTGTCAAAAAGGAAAAAAATAATTTGAAGTGGTGAAATATTCAGAGCCCAACCGATTCGACCGCTCTTCGGTGGTAGAGATCTTCGATCGCCGGTCTCCCAGGATACTACAGATGATTATTTTCAACATCACAACTGAGTAATCACGAACGAACTCGAGCCTTCGACTATCACTAAAATAATGCAGGTTTTCCGAGAGAGAAAAACTGTTGAAAACTGTGTGTTTTTCGTGTGTTTTAAAACTAAAAAGAGGCCATGTATTTATAGGGGAAAATTAGGTTAAACGTGACTCAACAATATTCCGATTTTGTCCTCTATCGGATATTTGCGTGAATTGCAAGCATAAAATTAAATCCGAAAACATCCCTTTAATTTTGGGATAATATGCTTGTCAAAAAGGAAAAAAATAATTTGAAGTGGTGAAATATTCAGAGCCCAACCGGTCCAAATATTCACACCACCCACATTGTGAGGGTACACCTCAATTTAGGTGGAATTAGATTTGCACCTCCTACATGCAAAGCACAAGTTCAACTTAAGTTATTAAAAAACATAATGTGAGTAAGTATATATAAACACTTCCCATTCCATTTATCCCATCAATGTGGGATTGGGGGTTTCCATTTCCTTTTCTCAATTCATACCTCCTTACTTTGAGCATCAATTTCTAATTCATTACTTATCCGTTTTGAGCATATGAGATACCGTTGTAAAGGTCTCATAGAGTAGAATAAGATCCAACCGAATCCTTATTCAAATCTCTACCTTTTTCCATTCGAAATATGGCTCAAAATTACTATTTTATCACGTTTTTCCATCACTAAATAAATGATCACGTACAAGATTCGAACAGGCTGCTCGCATTTTTCTGGAGCTGTTAATTTGGAGTTGCAGATACACTACATTGCATTCAGCTCTTCACCTTATTTGATGGTATTGTAAAAGATGCGTTTTGGAGGCAATTTTCGACGAATGAACAGCACCAAAGCTGATGGAAGAATTTCTACTAACATGTAATAGATAAGAATATCACAAAAAAACTTCGAAAATATTAAAACTATTAAGGAACCTAAAATAAAAAAATAATAAAATTAAAAGATATAATTATTAAAAGTATCGGGTCGGATATCTGGTTAGAAAAAATTTCGAACTAAACCTGGCCTGACTACCCGAGAAAAATTAAAGGCCAGGTAATTTTTTAAGAGAAATACTTGGTTTTAAGGGTTCGAATTGGCGGGTCAACGGGTCGGATAACTTGGGTCGGATATTTTTGATCACCCCTAATTTTAACTGACATTGTCATAAAAATAATATATCAAAAAATTTTTAGAGAGACAAATTTAATTGCAATAGTTTTAAAATTATCGATGACTTGAAATGTAATTAAACCATTAAAATTACGGGCAGTTGCTCCTCCCACCTGCTATGTGCCTCAGCCCATGTGAAAACAAACAAACACGAATGTATAGAAGAAATCAACACATTTGGTTTAATCGATCCCAATTTGGACAATAAAGTATGTTTTTGAGATATAAGGTCAATTTTGTTGGTTATTTCAATAAGTTATCAGTTTTTGAATTTTCAAACCGAATTGAAACCCCTTTTTATATATTAATTTTAGTAATTTTAAATATGCTTAGGATAATTATTTAATATAGTGACAGTGGAAACTAGATACAAACGCTTTAGTTTTAGGGTTTAGGGATAAAGTTTAGTGGTTTAAGTTTAGTAGTATACAATTTAGTGTTTGTGAATAGAATTTAGGTTTTAAGGTTAGAATTTAAGCTTTATAGGTTAAAACCTAAATCCTCAACATTTTACCCTAAACCTAAACCCTAACCTCTAAACCTTAAATCCTAACATTGACCCATAAATTCTAACCATTACCCCTAAACCTTTAAACCCTACAGCCTAAACTCTAAAACTAAGGTGTTTGTGAAAACTGAAAGTGTCAACCGCGAGTGTATTGGATATAAATTCATATAGTTATAGTGAATAATATTTGATACACACGCAATATAAATTTTTTACACAAACATGCCTATTTTAACTCCACAATATAAAATCTAAATCTCTAATCATAAACCCAAAAGTTCTAAACCCTAACCCATCAATCTTAAACACTAAAATTTAACCTTTAACACTACATTCAAAACCATGGAATCTAAACTCTTAAACCTTTAATCTTAAATCAAACCTATAAACCCTAAATTAGAGTCCTTGTGAAAAATAAATTTTCCACATGTGCATGAATTATTTTCTCTATTTGTAATACATAATATACAAAACCAAACTCAGATCGGTCTACCAAATCATTTTCTCCGCCCTATTTTATAACTCGGTTAATCGAAATAACTAACTAAAATTATGTCAATTTTGATAAAAAAAGTCAATTGATTTGGTTTTCTAAGATTTTAAGTTGGTTAAACCATTTTGATTTTAAAAACAAAACTACCAAGAAAACCGACAACCCATAGTAGCAAGAAATTACAATGTTTCACCAACTTTCAATCTTTCTTTCTCAATTGGGGGACCATGACTTTGTTTTCCCAACTTGATAATTTGTACCAAATAAAATACTACTAAATTTTATACGTAAATCACATTTTTAGCTAAAAACAATAATCTTACGTTGTATTATTACCTTTTCGATTCTTTTGTAATGTCCGAATCAACTTTAGGGCAAAGGTGGTGACCACATGCACGTAAAGATTAAAGCTTCAATTCATCTAATCAATAGAAGTTTCTAACAGTCACCATCCATGCTTTCTAAAATGAGTTAAAACTTGAGGCAAAGAGCCCACAGCTTGGAGCAAAACATTCTACAGATTTGGAAAAGTTTAAGACAACGTATGTATGTGTGTTGTGGATTCCACATTAGCTTAGCTACTGGGATTACTGATTAGTGCCTTTGTTTACCTTGAATTGATTATGAATTATAAGTCACGTGTAATGAAGAAGGGAGCCTTGCATTAAGGAGTGCATTAGTTGTACTAAACATTTTTAAGAAATAAATTACGTCTTGTTCACATTCTTTTATTTTGTCATGGATGTAACTTTAATGAGTTGTTTTAGAATAAAAATTTTCTATTCTTTTTGTGCTCCTATTTATGCTCCACACTTGAAAAAATAGATTTAGAGTTTAAGACTAGAGTTTAGGAAATTGAGGGTAGAGAGTGTATTTTTAGGGTTTAAGATTTAGAATTTAGAGTTAGAGCTTATAATTTAAATTTTAGTGTTGAGACATAGAAATGGATAGAAGATTTTTGTTCGTTGTTTTTGTCACAGCAAAGACACGACACAACTTTTTTAAGAAAACAACAGAATCACCATCAATCTTTTTCGAGGTGTGATTGGATCACCTAAAAATGAGTTATTTTAATCAAAACATTTTATTATATTAAGACAACAAATTTGGTCTCAGAAAAACACGAAAACGGGCTCGGGAGTCAGTTACACATGGGGAAGGGTGAGCTCCCCCACAACACCCAAAAATTGGTACATAGCCGATTACAAGTTGTCTTAATGTCGGAATTTGCAAGTTCGTGTAAAATTTAAATTATTAATCATTTGTGAATATGAGTTCATTTTAACGGCTCCACCATCCGGGGAATAAACAATAATCACCGCCAACACTTCTGGCGCTAACCTGTTTACCTCATTTTTGGTGAAACATTGCATTATAATTTATATGTTCGGTAAATATAAATCAAACATGGCATAGAAACATTGAAGAACAGATGTATTTAATTAAAAATTAATGTTTTCCTATTATTCTAAGCTAATTAATATTAACCTAATAAATTAAGCAGTCTAAAATAACTTTTAGACTAATAGGTTAAAGTTTTGTTAAGTGTCGATTGATTAAAGGAAATTAAGTCTAGGTAGAAAGAATATTAAACTACACTAAGAGTTTTAACTAAAATGTTTCTAAAATTAAATTACGGACTAAACTAAAAACTTAATCTTAAAGTTTTAAACTAAATCTAAGAATCTAATTAAAAAGATACTCCACATTTAAGGTTTTTCAAAGAATTGAATTAAATAATAAAAAACACAAATGACATAAATTTAAATTACATAAAATGAAATATGTACAAAAAAAGGAAAAAAATAATTACCAAGGTAAAGGGATGAAACATGTGATTCTTAAAAGTGCATCATTCCCTTAATTGGATCAACACTTGTATGAGTCAGTTTTAAAAAAAGCACAAAAATAAGTACAATAAAGAAACAAATAGAAAAAGGGTATAATAATTAAAAAGGTGGGGCTATTAGTTAAAACGATAAACAAAGGGACTAAAATGACGAAAAAACCAAAACAAATTAAAACAGTGGTCAAATTGAAAAGAAAAAAATCTAAGGACAAATTAAAAATGAAATGAGGACTGATTTGAAATAAATTAAAGAAAGGGTGCCACGGTATAAGACCCATAAAAGAAGGACGCGAGTCATGTTAGATCCAGGTCGGTTTTCACGGGTACTATAAATATCAAAGAAAAAACAAAAAAAACTTTATTTTAAAATTTCCATATGAAAATGGATCAAATACCCCCACTTGAATTTTTTCTCAACTATTTTTTGTGTTCTTCATTTCATGAAGAACACGGCAAACATCCGCCGTGTAGATCACCACCCACCAACATCGGTCGCCATCTATCGACGATAGTAATTTAAAAAAAAATCTTTTTTTTGATTTTTTTAAAAACACAACTCAAATCTTCCTTCGAAATCACCCAATCATTTTAAATACCCCTAAATCGATAAAGAAACCTTTCGAATCCCATCCCCTCTTTTTTTTAAAAAAAAATAGATTCCAGCGACCTTTTGATTCGAACCTCGGTAGCGAGATTTAGATGGAACGGGGAAAACGAGCATCCATCGTTGGGATGCCGCCTCAAAACGCTGTTCACGGCAGTGGCAACTCGAAAAATCGGGTAAAAATGTATCCCCTTTTTATTTTGAAATTAGAAATAAATGAAAATATATGAAAAAAAAGAAATATACCTTAAAGTTCTACTCTTCTTGTTGGGAAATGCTGGTACACCCCATGGCGCAGCGGAAAAATTATCCGGCGATTACAAACAGAGATCCATGTACGAGGAACAAATCGGGGTAAATAAGGGTGAAGAATTACCTATTTAAAATCTGGAATTCTGAATTTGGAGGAGATAGATTTTCAATCACGATTTCACGATGTCGATTCCTAAGCCGCAACGATAACGTTCTGACCTCTACGTAGTTTACCCAGTTGAAACGAGCATATAAAATTCTCTAAACCATTTAGAAGGGAACAAGCATATAAAAACTCTCTAAACTATTTAGAGAGTTTTTCCCAAAAAATATTAATGACTGCTAGATCTCTCATGCCTTTATATAGCCTTTGTAATCCTTAATTCAACTCAGATTAGGATTTCAATATATATATATATTAAATATATATAATCCAAAGTTAACTTTAATTAGGATTTTAATATACATATTAAATATATGTATAATCTCAATTCAACTTAATTAAGATTTCAATAAATATATATTAAATATATAATCCCAATTCAACTTAATTAGTATTTCAATATATATATATATATATATATTAAATATATATAATCTCAATTCAACTTTAATTAGGATTTCAATATATATATATATATATATATTAAATACATATAATCCTAATTCAACATAATTAGGATTTCAATATATATATATATTGATTTTAATCGAATTATATTATTTATATATTAAAAGAATCATAATTACAATAATTATTTTTCTGTTAATATTTATCCAATTGTTAAATTATATATATCAAATATATATTAATTTAACTAAATCCGTGTACAACAAATTTGTACATATATAATTCGTTTAATATATGCTCATTTCAACCGTGGGTGTGACCCTGTAGGTTCATGTAACGTTAGTAGTAAATATTAGAACATTTCTAATATTACAAACAACGAATGACATCTAGCAATATGTCATTGTCACCTAAGTTACAAGAAATCATGATTCGACATAACCATTTTCGTGATTAACTCTTTTTCATGTATTACATCCTTTTGTCCTTTATATCTAGATTGGACACAAGTCGCGGAACAATCACACTTGTATAGTCCATCTAATATTTCTTGATATCTTGAGTAGACTATTATAAACGAATAACTATGATATCTCATATCAACTTATTCGTGCATGACCATGCATTTCTAGTCTCACTCAATCAAGTGTCCTACGATATTACTCCTATTATGTAGGAGGGACAAATCCTATCTTGATCAACCATATCCCACTACATAGATGTGACATATTCAATATCAGTCTTTATAGTGTAGTCAGTTATGACGCACGTTTGACTGTATCAAAATATGCCACTCACGATGTTGAAATAATGATGATATCAAGTTTGAGGATCATACATGTAGTTATCACTATGCGAATATTGTGATTGTCCCATAATAATCCAAGAAACATGCTCATAGCGTGTCAATTCAGTATGTCATTCTCTAACACATACTTATGTATTGATTTTGACATCTCCATGTCAATGACAATACTTTGTCATCAATCAACTACATATTAGTCTTAATGCATTATTGTTGTCAATTTCTACTGTGACAACAGAGTCGCCACCGGTCCCTTTTATTGTATTAGGTGGATCGGAAACCTAAAAAACAAACCAGAGATTAAGAGTTCGGGGGCACGGTTACACATGGGGAAGGATTAGCACCCCCATCACGCTCGAAGACCGGCGCTTACTTGATCACTAATATTTTCCTTGTAACCCAAATGCGTGCATGCAAAGGTTAATACAAAAATCCACAAAGTTCTAGAATTGGCTCGAACTCGCTCACGACTGAGAAAATCCGAATCAATTTAGATGCAAAGGGATTAAAGTATTAATCCTTAAAATTTTATAACGTACTTTCGCATAGGAGTCTCGACGTTCCCACAACGGCTAGGGGAAGACCGAATTAACCCTAATTGGAACTACATCTCATTTTCATGGCGCAAGAAGAAAACTTTTATAAATGATATTTTATTTGCCTTTATTTGTTTCTAACCCTAGAATGCCAATTATTAGGTGATTAGAGCAGCTCCTCCTAAAAGGCTCTACTTGATAAGTTTTAATTAGAATTAGGTTCAGTTAACTAATAAAAATTATCACATTAAATTAGAAAATGTATTATTTAAAAGAAAACCCTAAATTTAGAGGATTTAATACTATACATCATTGTGATTTACAAATAAATTAAAATTACCTTACATCTCCGTATATGCATTTTAATAACTAAACCTAAAGTGTATATTTTAAAGTGTGTACAAATTTTAAACTACAAAGAAGTAAAATTATTAAAGGATGTGTATATAGTCTCTATATCCTACATTTTAATGGGTATTTGACAAGAAAATTAAACAATATTTAAAGAAAGTAAATTAAAGGGTTAAAATTAAGGATTGAATTGCATGAAATTTGAAATTAAAGAGCTAAATTAAAAACGAAAGAGGGACTAAAGTGAGAGAAAACAAACAGTGAAGGCCGAAGTGGAAGACGGAGGAAAGAAGGGCGCGGGTCATGCCTCAGCGCGGGTCGGATCCGGGTCGCTCCATGGGTCGAGTATATAACTCAAATTGTAGAAACAAGTTTCATTTGTTCTTCTCCTGGTGAAATAGATCAAACCGAACTCCTTTGAATCCTCTGAAAACATTCAAAGGTGTTCTTTAAGGGATGAAGAACACCACCGTGGTTTCCAAATTCTGGCAGCGGTTCGCGGTGTCGGCCGTCCTGGCCTTCGGCTGGTGGCGCCGGCGGTGAACTTTCCTAGTTTCAGCTAGCGAATCTGGTGGTGAAGACGGTGGTCTCCGACGGTGGCCTCTCCTTCTTCAAACGGTAACCTGTACCCCTCTTTCTTTTACGAACCGAAATCCAGAAAAATATATGTGTAAAAGAAAAAGTTTAGGTATAGAAATACCTTAGGATTTTGCTGGAAATTTCTTGTATATTGCTTCTCAAAAATTCTGTGTGTTTACAACGGTGAATTCGAAGGCTTTTATAGCCGATACAATATATGGAATATATGGGAACGAATTTCCCAGATTACAATCTCAGAAGAAAACCCTAGTATCTAAGGGATTTACTTGCCAGTTTTATTCCGATTTGGCTTGATCTCCACGTCGGCCGATTACTTGCCTTGTTCATTTGATTCGAATTTGACTTGAACGAAATCTTCCCTTACTTGTTTGATTCGAACCTGATTTTCCTAACATCTTGCCATATTTGTGATCGGTTTCTTTCCTTTTCTTTTGTTCCGATTCACACACATCCCTTTCCTTTGCTTGCATGTCACGATCGGCCGAGCATGATGGAGATGGCAGCGAAGCGCAACCACCAGCGTCGAAGGGCTTCATCCTAGCTCGAACGGAAGGTCAAACGGGAGCCAAAGCATCAGGCGCGTGAAGGGCACGTATAGAGGACGAATCGCGTGAAGCTTCTCTCCGCAATCTGGACCGTCGATTGAAGCTGGATCCAAGGGTGCTGAGGCGTGCGACCATGGGTAAGGGATTAGGATCTCTAGGGTTTTGATCGGGACTGTTGGATCAAATTTGATCCAACGGTAAATAAGTGTCGGCGCAATATGGTAATAATCCCTTAGGGCTTTTTGTTTAGCTATCCAAATTGGGTTTTTTTTGTAACATGGACCATATATCATATATATTATTGGGTTCTCATTTTTGGGTTTTATTTTTAGACTCTAATATATACAAAGACCCAAATGAATTATCACATACTTTTTTTGGGTTTTCATCACTTTTTTGTATATAAAAGAACTAATTAAATAAATACGGGCCAGATAAAATAGGTGACTACAACTGCCCCTTTTTGCTTATTCCGGTGAAACGGGAATATGTCAAAGAACAAAAGACACTGATTTTATCCATCCAAATGGCTGAATGCAGCTTGTCTTTTCAGAGCGGCACAAACAAACTGATCATTGGTGACTCTTCAATTGACCTATTCCTCCGAAACGGTAGTGAATAGATCAAATGGCTTCATTTGATGAAAGAACCTATTTCTCCGGAATGGCAGAAACAAGTCGAACAACTGATTTATCATTCTGAAGAGGCAATGACTTCAAAGAACCTATTTCTCCAGAGTAGCAGAAACAAATCGAATGACTGATTTATCACTCCGAAGCGGTAATAATTTCAAAGGACCTGTTTCTCCGAAGCGGCAAAAACAAAATGACTGATTTATCATTCTGAAACAGTAATGACTTTAAAGGACCTATTTCTCCGGAGCAACAGAAACAAAAGGACTGATTTATCATTCTGAAATGGTAATGACTTCAAAAGACCTGTTTCTCCGGAGCGACTGAAACAAAATGACTAATTTATCATTTAGAAGCGACAATGACTTCAAAGGACCTGTTTATCCGGAGCGGTAGAAACAAATCGAATAACAGTTATGTCATTCCGAAGCGATAATATGTCGCATGCTTCATATTTGATCCTTGCATATTTGTTCACTCAATCCAGTAGTCTTGTACTCCAAATGAGTTGGGCAATCTTCTGGCTCTTCAAAGCTTATTATGATCACCTTCGAACTTGTCTTTGCAGCAAAGCTTATTTCCACCTTGAAAATCTTGGAATGGTATTTAATGTTCAAGGAATCTTATCCCAATTTGGTGCCATTACCCGTACTAAGTTTTATGCTCATGCAAATGATATGACCAGAGTCAGAATAATGAAATGCATTGTAATTCTTATTTTTCTTAAGTCACGTTCAGAGAAATATTAAAAAAAACTCTTATACTGTATGAATGCAAATCCATTGGTTCCCATTTCAATGTGCAAGAAAGGGTACAAAAAGTTCATGTATTATGGGAAAGAAGAAAGTGATCACAAAAAGGTAGGACAAGGTGTCCAAATATCAAAGACCAAAGTGTTACAGTCAATCCCCCAGTAGTTATTTCGGGTGCACCCACTGCTAAGAATGCTCCAAAGGTCTTGAGAATGCTGAACGAACTGCCGAGTAAACATTCATGCTTTATATATTCAAGCCGCCCTTTACAGGTTTTCAACTTGAATCCATCATAGTCTCCAGACGCCCTTTTCGGGTTTTCATCTTGGATTCTCCATTTTCTCATTTTTTGGACTAAAAGCGCCTTTTTACGGGTTTTCACTTTCGAATTTCTTTTTTTACGCGTAATAGCGTTTGATAGAATCTGAGTTCATGGGATCTTCTAGTTTATCCCCATCTATCTCAGCCAAAATTAAAGCTCCTCTAGAGAACGCCTTAGTCACCACATATGGCCCTTCCTAGTTAGGTGTCCACTTTCCACGAGAATCTCTTTGAATCGAAAGCTTTATTTTTAGAACGAGGTCACCCTCTTGAAATTCTTTCGGGTGAACTTTCTTGTTGTAAGCTCGTATCATTCTCTTCTAGTACATCTGGCCATGGCAAATTGCCTTCAATATCTTTTCTTCAATTAAGTTCAACTGATCATAACGTGCCTGAATCCACTCAGCTTCATCCAATTTTGCTTCAATTAGGACACGAAGTGACATAATCTCAACTTCAATTGGCAATACGACCTCTATGCCATAGACCAAAGAAAACGGTGTTGCCCCTATAGATGTTCACGGCGTCGTTCGGTAAGCATGTAGGGCGAATGGTAACTTTTCATGCCAGTCTTTGTAAGTGTCCGTCATTTTGGAGATTATTTTCTTGATATTCTTGTTGGCAGCCTCTACTGCCCCATTCATCTTTAGGCGATAGGTCACCGAATTGTGGTGCTTGATTTGAAATTGCTCATAGACTGCAGCTATCATTTTGTTGTTCAAATTTGAAGCATTGTCAGTGATAATGCTTTCAGGTAGCCCGTAACGGTAGATAATCTCTTTCTTAAGGAACTTGCATACTGTTGATCTAGTGACATTTGCATAAGATGCCGCTTCGACCCATTTGATGAAATAATCAATTGCCACAAAAATAAATCTATGCCCGTTGGAGGCTTTAGGATAAATCTGTCCAATCACATCTATGCCCCATCTCGAGAAGGGCCATGGCGAAGTCATCACATAAAGAGATTGTGGTGGGGCATGTATCCTATTAGAATAAATTTGACACTTATGACATTTCCGTGCGTAATTGATGCAGTCTCTTTCCATGGTAGACCAATAATAGCCCAGCCGCATGATTCATCTAGCCATGGTAAACCCACTAGGATGAGTTATGCACACCCCTTCGTGAACTTCTTCCAGGATCAATTGGGCTTCTTTGGAACCTACGCATCTCAGCAGAACTTGGTCATGGCTCTTTTTGTACAAGGTTTCTCCATCCAAAACATACCCTGCGCCATTCTTCGAAGTGTTCTTTTGTCATTCTTAGTTGCTTGAGCTGGATACTCCTGAAACTTGATGTACTACAGTATGTCATCCTACCATGGGAGATCATCTTCTTCCTCTTCTACATTGTAATAATGCACAGGCAATTCTGAAACCTAGATTTGTACATGCATCATTTTTGCATCTTCACTAGCTTTAAATGTCGCTGATAACGTGGCCAGAGCATCTGCCATTTGGTTTTCTTCTCTCAAGAGGTAGTTAAAGGTAATTTCCTCAAATTCTTTGATCAATTTGAGGACTAGCTTCTGATACTCAATTAATTTTGCATCTCTCGTCTCCCATTCTCCGCGAATTTGATAGATGACCAGAGCTGAGTCTCCATAGACTTTTAGGACCCTGACCTTTTTCTCAATGGCCGCTCGTAATCCCATAATACATGCCTCGTACTCTGCCATATTGTTGGTGCAGAAAAACTTCATAATACTAGTGCATGGGTAATGATCACCCTAGGGAGAAACCATGACTGCCCAATATAGTGGCCTAGAGCGTTAGAAGCTCCATCAAAATTAAGAATCTATGGATTATCTTCAACTTTAACACACATCAAGTGTTCATCAAGGAAGTTAAACTCTAAAGATTCATAATCATTGGAGGTGCGGCTTGCTAAAAAGTCCGCTATGGCACTTCCTTTTATCGCCTTTTGGCTAACATATTGGATGTCAAATTCTGTTAGCAGCATTTACTAGCGAGCTACCCTTCCTGATAAAGCCGGTGCTTCCATCATAAATTTTAACGGATCGAGCTTAGACATCAACCACGTGGTGTGGTATAATAGGTACTACCTGAGCCTTTTTGATGCCCAAACCAGAGCGCAATATATATTCTTGATCTGGGGATACCTTGATTCACAATTTGTGAATTTCTTGCTCAAGTAATAGATTGCCCTTTCTTTTCGGCCTGTCTCATCGTGCTGACCCAACACACATCCCAATGAATTCTCTTGTATAGTTAAATATAGGATTAAGGGTCTTCCTAGGACTGTTGGTACTAACACCGGTGGATTTTTCAACTGCTTTTTAATTTGCTCAAAGGCTATTTGGCACTCTTCATTCCACTCTCTAGGATTTTCCTTATTGAGTAGTCTGAACACTGGGCTGCATTTTTCTATCAATTGGGAGATGAATCTGGCAATATAATTGAGCCTGCCTAGGAAACCCCAGACCTCTTTTTGCGTTTGCGAAGGTGGAAGCTGTTGTATTGCTCTCACTTTTTCAGGGTCTACCTCTATCCCCTTTTCACTCACTATGAAGCCTAAGAGCTTTCTTGAAGTTACCCCAAAAGTGCATTTGGCGGGGTTAAGCTTCAATTGAAACTTTCTCAATCTTTTGAAGAGCTTCTCTAGATTCACAATGTGCTCTTCTTCTATTCACAATTTGGAAATCATGTCGTCCATATATACCTTGATCTCTTGGTGAATCATATCGTGAAACAAATTCACCATGGTCCTTTAATAAGTTGCCCCAACATTTTTTAATCCGAAGGGCATTACCCTATAGCAAAAGGTTCCCTATTGTGTGACAAACATAGTCTTTTCCATGTCTTCGGGGTACATCTTGATTTGATTGTAGCCAGAAAAACCATCCATAAAAGAGAATAGGGAATGACCAACGGTATTATCTACCAAGGTATCGATGTGTAGAAGTGGGAAATTATCTTTTGGGCTTGCTCGGTTGCGGTCTCTATAATCAACACACATGCGAACTTTCCCATCTTTCTTTGGGATTGAAACAATGTTAGCCACCCACTCAGGATATCGGGCTTCTTGTAGGAAACTTGCGTCATATTGCTTTTTCACCTCATCCTTGATCTTCAATAGCATATCAGTCTGCATTCTTCATAGTTTTTGTTGCACGGGTCGACACCCTAACTTTATTGGCAGGCGATGAACCACAATGTCTGTATCCAAACTAGGCATGTCCTGGTAAGACCAGACAAACACATCTTTGTAATTTTGTAAAATCTCAACCAAACTCTTTCGCGTCTGTGCAGTGATTGTAGTGCCAATCTTCACGCCTCACTCTTCATCAGTCAGAGCAAATCTTCTGGTATATCAGCCTCAACCTCATCGCCAGGATCTTCAAATCCTTCTAGGCATATGGGTTGTTCAAAATTAACTTACGATTCAGACTCATTATCACTTATGTCATTGATATCTGGCAACCTATAAAGAAGAGGAATAGGAATAGGAATATATCGGCATTGGGTAAAAGAAAAAATGAATGAAATGCTCTTTTTATTTTTTATGTGTTAGATACTTAAATGTTTGTCACACAAGGTTCACTAAAAGAAAATGCATTTTATTGAATGAGAACCATAATGGTTTTAGCATATGCCCTTACATAAGCGTTCCGTTACTTTTTTGGGCTAAAATATAGGGTTAGTTTTGAAAAATTACTCAGAACGAGATTTAAAAACTACATAAAGTTCTTCTGCAGTCCAATTATTAAGCTCATCACATGGGCGAATCATTGGCAAATATCCACCCTCTTCTTCTTGCTCTTCCAGTACCGCATTAATGCTCAACTTGCCAAACATCTCTACAATTTTATCCTCCTCCTTGTCGTCCTAGGTCAAGTCGGGGTTCACAAATCCTCCTGAGGTAAAGGTGAAATTAAGGGGTGGAAACGTCATCGGATCCCACGCAACATCCTCCCCTTTGAGCATGTTTTTCCTTCTTTCTTGTTTCTTCATTATGGCAGCTCTTTTTTGGGCCACGCTGGGATTAAATCCTAACCTGAATCTGTCCCTCTTTTTGGCAATGGTTACAGGGTACATCCTACCCTGGTGATGCTTCTCAAATCTTTTTCCTGCTTCAGCACCCTTACCAAAGTTTCTCTTACTTGCATCTTCGCGCATTTGGACAAACTTGACCTTCGAATCTTATTCCCTTCAGCAATAAAGGTCGCGCTTACTAACTCCAACGACCTGAAAGAGCATTCCAATACCCCCGTGTCGATCTCAATATAAGGAGCATCAGCTATTACTGATGCGATGATATCCTCTTCTACACCAATAGTTATTAACTGTCCCTCGACCATGAATTTTAACTTTTAGTGCACCGTAGATGGAATTGCACCGACGGTATGAATCTACGGACGCCCTAGAAGGCAACTATAGGTAGGTCGAATATCCATTACCACAAAATCGACCTCGAAGATGGAGGGTCCAATTTGTAAGGGGACCTCTATCTTTCCTAGCACCTCTCTTTGTGTTCCATCAAAAGCTCAAACTATATTCCATTAAGCCTTTATGTGGGACTCATCTATTGGCAACTTCTTCAACGTGGTCATAGGCAAGACATTTAAGGCCGAACCATTGTCTATAAGGACTTATGAGAGCATATGTCCTTTGCAACGAGTGGTGATATGGAGAGCTTTATATGTACCCCTTCCTCCCTCTGGAATCTCCTCATCATTAAAAGAAATGACGTTATCAACAACAATGTTTCTGACCAACCTATCCAAAATTTCGGTGGTTATTTCCTTTGGCACAAAGGTTTGATTGAGAACCTTGAGTAATGCATCACAGTGCCCCTCTAAACTTAGCAATAGCGATAACATAGATATGCGTTCTGGGAGTTTATACAGTTGCTCCACCACACTGTATTCACTATGCTTGAGGATCTTCAGAAATTTTCGAGCCTCAGATTCTTTTACAGGCTCGAGTAATTCTGTCGGGCGCTCTTCGTAGAAATCCTTCCACGGCTCTTTGTCTAGAGCGTTCTTCCTTTGAACTACGTCTCGGTCTTCTCCAGTAGGTGGTACATAACATCTCTCATGTATCGTAAAGTGTCCAACTTCATTAATCATTTCTTTCTTGGCCTCAATCTCAGCGTGCCTTGGGTCTTCCGGTGTCACTGTGGTGCATGCTTAATTCCAAGTTACTATTTTCCTATCGTCATAGGGAAAGGGTGTTGGTGCTCTTATCACCAATCGCGAGGTCATCTTATTTGCTCCTTCATCAGCTTTTACCTTGGTTCTGATAACCAATGGCTTAATCTCAGCAAGATTCCTCATCAGATATTCATCTGATGCATATATTTTGGGTATGTTGTTCATGCCTTTCTTTTCGAAGAACTCTACTTCACCATTGTCCATCTTGGTCTGAACCAACTGTCTAAACTCTGAACACCATTGAATCTCATGACCTTCTACCCCATGATACTCACAGTAGGGCCTGTCTCTTAAGGACTGAACTTTAGCGTTCTTGATCAGTACTCCAGTATCCATCATCATCGACCACACCCACCGTAGAGGTGTTTTAACATCAGCTATCCATGTCTTTACTTGTTTGCCTTCTTTCTCCAATATAGCATTCACACCAGCATTCTGATGGTTTGGAAGGGTTTTTCTTTTCCCTCTATAGCTTTAAATGACAACATTCCTGTCTTCTGCAGATTCTCCACTACCTTCTTGAAGGCTATACAATTTTCAATCGTATGTCCTGTTATCCCAGCATGATATTCGCACTTAGAATTTGGGTTATACCAATGAGGGAATGGCATTAACATCGGGGTGAGGTGTTGTGGCACCACCAACCAGGACTCAACCAATTGCAAAAATAATTCTACATAAGTTACTGGTATAGGGGTAAAGCTCGGCCTATTCAATTAATTTTTTGTTTTGGACCTTTGGGGGTTTTGAGCTACCGAACTCGTATTAGCCACGTTTGGTTTGTTAATCACCACCCCTTTTGAGAAATTCTAATTATATGCTGAAGTCATGTTCACCTCATTTTCTTTTTTTCTGTAAGGTTTCTTTGAATCCTCTCCATCAAGCTTTACACTATTTATGGCTGCCAAGATTAGTTCGCCGTTCATCAGCATGTCCGCGAAGCTCTTGGTCGCGTGATTTATCATACGGTCATAGAAGTGCCCTTTCAATGTTTCTACGAACATGGGCGTGATTTCATTCTCCAGCAACGGAGGCTGGACCTGGGCTGCCACATCTCGCCACCTTTGGGTATATTGGTAGAAGAAGCTCTTGTTGGCTCTTTGTTCCATCCCCTGCAGAACCATCCTGTTCGAGGCCATGTCTGTCACGTGTTTATATTGCTCGACGAAAGCTTTCGATAGATCTAACCATGTTTTTATGCTGGTTCGATTTAATTGTGTATACCAGCGAGCAACTGATCCAGATAGGCTATCCTGGAAGCAATGTATGAGCAATTTTTCATTATCGAGATAATGTGACATTTTTCTGCAGTACATTGTCAGATGCACTGAAGGGCATGTAGTTCCATCATATTTCTCAAAGTCTGGCATTTTAAATTTTGAGGAAATGACCAAGTCTGTCACCAGGTTGAGATCTCTAGCATCTAGACCTCGATGAATACTAACTCCTTGTAAGCCCTTAACAATTCCTTCAAGTTTTTCACAACAGTCTTCTAATTTCTTGTCTGAGCGACTCCTACTTGCCATTTCATCAAGGTCAGGCACCTCACAATCCTGTTCATCACCTTGACCTACCCTAGACTCCACCAAGGCATTAGTCAAAGTTCTTGGAATGTGGATCTGAACCTTCCCCTTGAGGGCCTCGCGGTCCATTTCATGTGGGGGGTACTGCTTCTCTTACATCCTTAAGGGCCTTGATGACTTCAGGGCTCTTGCCAAGCATGGATGCTATCTGTAGTACTGTATTTTCCTGGGCACTGGTAATCTCATTCTTCAGACCACCTTCAATCTTCTCTAGCTTATCCTGTGTACCCTTCAAGCCAGCTTCCATGTCAGACATTTTGTTTTCTATATCCATTTTGCGGGCTTAAGAGCGAGTTTCGTATGGGTGCGTAATTTTGTCAACTGCGTTTAAACTTCCCATAGTTAATTATTTATTTTAATGCAGGGTGTTAGGTAGAATGGATGCTTAAATGCAAATGATGCAAAATACTAGTGGTATTCCGAAACATAGTGCACTTTATAGATCATAAAATTTCGAGTACACATTATTTTAAATCTAAATAAAGATAAAAATAAGCTCCTATTATGCTACTTTGAGCTGTTTTGATGCTGGTGGCTCAACTTCTCCTCTCGGTGTTGTTTCCTTCTAAACCCTACCAAAGAAAAAAACTGATCTGCCGATACTGCTCAATCGCCTCATCTAGGAAATCTAACAAGTGTTGTCCATCATTTCCTACTGGGAGGAATCTCGATCTTAGAACCCTAGCGTGATTCCTTATTTTCTGAGCTTTGGAAACTGCTTTCTGAATCTGATGCTTCAGATGATCAATATAGAAATGTCGGCCTAAGCATGCGACATCCAAAGCTCACTTAGTATCAGCCCATTGGATTTTCTCATAATCCCAATCATCAATGAAAGTATGGATATGGTCTTTATGTGCCTACAGCTGTTTCTTCAAGTCTTCGATACCCAAACGGAGTAACTCAGCTTCAGCTCCCTTGGCCTCCTCTTCCTTTAGCCTCGCTTGGAGCTCTTGATTTTGATCATGATATTTTCTGAGGCTATGCCGAGCATCTGAATATTGCTCCTCCAAATGTTGCTTTTCTTTAGTGAGTTGACCTGCTTTTTCCTTCTACTTTCGGGCTTCACGCTGCCACTCCTTTGATTCTTTCTTTATTTCCTCCAACTATGCCTTTTCTTCCTTTGAGGTATTGGAACTACCTGTTCGAGCCCCTCAAGCTTTCAAATGATTGTTTTCTTGCGTTAAATCCTGAACATCTTTTAGGTAGAGTTCTTGGTTTGAAAACAAAGTTTTCACCTTCTTCTAGTAGCCTTCTTTTTGGACTTGCTCTGCAAGGAGTTTGCCTTCAAGTTTTGTCACCCTGTCCCATAGCCTTTCCTTTTTCTTTTCGAAGTCTTGTTTGTAAATCTCTACCTCAGTTAGCATAATACTGGGCTGAGGATTATCTGATGCACTCGTCGATACTGGTACACCTATGTTGTCCACCCATTGCTTTCTCCAACTGGCATATTCAGGCACAACACCAGCAAATAGAGCTATTTCTATTAGGAATATTTGCTTCCACTCTTTAGCCAACTCTGTGGCTCGTCTTGTGGAATTAACTTCTGTGTAGGAGAATTCTTCCTCACGTAACCCATGGGTAACATGAATGAACTGTCGAGAACTGTACTGACACTATACGAGCAAAGGGGCATAACTGGTAGCTCCCCATAGGCCTATGAGAGGAACCCACTCTAATTTCTGCACTTGTACAAGATAGGCACTGGGTACATCTACTGGGTTCTCCATGTTACGTCGGCAATAGTGAGGTTTTTAAAGAACGTCGTCCACTGTTCTTGCTTCCCATTTCGCGGCCACTACTTTCTGCTGACCTCTTTGTTTGGGATCAGATCTCTGGATGTGGGATGTCTGCTTATCTTCTCGTTGTCCCAAAAGTGACTTCGCAGCCACAAGTAGAGAAGTTGTGAGCACCTGTTAAACGTCCCTTCCTTGGGTTCGACAAAAATTCAGGGACCTAAAGGTTTATGCTAAAACAGCCGGGACCAGATTCACATTTTTCTGGGCTAGCAAGTTCACTAAGGTTACGTCGATATGCCCCAGAACTTTAGGAAATATTACTAACCCATAAATAGCCAAAGCGAGCAAGTCGATGACTCTTTCGTGCTTTACATCCTTCATGATTTGGGCGTAGATGAACTCCCAAGTGAAGCAAGGGATTTTATTCTTTTCGGCTACATGGGCATCTATTTCTTCAACATTTAGACCAGCAAGCTTGGCAAATTTCTTCTGATACCCCGAGTTTTTCTCCTTCCAGTATATTTTATCAGGTTTCTCTAGATCCAGGTGCAACAAGACCATGTATTCTTCAACGGTGGGAGTCATGTCTTCTTGATTGAAGATGAAACAACGATAAGCCGGATCCTAAAATTTGATGGCTGCCAGCAACATTGACTCGTCTATTTCTACCCCGAGCAAAATGGTTATATCCCCATATCTTTTGGTGAACACGGCTCGATCTTGGGCTTCCAGGCTTTCCCATACAGTGACCAATCCTGACAAATGATTATGAGGCAAACCCATGTACACATGTTTTGGTAGATCAATGGTGGTCCCTTTCTGCGCGCTATCTCCATGTTGGCGTTGAAGTTCTATGGACTCACTTTGGACCTTTGTGTTCGAGCGGAGGACTCCAGAACTAGATAATGTGACCCGAATACTCATGATCTCTGACTGAATAATATATCGGAATACCAACAAGATGCAATGTTATGTATGCTTTAAAAGAATCAAAAATGTGTTAGTATGTACAAATAATAAGATAAAACAACAAGGGTAAGATATAGAAAGTAAAGCAATAAAACGGAAAGTAAAACCTATGGCTTTATAAGGCTTAATGGGGCGAGCTTTCTAAAACATTCATTCATGCGCCTTTGGATCTAGAAAAGGTTCCCGAACCGTCCCTATCCCCTACTCCAAGGTGGATAAGATGTTTGATTCTAGCCCATCATAGGCTTGCAAATCGAACATTGCTCGAGGGGATGCATTTTCGTTATGCCCGTGCGGAGGGTTACTCACGAAAGCATAAGTACTCTAGACCCCGAAAGACTTTCACTAGCCCATGCGGAGGGTTACTCACGAAGGCATAGCTATTTTCTTCCACTTAAGTTTGATAAAGCCCGGGTAGAAGGCTTATGTTATGATGCAAATAGTTTATAGCACCAAGAAAATACACACACAAAATGCAACAGATTAGTAAAGAAAATAATTCGCGATCAAGTAAAAGTTGTGCCCTCTTAAAAAATGTCCCCAGCGGAGTCGCCAAGTTGTGACAATGGAGTCGCCACCGGTCTCTTTTATTGTATTAGGTAGACCGGAAACCTAAAAAACAAACCAGAGATTACGAAATCTCAAGGGTTCAGGGGCACGGTTACACGTGGGAAATGATTAGCACCCCCATCATGCCCGGAGACCGGCGCTTACTTGATCACTAATATTTTCCTTGTAACCCAAATGCGTGCATGCAAAAGTTAGTACAAAAATCCACAAAGTTCTAGAATTGGCTCGAACTCGCTCATGGCTGAGAAAATTCGAATCAATTTAGACGCAAAAGGATTAAGGTATTAATCCTTAAAATTTGACAATGTAATTTTGCATAGGAGTCTCGACCGTTCCCACAACGGCTTGGGGAAAACCAAATTAACCATAATTGGAAGTACATCTCATTTTCATGGTGCAAGAAGAAAACTTTTATAAATGATATTTTATTTGCCTTTATTTGTTTTTAACCCTAGAATGCCAACAATTAGGGGATTAGAGCGACTATTCCTAAAAGTCTATACTTGATAAGTTTTAATTAGAATTAGGTTCAGTTATCTAATAGAAATTACCATATTAAATTAGAAAGTGTATTATTTAAAAGAAAACCCTAAATTTAGGGGATTTAATACTATACATCACTGTGATTTACAAATAAATTAAAATTACCTTACATCTCCGTATATGCATTCTAATAACTAAACCTAAAGTGTATATTTTAAAGCGTGTACAAATTTTAAACTACAAAGAAGTAAAATTATTAAAGGATGTGTATATAGTCTCTATATCCTACATTTTTAATGGGTATTTGACAAGCAAATTAAACAATATTTAAAGAAAATAAATTGAAGGGTTAAAATTAAGGATTAAATTGCATGAAATTCAAAATTAAAGAGCTAAATTAAAACGAAAAAGGGACTAAAGTGAGAGAAAACAAACAGTGAAGGCCGAAGGGAAGACGGAGGAAAGAAGGGCGCGGGTCATGCCTCCGCACGGGTCGGATCCGGGTTGCTCCAGGGGTCGAGTATATAACTTAAATTTTAGAAACAAGTTTTATTTGTTCTTCTCCTGGTGAAATGGATCAAACCGAACTCCTTTGAATCCTTTGAAAACATTCAAAGGTGTTCTTCAAGGGATGAAGAACACTATCATGGTTTCCAGATTCTGGTAGAGGTCTGCGATGTCGGCCGCCGCGGCCTTCGGCAAGTGGTGAATCTCTAGCGACGAGTTTTCTTAGTTTTAGCTCGCGAATATGGCGGATACGATGGCGGTCTCCGGCGGCAGCCTCTCCTCCTTCAAACGATAACCCGTACCCCTCTTCCTTTTTTGAACCGAAACCCAGAAAAATACATGTGTAAAAGAAAAGGTTTAGGTATAGAAATACCTTAGGATTTTGCTGGAAATTTCTTGTATATTGCTTCTCAAAATTCTATGTGTTTACAATGGTAAATTCGAAGGCTTTTATAGCCGATACAGTATATGAAATATATGGGAACGAATTTCCCAGATTACAATCTTAGAAGAAAACCCTAGTATCTAAGGGATTTACTTGCCAGTTTTATTCCAATTTGGCTTGATCTCCACGCCGGCCGATTATTTGCCTTGTTAATTTGATTCAAATTTGATTTGAACAAAATATTCCCTTACTTGTTTGATTCAAACCTGATTTTCCCAACATCTTACCATATTTGTGATCGATTTCTTTACTTTTCTTTTGTTTTGATTCGCTTATAACCATTTCCTTTGCTTGTATGTCACGATCGGTCGAGCATGATGGAGATGGCGAAAAAGCGCAGCCACCGGCATCGAAGGGCTTCATCCTAGCTCGAACAGAATGTCAAACGAGAGCCAAAGTGTCAAGAGCGTGAAGGGCACGCGTAGAGGACGATCCGCGTAAAGCTTCTTTCCATAATCTGGACCATCAATTGAAGCTGGATCCAAGGGTGCTGAGGCGTGCGACAGATGGGTATGGGATTAGGATCTCTAGGGTTTTGATTGGGACCGTTAGATCAAATTTGATCCAACGGTAAAGGTGTGCTGGCGCAATATGGTGATAATCCCTTAAGGTTTCTTGTTTAGCTATGCAAATTGGGCTCTTTTTGTAACATGGACCATATATCATATATATTATTGGGTTCTCATTTTTTAGGTTTTATTTTTGGACTCTAATAAATATAAAGACCCAAATGAATTATCACATACTTTTTTGGGTGGTTTTCATCACTTTTTTGTATATACAAGAACTAATTAAATAAATACAGGTTGGATAAAATAGGTGACTACACCTACAATAATACTCGACTAAGGACATTTAAGAATAACCATATTATTCTAAGGACTTTATTATAATTTAATTTATTTATGCACGCAGAATTATAACTGAAAATAATAATGGCAATGCCTCTTTATGAATAAACAAGGTAAAACAAATGTTATTTACAATCATCTTATGATTGACTTTGGGCATACTCTAACACTTCTTGCTTGTATTCCAGAAAAATTCAGAGTATTTACAATGGATTGGTATGGTTTATATAGCTATTTACATGCCCTAATTACAAAGAATAAAATATCTAATTCCCGATGGTTTGCTTTCTATATTTTGGCTTGATTCCGATTCCCTTCCCCTTTTCGTTTGATTCGGATTTGCTTTCCCAATTTTCCTTCCCTTTTTATTCTTCCTTTGATTTTGCTCTAACTAATTTCCCTTCCTTTTTTGTGTGTGTTTTTAGATGCTGTGGACGGTGAGGGGGTGGGAATACAGCGGTTGTTGGTGTCGTTCTGCAGTCAGCGGTTGAACGGACAGTGGAATGGCTATAAGAGTTGCTTGGCAACTTTAGTTGTGGGAGACGAGAAGCCCAACAGGAGTCCAACAGCTGAGCGCGTGGGCTTCGCGCGCCTGAGGGAGCTGAAGAGTCTATTTCTACATTGAATCTGGACCGTTGGATCAGATCTTATCTAACGACTAAGGATGGACTACACATATAGGAACAAAGGCATCAATTAGGGTTTTATTATTTTGGGCCAAATGGGCCATTAAGTAATGTGGACTCACTTTAATTAATGGAATGTTTTAATAATAATAATAATAAGCCTACCAAAATGCAGTGACTACAACCGTCCCTCTTTACTTATTCTGGTGAAACAATAATAGGGCAAAGAACAAAAGGAACTGATTTTATCCGATCGAACTGTAAATTATTTGTCGGGGTTTGCTACCACTGTGTCCTCAGAGAACAAGTTGAATTTCATTCCTTCAACTCTGAGGTAGAGAAAAGAAACTCTGATCCTTCAAACTTGAGTTGAAAAGGTGATCCGCTCATTCGAACCCGTGGAGGACATACCAAAGGAAAACTTTATCCTACAACCGCTATGGGTGAAAAATTTAAGATATCTTGATCAACCGCTTATGGGTGAAAATTTTAGGATATCTCTATCCTGCAACTGCTTATGGGTAAAAAATTTGGGATATCTCTATCCCCGCAATCGCTTATAGGTGAAAAATTTGGATCACTATCCCGTAACTGCTTATGGGTGAAAATTTGGGATATCTCTATCCCGCAACAGCATATGGGTGAAAAAGTTTGGGATATTTCTATTCTGTAACCGCTTATGAGTTAAAATTTTGGGATATCTCTATCTGCAACCGCTTATAGGTGAAAAATTTTAGGATATTTCTATCCCGCAACCGCTTATGGGTGAAAAAGTTTGGGATATCCTGCAACTGCTTATGGGTGAAAATTTTGGGATATCTCTATCTCGCAACCGCTTATGGGTGAAAAAGTGTAGGATATCTCTATCCTGCAACCGCTTATAGGTGAAAAAGTTGTTCAGGATATCTCTATCCTTCGTTTTTCAAACCCGTTTGCACATTCCGGTAGAACCAAAATAATGACAAAGGACAAAGGAAAATGATCTCATCTGGTCGAACTGTAAATTCTTATTGGGAACATACTGAAACTCCATTTTCTTCACACCTGATGTGGTGGAGTGGTGACTTTGATCCCCATTTTCCTGTGTCTGTAAAAAATAAATGCTATGATTATGATGAATTAGCATGTTCCTAGGGATGCCTGACTCTTGAATGCATGATATGTTTTTTATATATTTTTTTAAAAAATTCCATTTCCGTTTCATCTGATCTTTATACATTTACTCACTCAATCCAGATAAATAGCAATTTCCATTGTCTTTGTTTCACCATTTTCATTATTTATACCTTTTTGCTTCATAGAAAACATATGATCTTTGCCCATTTCCAAGAATTCTTGTATCTTGGGCCTTGGTAATCTACAAATACACTATTGGATTATTATTGTAGTTGATACATCAATATTGAGTGAAAGGCCTTTGTTAAGTGTTCAGAAGTACTATTTTTACTACCCTTTTTACTCATATTATTGTTAGACTTAGGCTCATATTAGTTGCATAATTAGCCATTCTTGCATTAATTCATGTTTCTTTCCACCGTTGAGCTTGATTACATAACTTGGTGATTTTTGTGGAAAAAGATGCTGCTTTGGTGTGTTTTTGTGTGTGTGCAGAATCACTTGCCTAAACAAGGCTGGAACCAGTTGCCAGGACAGTGCATGAAGGAGATGCTGACGCAGTTGCCAGGGCAATGCATGAAGGAGATGTTGAGCTAGTTGCCAGGGCAATTTTTGATAAGGGATAAGATGATATGGTAGTCGAAATTGATGACTAGATAAGCCCAATATGACGTGGAGCAAAGTTAAATCCCAAAGGAGTTTGATTTCCATAAAAAGGTCAAAGAGAAATTAAATCCCAAAAAGATAGGAGAAGATCTAGAAGGAATTTAAATATAATAAAGAAGTATATTCTTTTAAAGTATTTAATTCCAACTTAACTTCCTCCTCAAGAAGGATTTTGACCTAGCCATCTCCTATTTAAAGGAGACCAAGCCGTCAACTCCAAGGAGAGGAAGAAGGGAGAGATTTCGACAAGAGAATGCAAGAGGGGCGAGTTCGATTGAGAGATTTTCCAAAGAGGCTGATCGATTTCTTCTTCTTCTTCTTTGCTTCCATTAGATTCATGGTTTGGGGATTATTCTTTGTATATCTTTTGAACCTAACCATGAACTAACTTGATTGGTTGGGGTTATTGTGTTTTGTTGTTGTGAGAAACAATTGGATTTTGTTTAGGTAATAAGAGTTTACAGTTTCAATTCAAGGTTTACTCATTCTTGGTTTTAATTCTTGTTTGCGAGTGAATTGGGAGAGGATATCGTAACTTCATCTATTTATCTAATATCGGGAGAGTTAGATTCAAGAAACGAATGAGTATGGTCTTTATTCAATCTATTGATGGTAAGGATTAATCTGGCTTAGGAATATGTTAAGGATTTCAACGGCTAAGAGGAACGCAAGATTGGTTGTTGTTCACCCTTGATTCACACAGGGATGTATTGTCAAGGCTTGCACAAGTAGCTAGAGTTTCAACTCAGGGCTAAGAAGAAACCATTGAAGAATGCTCTGCCGAACCTTGAAGTTGATGCTCAACCGCCCAAACAGTTTCCCAGCCAGTTGCCCAGGCAACCGTCGATTAGTTGCCAAGGTAACCCCGCTGCGCAAGTTGCCATGGCAACTGAGTTGCCCTTGCACTCTTTTACCAAGACGATCCAATCGACTATCACACCTCAACTCACGATAACCTGACATATTCCCTCTCTTTTGATTTCATCTATTCTTTTAGTTTATTGCTCTTAGTTTACTCATTAGTTATAATTCCTACAATCACCTACTTGTGTTTTTCTTTTCCAATGCAGTAACTTAAGCAAAGTGGCCCAAACCAATCCATGTAGAGACAATACTCGATACTCAGATCACTTTATTACTTGCGATGTGTATACTTGCACCATTTGCGTAGTACTCAATACGCGCAACAAGTTTTTGGCGCCGTTGTCGGGGATTGCCAATTGGTGTTAGTTGTTTTTGTTATTGCATTTTTTTATCTTAGTTTTACTAACTTTTCTTTTTGTTTGTTTTATCAAAAAAAATTAGGTGCGCTACAAGTTAACAGACATCAACATGTCGGGAAATAAAAGTCAATCTATTCGAGAGTTGATGTTGGAAGATATGAATTAATCCAATCAAGAGTTTCTTGCACCCTTCGATGATTACCTATACCAACCAAGAAAAGCATATACCGTGGAAAACTCGTGCACTTGTTGTGGAGAACATCATGTGTTTGAAAATTGCCCTCACATTTTCAGTGCATATGACTACATGGAGAACCATAGATGGAACCAGTGGCAAAATCCTTCATGGTATGATCAAAATGCTCAAATTGTTTTTACCATAACAATTTTGCTGCAGCAATAGACATGCCTCGGCAATGTAGTCCTTATCAGCAGCCTAGTATCACGGCAACAGATATGCCATGGCAATGTAGTCCTTTTCAAGAACATTCCAATTCCTTGGAGGAAACATTGCTAGCTTCCTTGGCTAAACTTGACGAACCAATTAAAGATATTCGAGAGCTATCAAAGAAAATGTATGCAAGGATAGCTTAGTGGGATGCAACCTTGGGGGATTCAGAAGACCAATTGAGGAGATCCACATATGCCTTGGATAACATGCACCAACAATCCATTCTTGGGGATACTGACGTCCCAAGGCAAGATGATAAAGAGCAATATGAAGAGAGGTCCACGACGTGTGGAGAACAACTAGAACCTCCAAGTCAAGAGGATGCGAGTGAGAGAGACTGCCCAACACATGATGAGCCTGAGCAACAAATTACCTCGGCAATGATTGAGAAGCCTGAATAGAGAAATGCCGCAACAACACTCAATTAAGCTGAGAACAACAATACTACAACAAATTCTGAGGAACCTGATGCCCAGAAGGTTACAACGTTGATGTTGAAGCAAAAATTTGTAGATTGCTCTCATCTACAGTTGCCACGGCAATTGCACGACCACATGCAAGATCAATGATATGATAATACTTTGCCAATGGAATATGAGCAGGTAATGGTTGAACCTTTCGAATTCTTTAAAAACTCACCTCGTCCATTGCATGTATGTCTTGAGGAACCGATGTTGGTAGATTTGAAGCCATCGAAATCTCTACTGATAGAGATGCTTGAGAGACCAAAAGAAAGTGGTGTTTGGACTCGTGAAGCTTTTCAGAAAATTGGTTTTTGCCTTGACTTACAGCGTATTTTGGCAACTGATTGCCAAGACAATTGGCTAGAACAGCAATTACCACGACAATGAAGGCTACATCCAACCATGATGCAGCCCGATGAGAATAAGGTAATTAAATGGTTGGATGTTGATATAAATTTTCCTAATAATATATTCATGCCTTCAGGAACAGTAGCAAGGTGGAAGATGTGCATGGACTACAAGGGAACACGAAAGAAGGGGACCTCTACCATGGTAACACAAAAGGGAGTAGTGGCAAGCACATTGGCCAAACTCTTTTTGGGCAATATTGTCACCCGATGGAGGGTGCGGATGGACTATAAGAAGTATCGGAAACGACCCTCCTCAAGTTTTCTCATATATACAGTAAAATTAGAAGATGCATGAAAAATGCTCTTTCTAAGAATCTTTAATTTTTGTTTTTAATTTTTTTGAAACTTTATTTTATTTTTGGTTATTTTTTTCTTTATTTATTTTTGGAATTTTAGGAGATATTTTATTTTATTTGTCTTCATTATCTTTAGTTTTTAGGTTTTCTTTGCTTTTCCACATCAAGACTCACAACCACCATGCTAAGGAAATTCACTGCCGACTACTTACCACGACATCCACAACAGAGTATGCCCCGGCAACTACCTCAGCTATTGCCACGGCAACAGAAACTGGCGATGCCCAGGCAACAACAATGGCTTTGGAAACTACTGATGCCCAGGCAAGTGAACCTGCCTTGGCAAACATGGATCAAATCAAAGCAATGTTATTCACGCGGTACCAACCACAAGCATTCAACCACCGACCGAAAAATGAATCAAGCAAACGGCACGAAGGAAACTTATCACTCGAGGTGACGACCTCTCCGACTAACTCATTTCATTTAGTTTCTTTTAAATTTTGTTTCGCTTTTACATGCATTGAGGACAATGCTTCTCTTGAGTTTGGGGGGTGTTGGTTTCTAGTTAGTTTCATGTTTAGTTGTGTAATCACTCATTTTTATCTGATTTGTAAATATTGTGCTAATATATAATTAATATTATTGTTGCATGAGTTTTAGTAAGATAAAAATGTATAGGTGCGATATCTGTGAGTGCATATATATGTACGTATTAGTAATCATTTATATGTATGCTCGTATGTTACTGTTTGAATATTTGATTAATTTGCATGTATGATGTATGTATGTATATATAAAGTATATATCTGCATGAGTTGGTGTGTGAGTATATATATATTGGTATATGTATGTGTCCGTATGTATACATATGCATGCTTGTATATCATTAAATGTTAGTGTTTTGCATGTAGACGTATTGTATGTACGTGTGTGTGTGTTTGTATTATTATTAATATTATCATTATTAATAGATTAACTTAAAATGAAACCCATAAATTATAAACCCAAAAAAATAAATAATAATAATTAAGGTCCAGTCTTTATACAAATATAAGACCCAAGTACAAAATTAAGTTACAGGCCCAACCGGCCAAATCCATATCCTATATCTAAAGGCCCTAAATTGTCTAACCCTAGTGTTTTCCCCTTGTGCAGCAAACCAAGAGCCGTTGGATCAAAATGTTGATACAACGGCCATGATCAAAGGGGGAAGTTATCCAGCTGGCCGCGTGTATTACACGCCCGGACCATTCGGCTGCCACGCGTGTGTTCGATCCATGCGCGGACCCTTCGATCTCCCACGCGTGCGTGAATCCCACGCACCATAACTCCTCGACTGCTGAGCTCCACGTGTCACGATCTGGAGCCGTTCCACCCGTTCGAGGTTTCATCTGGACCGTGTATTCTTCAAGCTATCTCAACTGTTGGATCGAATCTAATCCAACGGTCAATAACGCCTCTAGCCGAAGACATCTCCCCCACACCGCCACCATGCTTCCACCATGCCAGCCTCCAACCACCGCGTTCAGGATTACCAGATATATCAAAAATCACCAAAAAAGAGGCGATGTCAGTATCATTTCAGATCTAAAAAAATGTATTTTACAATACTTGCTACCAAACCGAGAAAGAGGGATATATGTATGAAACAAGTAATTTGTAAGTCAGTCCAGTTGTAATCAGTTACAGAAAAATAAAAAAAGAAGCACAAAGTTTCAGTGGTAACTCCTCTTTCTTTTCCTTACTCCATAGCATGCATGTAAAAAAAAGAAGCGATAAAGAAAGAGAGAGGGGTGGATAGGATCCTTACCCTAGTTGTCATTGGTTCTCCCCTTGCCAGTAATAAGCCGCATCAGTTTCTCAAAAACTGAACAAGGTGAACTGAAAAGGGGGAGAGATCCCTTTCGGTCTTGTTTTTAAAAAAATGGTTTTCATCCTCGTATTTTCTTAGATCTAGAAAAAAGGGAGTCTTTTCTAGGAATCTAAGTTGTGTTTTGAGTTCTGGGTTCATCAAGGGTTTGAGTTTGGTTATTTGAGAGAAAAATGAGAGAGTGTGGGGAAACGTATCTTAAGGCTAAAAAAATGAGAAAAGGGGAGAGGGGAGGCTGGTTAAAGAGATTTATAATTAAACCTCCAATATAAATTGGTCTAATTACATCATAAGTCATCATGCGTTTTGGGTATTTTCGAAACGGTCTCGCCCCTTGGGAAAATTACGAACCTAGTCCTCTTTATATTTCCAAGCCTTTTAATTCCGTCCTGAAATCTATCCGAAATTCGTTTTCAAATGGATAAATTACGCCCTAAGGATCTCCGCATTTTTTAACTTTGCATTTCTAGCTTGCCCCTTGGTCTAACTACAGATTTAGTCCTTTTAGGTTCTGTTTAATTTGCAATTACGTCCCTAAATCGCACTTTATTACCTTTTAATTTCTGTTTCTCATGTTTGTTTCTTTTCATTTCAGTCATGTTCCATATTTAAACATTCATGTTTGTTTATTATGATCGTATATGTTGATGTAGCCTTTTTTCATTCTCACATGTCTCTCTTACATGCTTCGTATTCTCATGTTTATATGTATATATGTGTTCAGTTCATGGTGATTATGTATTTTATGCGTTTGTTCGGTCATTCGTATCATACATATTCGATTGATATTTTAGTTGGCTCGTACACAACATGTTTTGTAGTTTAGCATGTATTGTATGTTCTCTTTGCTTTTAGGTTACGTGTTATTATATTTTATTTGTCATGTATAATACCATGTTTCTATTTTTCGTATGTAGATTATGCCGAAAGCTATGTGCTAGGTATTAGTTTCTCTATTAGTACGTTATTCTGAGTTGTGAAAATTGAAAGCATAATATATTCATGTTCTACATATGTTACAATGTATTTTATTTTTAATACGTATGTCTTCTTGAAATATGTGTTTTTGTTCCCACATGTATTTATTCATGCCTTGTTATTGTGATATGTTATATTCGTTTTTATTTATGCGTTAGATTAATATTTATTTGTGTTTTAAATTAATATTTATGAATATTAGCATTTTTTTTGTTAAATTTGTTTTTATAAGTAAAATTAATATTTATGTACGTATGTTTTAGATTAGTATTTTATTTATGTTAGATTAGTATTCTATTATGTTAATATTTATTGTATTTAAATTATTTGCCATGTTTTATATTTTGCTCACTAAATTTGCATAATGGAATATATAATGTCAATGCGGTGCCCTTTTATCCGAGCGTAAACGGGGCCAGTATCAGGCGTAGTGATAGTGGTTGGGCGTTTACTCTCGGGGATATTTTTTAGCGAAACAGACCACGCTACTGATGGCGACTCCGCTGGGGATATTTTTGTTTTTTAGAAAACGAATGAGAGTCAAGCTTTTTAAATAATTACCGCTTTACTAATATTAAAAATTCTGGGTTAAAGTGACTATTAAAGTAACGTTCGGTTATAATTGCGCGTTTATTTTAACGCATTTAAAATATGGCATATAAACCCATTTTTTAAGTGGGGGAAAACGCTAATGCTTTCGTGGAGATATCGTTCTCCCGTATGGGCCTAGCAAGTACCTTCGAGGCTCGAGTACCTTATACTTTCGTGAGGACACCGTTCCTTCGTATGGGTATAAGCGAATGGGTCCCTCTGAATTGAACCCGATTGAAAGGAGCCTATAATGGGTGATGATCGGGGGCCTTGCTACTCTTAGTAGGGGATAGCAAGGACAATTCGGGTACCTCCTAGAACCAAGACTGCATGTAGAGAATACATAGAAACCCACCCCTTTAGAGCCATGCGGATAACCTTAGGTTTTAGACGGGATAAATAGGGCTGTTGTATGTGTTTATTCTGTTTAATTTTTCCTTTTATTTATATATTTATTGATTTTATCTGGTACTAACTTGTTTTCTTTTTCGCTTTTGTTTTTTTCATACATCATACATTTGCATCACATAAAGGTACTAGATCAAGTGGTTTGCCCAATCAGAAAGTCTTTCACCATGGAAAAAGGTGTCTTAGGAAAGAAGAGCTTAATTTGTCAGTCAGACATTGGTCAGAGGTCAACCAGAAAGCCCAATGGGACAGTTCGTCGAACGAACGCGTAATAGCACGTTACACCTATGTGAGTCTCCAACAGAACAACTTATGGGATCTTCAAAGCATTTGGGAAAGATGGGATCGAAGACTACAGGACTTGTTCTGCGATAGTTATGGCGACATTGCACAACTATTATATGTTCGGGTTAACCAGCCCCTGCTCCGAGCTATTTTTCAGTTATGGAATCCTGTCTTTTGTTGCTTCACCTTCAATGGGCAGGACATGATGCCTACAGTAGAAGAATACACTACTTTACTTAACCAGAAGAACATTCAGGAAGATTGGATCTACGTGAAGCCTCTGAGGAATCAGAATTACACTTCGAAGCTAAAACCTTTGCAGGAATGAGTGACGATTGGGTTAATGGCCTGATTCAGCTCCGAGGAGACAATACAGTTTTTGCATGGGAAAGTATTCGGGACATCATACCGACACATCCAGACGAGGCAAAGAAGATGGACCTATTCGCCTTAGGAATATATGGCTTGGTGATCTTTCCGAGAGTACTTGGGAACATTGACATAGCCATTCTGGACTTGTTTGAGCGTATGAAATGGAGAGCGAACCCAGTACCAGCAATCTTTGCTGAGACCTTCATTTCTTTAAATGCTAGTCGGAAGCATGAAGAAGGACGTTTTCGAGGATGTGCACAGCTGTTACAGCTGTTACAAAGCAATAGCGATGTGAATGTCGGTGAGGTGGGCCATTTCATGAGGAACGGCAGATGTTATTCCTCTGAGGCTTTGAGGGCAGCTGAAGCGGTCAAAGATAAGAGAAATAATACATCGGTTAGCCCCACACAGATATTCGGTGAAGAACCTCTTCCAAAGATAAATGAGCCGGTAATTGAGGCTTAGGCCAAAGAATTTCTAAAGTTCCTGAGACATAGCGAGTACAGCGTAGTGGAACAACTATGAAAGCAACCGCTAGGATCACAGTGCTGGAGTTGCTCTTGAGTTCAGAAAGACACCGTGAGGCACTATTAAAAGTACTAAATCAAACTTTTGTGCCCCAGGATATTTTTGTGACAAAACTGGACAGGATAGTGGGGCATATCACTGCCTATAATCATATAACATTCAATGATAACGAGATCCCCGATGGAGGAATGGGGTCCACCCAAGCCCTTAACATCACAACCCACTGCAAAGGGTATGTAGTACCTGGGGTACTGGTTGACAACGGGTCAGCATTGAACGTGTTGCCTATGGTGACCTTGCAGAAAATACCAATAGATGGTTCTCACCTAAAGCCCTGCCATAACTCCGTAAGAGCCTTTGACGGTACACAAAGAGGAACAATGGGAAAATTTGAGGTGCCTTTATTGATCGGGCCGACTGAGTATGTGATTGATTTTGTGGTAATGGACATAAAACAATCTTACAGCTGCTTATTGGGAAGGCCATGGATCCACTCCGCAGGAGTTGTCCCCTCATCATTACATTAAAAATTAAAATTCATAGTCGAAGGCAAATTGGTCACAGTAGAGGCCGAGCAGGAAATTGTTGCTTTAGTGACATCAGATGTCCCTTATATTCAAAATGACGAGGATGCTGCAGAATGCTCTTTTTGAGCATTAGAGCTAGTGAATGCCACATTCGTCGCGGAGGGAAGTCGGATCCCCTATTCCAGGTTATCTAATTGTACCAAGATGACCGTCGCAAAAACTTTGGGCCGAGGAGCCAAAGTAGGAAGAGGGTTGGGGAGGAGATTACAAGGGAGCCTAAGAGCCAAAAGTATGATAACCAAGAATGACCGTTTTGGGATGGGTTACAAACCAAGTGTCCAACAGAGAAAAAAAGAATACAAGAGAAAAGAATAACAAAGAAAAGCCAGATTTAAAGGAGAAGACATTCCGTGGAGACCAATGTCCTTCCCTAGTTTGAAAACTACTTTTGTCTCCGGAGGATTCTACCAACCAGGTCAAGAAGTTGAAGAGGCAATTAAGGAAAATGACGTACTCAACAAGGAGGAGATATTCAATGAATCACTTGAAGGGATGTACATTAACATGATAGCTGGCAAGGGCCAAGTCAGCAAAATGTTGACCAACATCTACCCCTGCCGTCCCGGGGAAACACTTGATAACTGGAGTTGCATTGATCTACCTGTGGTTTTTAGGAATAGATCAGAGTAATGCTCCGAATCAACCTTTTGTTTTTGCCCATAAACAATGGGGATCTCTTGTATAGGGCACCTATGTTAACTTTTTGTTGGAATGAAAATATCCTCCCCGTTTTCTTAAATGACAAACATTTCATTTATTTCATTCATGCATTCTTCATGTTCATTCACTTCATATAAAGCCATCCTCTTCCCAATACAATTCATTCTCATTTAATGCAGGTCGCTCATGATTGACTGTATGAATAATACCGGATCAAATCCCGGAGTGAATTTTGAATGCCCCGAGATCTCAGAGGGAATTGAGGAAGAAGATGATGAGATAAAATGTGAGGTCCCGGTAGAGCTAAGGAGAATGGTGGCCAACGAAAAAAGGCAAATCATGCCACACCAAGAAGAAACAGAAGTTGTAAACTTGGGGACTGAAGAAGAGAGAAAAGAAGTGAAAATAGGGATGACGTTTTCCTTGAAAACCAGGCACGAACTGATAACCCTACTCCAGGAATTTAAGGATGTTTTCGCCTGGACCTATCAAGATATGCCAGGATTGAATACTAACAAAGTGGTGTACAAATTGCCAACAAAGCCGGAGTGCAAGCCAATACAGCAAAAACTTCGGAGAATGAGACCAGACATGTTGTTAAAGATCAGAGAAGAGGTAAAAAAAATAGTTTGATGTTGGTTTCTTGGAGGTAGCCAAATACCCCGAATGGGTTGCAAACATCGTACTAGTACCGAAGAAGGACAGGAAAGTTCGTATGTGTGTGGATTATAGGGATCTAAACCGAGCCAGCCCTAAAGACAACTTCCCCTTACCACATATTGACACGCTGGTTAACAACACTACGGGACATTCATGGTTTTCATTCATGGACGACTTTTCAGGGTACAACCAGATAAAGATAGACTCTAACGACATGGAGAAAACTACATTCATAACCATGTGGGGCACTTTTTGCTACCGGGTGATGCCTTTCGGACTCAAGAACGCAGGGGCAACTTACCAAAGAGCAATGGTGACTCTTTTCCATGACATGATGCACAAAGAAATAGAAGTATACGTGGACGACATGATCGCCAAGTCCCGAACAGAAGAGGAGCACCTACAGAACTTAAGAAAACTATTCCAAAGACTATAGAAATACCAGCTGAGGCTTAACCCTGCCAAGTGTACCTTCACCGTTACTTCTAGAAACCTCCTAGGGTTCGTGGTAAGTAGAAGAGGGATTGAGATCGATCCAAATAAAGTGAAAGCCATCCAGGATCTCTCACCACCCCACACTAAAAAAGAAGTTCGCAATTTCCTGGGGAGGTTGAATTATATCTCTCGTTTCATTTCCCAATTAACCGATCGGTGTGACCCGGTCTTCAGACTTCTTAGAAAGAATAATCCTGGTGTGTGGGATGAGGAATGTCAAGGAGCCCTAGAAAAGATCAAAAGGTACCTGACAAATACTCCGATTTTAGTCGCGCCAGTACCAGACCGACCATTAATCCTCTACCTGACAGTCTTTGAGAATTCAATGGGGTGTGTATTGGGGCAACACGATGAATCAGGGAAAATGGAGCAAGCCATCTATTACCTAAGCAGAAAGTTCAATGATTGCGAAACGCGGTACCCGCCAGTTCAGAAGCTGTGTTGTGCTCTAGTTTGGGCTACCAAGCGGCTTAGGCAGTATATGTTGTACCATAATACTTGGTTGATATCCAAGCTAGACCCATTGAAGTTCTTAATGGAAGTGCCAGCACTAACGGGAAGGATGGCCCGCTGGCAGATGCTCTTATCCGAATTCGATATTGTATACGTGAGCCAGAAAGCCGTAAAGGGGAGTGTCATAGCAGATTTCCTAGCTAGTCGCGCTTCGGACGACTATAAGGCGTTGAACTTTAATTTCCCTGATGAAGACTTGATGTGCATTACAACCGAGGAAGAGGTTTCAGATGATAAATCATGGAAGCTTTACTTTGATAGAGCCTCTAACGCCCTCGGACATGGGATAGGAGCCGTGCTAATTTCCCCTGAGAATGTCTATTATCCCTTCACCAGCAGACTAGAATTCTTCTGCACCAACAATATAGCTGAATACGAAGCCTGCGTTATAGGACTAAACTCAGCTATTGAAAGAAAGATTAAGGAACTTTGAGTATTCGGAGATTCATCCTTAGTGATTTACCAGTTGCGTGGGGAATGAGAAACCAGGGACCCGAAGTTGGTCAAATATTATGAATTGATTCAAGAGCTCACCAAGGAGTTCGAAAAGGTCAGCTTCAATTACCTTCCCCGAGAAGAAAATCAGATGGCAGACGCCTTGGCAACCTTGGCTGCAATGTTTAAAACAAACACTGGGACAGAAATGAAGCCCATTAATATGCAGACGTTTGAAAGGCCTGCTCATTGTTATAATGTGCAGGAAGAGATTGATGGAAACCCATGGTACTATGACATCTTGCAATATGTCAAGCTTCAAAAGTATCCCGAAGGGGCAAATGACAATGACAGAAAAACACTCAGAAAAATGGCAACAGGATATGTCCTAGATGGGGAGATCCTATATAAAAGAGGTCATGATTAGACATTGTTGAGATGTGTGGATGCCTGGGAGGCGAAGGAGATTTTAGCCAAGGTACACGATGGTCTATGTGGAACGCACGCCAAGGGGTTGTCTATAAAATTATGAGATATGGCTATTTCTGGTTGACCATAGAGGGAGATTGTATCGATTACGCCAGGAAATGCCACAAGTGCCAAATTTATGCTGACAAGATTCACGCTCCCCCATCGCCTTTACACACTATGAATTCTCCGTGGCCTTTTGCAGCGTGGGGCATGGACGTCATCGGGCAGATTCACCCAAAGGCTTCCAAGGGACACCGTTTCATTTTGGTCGCTATAGACTATTTCACTAAATGGGTGGAGGCAGCGTCTTACGCCAACATCACAAGGACTACAGTATGTAGATTTCTAAAGAAGGAGATTATTTGTCGATACGGTTTGCCAGAAAGGGTCATCACCGACAACGCTTCCAATCTGAATAACAAAATGATGACGGACGTGTGCAACCAATTTTAGATAACACACCATAATTCCACAGTCTATCGTCCTAAAATGAATGGGGCAGTGGAAGCAGCAAACAAGAACATAAAGAAGATCATAGCGAAGACGACGAATACCTACAGGGATTGATACGAGAAGCTACCATTTTCCCTTTTCGCCTATACGACATCCGTTCGCACATCAACAGGGGTAACACTCTACTCTTTGGTGTATGGTACCGAAGCAGTACTCCCCATTGAGGTAGAGATTCCGCCGCTCCGGGTCTTAAATGAAGTAAAATTGGAAGAATCTGAATGGCTGCAAGCCATACTCGACCAGCTAAATCTCATTGAAGAAAAGAGACTAAAGGCCATTTGCCATGGTGCTCAAGAAAAGAGACAAAAAGGTGTGCCCAAGAGAGTTCAGAGAGGGGGATCTGGTGCTCAAGAAAATCCTCCCGATTCAGAAAGATTCTCGAGGAAAGTGGATGCCCAACTGGGAAGGGCCATACGTGGTAAAAAAGGCTTTATTAGGAGGAGCCCTAATCTTAACTGAAATGGATGGAGATGAGCTGAAAAGCCCTGTAAATTCCAATGCTGTTAAGAAATACTACGTTTGAAAAAAAAAGAAAAAAAGAAGAAGAAATGAAGAAAAAACAAAGAAAAAATAAAAGAAGAAGAACAAAAATGGAGAGCTCAGGGCGAAAACCCGAAACAGGGCGTCTTGAAGCAAAGGAAGGACCCGAGTCGAAAACTCGTAAAGGGCGGCTCGGATAAATTGAGAGGTTGGATATTCGAAGAGAATGGTCGTCCCCGTAAATCCTGTGAAGAGGGAGCTTTAGGCAAAAATCCTACGCCGGTTGACGGGATCATGTATCATTCATACTAAAGATAATGAGGGATCTTGTATTTCATGTTTGGCTTTTCCTTTTCCTCATGTGTGTCATAACTCTCTCAAAGTATCCCAAACCCTTAATCGTAATAAAATCATGTTTTTGAGCATTCATTCCTTGCCTTCTTGTTAATATCATGCAAATAAGCTAACATAGGCTTATGATAAACAAGAGATTTCTGAGCATTACTTTGATCTAATCTTAAAGATGCATGCGATTAGAAAATGATGTTAACTTTGCCCTCTAGCTCCCTACATAACGGCTGTTGGCATGGAAGGCAAAAGGCTTCAAGCACCAGGATAGGATGACCAATGGCGCACGCCCTGCTTGTTCAAGAGAAAGCATGCGAGATAACAAGAGAGATCTCCCAGGTGAAAACCCGGAAAGGCACCCCTTGAAAAAAAAAGGGAAAAGAAAGAAAGAAAAAGAAAAAAAATAAAAAAAGCAACAAAAAAGGAAGGAAAAAAAGGAAAAAGAAGAAAAAAAAACCTCTAAAGCGAAAACCTGAAAGGGCACTTTAGAACCCCAAATCGGAAATTCAGAAAAAGAAAGGTTGGAATGGTTGAACCCGACAGTGAAATGGGGTATCGCCACCAAAAAAGGGGAGAAAGTGAACAACGTAAAGTCGAGGTTGACTGAGGACTAAAGCAGGCCCACCAAGATATTGACACTCATGCATCATGAATAGTTAGACATCCCTAGGATTAGGAGCATGTCAATTCATTTGTCATAGCATTTTGTCTTATCTTAGACAGGTATCTATAGATTCAAAGAGACATCGGTAGCCATCTTGGTGTGAATCCAAATGTGAAGATGAAGGTTCTATATACGAAAGGCCTATGTTTCCAAGCGACTGCAGAGAGAGGTTCTATATAGGAAGAATCCGCCGCTCCAGGGTTCCAGGAGCTGAGAGTTTTGTATAGGAAGAGCTCGCAGCTCCGGGGTGAAGATTAGCAGTTCTATATAGGAAGAGCTCGCAACCGAAAGAATTCACCCATGACACACAAGGTTTTATGTAGGGAGAACCTGTTGCGTTAAAAGCGAGGAGTCCTATATAGGAAGGGCTCTGAGCTTTACTGTCTTAGAGTGAGAGGTTTTATATAGGAAGAACTCACAACTTCGAGATTTAGAAAGCTAAAAGTTCTATATAGGAAGGATTGGCGGCTCCCAGGTTTGAAGACGATCAGTTCTATAAAGGAAGAACTCCCAGTCAGAAGAACCCATCCGTGGTACAGAAGGTTTTATGTAGAAAAAACCAGCCGCGTTGAAGGTAAAGAGTTCTATATAGGAAAGACTCCAAGCCTTACCGTCTCAAGATGAAAAATTCTATATAAGAGGGACTCATAACTTGAGGCTTCACAGCGAAGGGTTCCATATAGGAAGAGCCTGTAGCTCCAAGATCGGAGGGGGAAGAAGTTATATAGGAATGACTTACGAGCCCGAAGATTCAGCCGAGGAAAAGCGGAGAGTTCCAGAAGAGTACGTGTTTCCAAAGCTACAAATAGGGAAGTCAGATAAAAATGAGTGCTTATGAATCTTTTCTTTGTTCCCATTCCACGAGAACAAGCAAAAAGGGGCAACTGTAATCACTCATTTTTATCTGATTTGTAAATATTGTGCTAATATATAATTAATATTATTGTTGCATGAGTTTTAGTAAGATAAAAATGTATAGGTGCGATATCTGTGAGTGCATATATATGTACGTATTAGTAATCATTTATATGTATGCTCGTATGTTACTGTTTGAATATTTGATTAATTTGCATGTATGATGTATGTATGTATGTATATATAAAGTATATATCTGCATGAGTTGGTGTGTGAGTATATATATATTGGTATATGTATGTATACGTATGCATGCTTGTATGTCATTAAATGTTAGTGTTTTGCATGTACACGTATTGTATGTACGTGTGTGTGTGTTTGTATTATTATTAATATTATCATTATTAATGGACTAACTTAAAATGAAACCCATAAATTATAAACCCAAAAAAATAAATAATAATAATTAAGGTCCAGTCTTTATACAAATATAAGACCCAAGTACAAAATTAAGTTACAGGCCCAACCGGCCAAATCCATATCCTATATCTGAAGGCCCTAAATTGTCCAACCCTAATGTTTTCCCCTTGTGCAGCCAACCAGGAGCCGTTGGATCAAAATGTTGATCCAACGGCCACGATCAAAGGGGGAAGTTATCCAGTTGGCCGCGTGTATTACACACCCGGACCGTTCGACTGCCACGCACGCGATCGATCCACGCGCGGACCCTTCGATCTCCCACGCGTGCGTGAATCCCGCGCGCCATAACTCCTCGACTGTTGAGCTCCACGTGTCACGATCTGGAGCCGTTCCACCCGTTCGAGGTTTTATCTAGACCGTGTATTCTTCAAGCTATCTCAACCGTTGGATCGAATCTGATCCAACGGTCGAGAATGCCTCTGGCCGAAGACATCTCCCCCACACCGCCACCATGCTTCCACCATGCCGGCCTCCAACCACCGCGTTCAGGATTACCAGATATATCAAAAATCACCAAAAAATAGGCTATGTCAGTATCATTTCAGATCTAAAAAAAATGTATTTTACAGTACTTGCTACCAAACCGAAAAAGAGGGATATATGTATGAAATAATTAATTTGTAAGTCAGTCTAGTTGTAATTAGTTACAGAAAAATAAAAAAAAGAAGCACAAAGTTTCAGTGGCAACTCCTCTTTCTTTTCCTTACTCCATAGCATGCATGTAAAAAAAAAGAAGCGATAAAGAAAGGGAGAGGGGTGGATAGGATCCTTACCCTAGTTGTCCGTGGGTCTCCCCTCGCCAGTAATAAGCCGCATCAGTTTCTCAAAAACTGAACAAGGTGAACTGAAAAGGGGGAGAGATCCCTTTCGGTCTTGTTTTTAAAAAAATGGTTTTCATCATCGTATTTTCTTAGATCTAGAAAAAAAATGAGTCTTTTCTGGGAATCTAAGTTGTGTTTTGAGTTCGGGTTGAAGCGAAGGTTGTTTTTGTGGGTTTTTTAGGTTCGCGGCCGCCAACTAGCGGGGCCGGCGGCAGAAAGGACGCGGAGAGTCGCCAGTTTCTAGGTTCATCAAGGGTTTGAGTTTGGTTATTTGAGAGAAAAATGAGAGAGAGTGGGGAAACGTATCTTAAGGCTAAAAAAATGAGAAAAGGGGAAAGGGGAGGCCGGTTAAGGAGATTTATAATTAAACCTCCAATATAAATTGGTCTAATTACATCATAATTCATCTCGCGTTTTGGGTATTTTCGAAACGGTCTCGCCCCTTGGGAAAATTACGAACCTAGTCCCCTTTATATTTCCAAGCCTTTTAATTTCGTCCTAAAATCTATCCGAAATTCATTTTCAAATGGATAAATTACGCCTCAAGGATCTTCGCGTTTTTGAACTTTGCATTTCGAGCTTGCCCCTTGGTCCAACTAAAGATTTTGTCCTTTTAGGTTCTGTTTAATTTGCAATTGCGTCCCTAAATCGCACTTTATTACCTTTTAATTTCCGTTTCTCATGTTTGTTTCTTTTCATTTCAGTCATGTTCCATATTTAAACATTCATGTTTGTTTATTATGATCGTATATGTTGATGTAGCCTTTTTGCATTCTCACATGTCTCTCGTACATGCTTCGTATTCTCATGTTTATATGTATATATGTGTTCAGTTCATGGTGATTATGTATTTTATGCGTTTGTTCAGTCATTCGTATCATACATATTCGATTGATATTTTAGTTGGCTCGTACACAACATGTTTTGTAGTTTAGCATTTATTGTATGTTCTCTTTGCTTTTAGGTTACGTGTTATTATATTTTCTTTGTCATGTATAATACCATGTTTCTATTTTTCGTATGTAGATTATGCCGCAAGCTATGTGCTAGGTATTAGTTTCTCTATTAGTACGTTATTCTGAGTTGTGAAAATTGAAAGCATAATATATTCATGTTCTACATATGTTACAACGTGTTTTATTTTTAATACGTATGTTTTCTTGAAATATGTGTTTTTGTTCCCACATGTATTTATTCATGTCTTGTTATTGTGATATGTTATATTCGTTTTTATTTATGTGTTAGATTAATATTTATTTGTGTTTTAAATTAATATTTATGAATATTAGCATTTTTTTTGTTAAATTTGTTTTTATAAGTAAAATTAATATTTAAGTACGTATGTTTTAGATTGGTATTTTATTTATGTTAGATTAGTATTCTATTATGTTAATATTTATTGTATTTAAATTATTTGCCATGTTTTATACTTTGCTCACTAAATTTGCATAATGGAATATATAATGTCAATGCGGTGCCCTTTTATCCGAGCGCAAACGGGGCCAGTATCAGGCGTAGTGATAGTGGTTGGGCGTTTACTCTTGGATAACGGGGCCTTTAAAATTTATTCGCAATTATAACCGAATTTTAAACTAATCGTCACTTTAACCCGGAAAATCCAATATTAATAAAGCGGTAATTATTAAAGTACCAATTTTAGGCGGTGTGGGGGTGCTAATCCTTCCCCATCCGTAACCGACTCCCGAACTCAACAGTTTTCGAATCTCTGGTTTTATGGTGTCCGACCTACCTAAATGGCCGGTGGCGACTCCAATTTCTAAATAAACGCGGTTTTTTTAAAAAAAAACCCACGAAATGAATATTTTAATACCTGAAAAACTACAAACACTTCGAAAACTCGTTTTTTAGCGAAACAGACATCGCTACAAGTTGCATTCATCTTTAGCAATCACATATAGGTTGCATATGTTACTTGCCATGCCTTTAATTGGATTTAATTGCTTAAGACTTTTTGAATATCCAATGATGAATTTTTTCCACTGCATTTAACTGAAAGAACCTTTAATTTTAGGATTGCATGAAAAGAACTTAGAATTTTACTATGACGCTGATTTTTTTACACGGTTGTGGCTTGTTGATTAAAAGAAACTTAGTGAACTTAGGTTTCTTAAAATTTGGGTAAATTTAAAATTGAAAATTAAAAGTTAATTTCTTGCTAGAGGTGCCCGAAATTGGCTTTAGTAGTAAATGCACTTTCTTTCTAGAGGTGCCCGAAACTGGCTCTAGTAGTTAATGCACATTAAAGAATCGCTAGAGGTGCCCGAAATTGGCTCTAGTCGACTAAAATAAAATGAGAAATTGCTTACTTTGCTAGAGGTGCCCGAAATTGGCTCTAGTGAAAATAAAAATAAATGCCCCGGTAATTAAATTGATAAAAGCCTATTGTTCACATAGAATCTTGAAAATCAACTTGTACACAACTACGCACACACATTGTCACGAGCATTATAGTTCAATTTCGGGTAATTTTTGTGCTATTCGAAAAATTAAAAGGTGATCATACTTTGTGCCACGGTTCTGAGGTTCGAATTCAAGTTTGAAGCATGTCTTTGATGATTAAAGTCTTGGTAGGTACTTGTTAGTTTGCATTGCTTGAGGACAAGCAATAGTTCGAGTTTGGGGGTGTGTTAAGTGTTCAAAAGTACTATTTTTATTACCCTTTTTACTCATATTATTGTTAGACTTAGGCTCATATTAGTTGCATAAGTAGTCATTCATGCATTAATTCATGTTTCTTTCCACCGTTGAGCTTGATTACATAACTTGGTGATTTTTGTGGAAAAAGATGCTGTTTTGGCGTGTTTTTGTGTGTGTGCAGAATCACTTGCCTAAACAAGGCTGGAACCAGTTGCCAGGGCAGTACATGAAGGAGATGTCGAAGCAGTAGCCAGGGCAATGCATGAAGGAGATGCCGAGCTAGTTGCCAGGGAAATTTTTGGTAAGGGATAAGATGATACGATAGTCGAAATTGATGACTAGATAAGCCCAAGATGACGTGGAGCAAAGTTAAATCCCAAAGGAGTTTGATTTCCATAAAAATGTCAAAGAGAAATTAAATCCCAAAAAATAGGAGAAGATCTAGAAGGAATTTAAATATAATAAAGAATTATATTCTTTTAAAGTATTTAATTCTAACTTAACTTCCTCCTCAAGAAGGATTTTGACCTAGCCATCTCCTATTTAAAGGAGACCAAGTCGTCAACTCCAAGGAGAGGAAGAAGGGAGAGATTTCGACAAGAGAAGGAAAGATGGGAGAGTTCGATTGAGAGATTTTCCAAAGAGGGCTGATCGATTTCTTCTTCTTCTTCTTTGCTTCCATTAGATTCATGGTTTGGGGATTATTCTTTGTATATCTTTTGAACCCAACCATTGAACTAACTTGATTGGTTGGGGTTATTGTGTTTTGTTTTTGTGAGAAACAATTGGATTTTGTTTAGGTAATAAGAGTTTGCACTTTCAATTCAAGGTTTACTCATTCTTGGTTTTTATTCTTGTTTACGAGTGAATTGGGAGAGGATCTCGTAACTTTATCTATTTATCTAATATCGGGAGAGTTAGATTCAAGAAACGAATGAGTATGGTCTTTATTCAATCTATTTATGGTGAGGATTAATCCGGCTTAAGAATAAGTTAAGGATTTCAACGGCTAAGAGGAGCGCAAGATTGGTTGTTGTTCACCCTTGATTCACGCAGGGATATATTGTCAAGGCTTGCACAAGTAGCTAGAGTTTCAACTTAGGGATAAGAAGAAACCATTGAAGAACACTCTGCCGAACCTTGAAGTTGCTGCCCAGCTGCCCAAACAGTTGCCCAGCCAGTTGCCCAGGCAACCGTCGATTAGTTGCCAAGGTAACCCCGCTGCGCAAGTTGCCACGACAACTGAGTTGCCCTTGCACTCTTTTACCAAGACAATCCAATCGGCTATCACACCTCAACTCACGATAACCTAGCCTATTCCCTCGCTTTTGATTTCATCTATTCTTTTAGTTTATTGCTCTTAGTTTACTCATTAGTTATAATTCCTACAATCACCTACTTGTGTTTTTCTTTTCCAATGCAGTAACTTAAGCAAAGTGGCCCAAACCAATCCATGTGGAGACGATACTCGATACTCAGATCACTTTATAACTTGCGACGTGTATACTTGCACCATTTGCGTAGCACTCAATACGCGCAACAGCCTTCTTGAATGGTTCTAAAAGCTCTAGACCTTCAGGTGTCTCTTAAAATAATATCAAGCACATTCAGCACTTCTTGTGAGTTTTTGAACTGCTTGTAGGGGGTCTCCACCTTAAATATCTTTGAATGATATTGGCACTTTAATCTATTCCTCTCGCACTCATCAAAGTTAGTGATCTTGAATCCTTGATCCACATAAATTTCCCCACTCTTCTGCATCACGAGAAGGCGTGATAAGTGAGAAGTTCAACTTGAAGCGATGATGTTTTCGCCCCTCCAACCTAAGGGATCGAGAGCTGGGGAAAGCTTATCTTTCTTGAAGTGGTGTAGGGTGTCTTGCCCTCCATTCTTGAAGTGATGTAGGGTGTCTTGCTTTACTTCAAGAGTCTTGTTTATTCTTGAAGCGATGTGGGGTGTCTTACCCATCATTCTTGAAATGATGTAGGGTGTCTTGCCCTACTTCAATAGAATTGCTTCTTCTTAAAGCAAAGTGGGGTGTCTTACCCCTCATTCTTGAAATGATGTAGGGTGTCTTATCCTATTTAAAGATAATTGCTCATGAACATATATTTTCAGCTCCTGCGTGCAGATACCCCACTGTCCTTTGTCATTTAGTAAAATGATACCTCAATATCTTTAGGTTCTTTTTGATAAAATCATGTTCAACTCAGATAGAAAAAGATCAATTCAAGTTCTTGCAACAAAAAATGGTGTATGGTAATCCACCATTAGCAAGTTCAAACTTGAGGTCATATATCAGAGCGAGTACCTTCTTCAAAGTCCCTACATTTGAAGAAATCTTTTTGTCTACTTAGAAACGTCTGCTTATTGGTCGTCATTTTAATGAAAGATACCTTTAAGAACAAGGAAACCAGGATTTTAAAGAAAAAATAGAATAGGATGCCCTAGATATCAAGTGCATGAGCGTCTCTGATTCAACCCTCTAGTGATCATTTTAAGCATAGCTTGCGTCTAGAAGACTTTGAATGTTGCAACGATATTTTGAAGTTATGAAATTTCTCTTAGACCACTCGATTCACCCTTATGATTATCGCATTACTTGATCCAGTCAAAAACAACTCATTTTCAGTTTTTATCATTCTTCTCCATTTAGAAATATGTTCAAGATTCTTAGACTTACTTAACCAAGGGAGTGCAAAAATATCTTTCTAAGAATAGAATTCTACGAGTGCATGTTTGTGTTTTTTTATTGCAACTAGGTACTCTTTTATTATCTCTTCCTTTTTTTTACCTCTTTCTTTTTCATTTTTTACCTTGAGATTTCATTTCATCAATGTGTTTAACTTTGTCAGGATTTGAAAATCACTCGTGAAGCCAAAGCATTGAGTAGATTGAGTGTTGCTACCTTATTATATACTCACCCTCATATCTACAATAGAGTGCCCTCGAGGTTTTCTTTTTACTGGTTGTTTTTACTTATCTTAGGATTTCATCTCATTAAATATTTGACTTTGTTAGGATTTGAAAATCACTCATGAAGCCAATGTATAGAGTAGATGGAACGTTGTTTCCTTATTAGATATTCAACATTATAGCTTCAGCAAAGTGACCCCGAGATATTCTTTGAGCTACTAGTTACAATTTTTATTGGGGGTATAGAAAACTATTATTACAATTTCAATTTCAAGCAACTCCTCCTAGTTAAACTTGCCTAATCCACAATTCTACATTTATGAATTTTAAAGATTTTCTCATCATCAAACATCATCAAAGGTGTGGTAATCTTTTTTTTCTTACTTTGCCGACTTGAGTAGTCTGAGAGACAAATCACCTTCATCGTTTTCACAACAATCATTTGATCTATATCGGAATCAATGTCACAATATGCAATTGAACGTACATACATATATATATATATATACGTTCCAAGTTTCAAGGTCAAAGATGCATCTTTCATTGAAATGAAAATTCTACAGACCTAACATGTGCCCTTACAAAAAGATCTTTGTTCTTTCGGGCAACAATAAAGAAGTTGATTTCACGCGTTACTTCAGAAATTGACTTTCAACTTTAGAAACTTGGGAGCAAACTGAACCTTAACATAGTTGTTATCTGGCTAACAACATCTCATTGAGCTTGCACGATTTCATCCTTCAAATCATTCTCTATTTTATCGAGCTTATCCTGTGTGTTCTAAATCTAACAACCTATCTTCAATGGTCGTTGCTTGGGTTTGTGAAGGAGTAGCGTACTTGTGCGAGATTTTGCTACTTGAATTTTTATCATAGAATTTACCATAATTAATCCTTTTATTATGTGTGTATGTATGCAATGATCAACACATAAACTAATGCAAACACAAGCAACACAATGCAATGAAATGCATGAATGCAAGCAAAGGGCGTTGATTCCATAAATAGTCGCTCTAGAATAAGCTTTTATTGGATGAAAAAAGTCCTTATTACAAAAGATGAAGATTTATCTTACGAATACATCTCAGCCTGAGCACCCAGTTCTTTTATTTCTTTAATCAGCGACAAGAGTCTTGGTACCACTTCCCCTATTGGCCTGACATATAGGCTAAGAGCTGTAACTTCTTAGCTAGCATCATTACATGCTTAGCCATGTCTTGAATTTGGGACATGACACTCTTGTCGAACTCGTCCCACTCTTGGAACCTTATGGCATTATCCCTAAATCGAGTGAACTAGTATCATTTCCCCTTTCATTGACGTCTTCAATAATGAAAATCTTTGTTATGTATTCTCGGATGATATCTCTCATAACTTCCACTTGCTTCTTCAGTGCTTCATTCTCGTTCTGACTAGCCTGAAGCTCAGCATAAGTGTTATGATTCTGGATCATGTGCAGCGAATGATTTAGGTCTGCCACCTTGGCCTACAGCTCAGTAACAATAGTCTGACTCTATCTTAGCTTCTCATTCGTCTCATTGCAACTCATACGAACGGATCTTGTTGTCATGTGCTTTCCTCTTCCATGCTACAACACTTTCTCTTTCCCCTTCAAAGGCTAGCTTGTGCTTCTTATTTTCCACCGCTTATTTTCTTTTCTTTTTCTCACTTACAAGCATTCGCTTGTATTTCTCAAATTCTTTCATGCCACGTTCTTTTCCCTTCTTAATGGTTTGCTCAATCTCTTGCTTACATTCTCCTTAAATCAGTATTTCAGACCGAAGCCTAGAACTTGAGAAAGTAGGCTTTCTGGATTTTGAACTTCTCTTCCAAACCTTTGTATATCTTTACTACCCAATTAGTCTCTCCTTTATACTTGTCCACATCTAGGCTTGTTTCATACATGTTTTTCGTATGCTGGTTTTGTAGGGCCTCTACCTTGGTCCTTTTTAGCCCACCCCTCAGAATATCAACTTCATGGCTCCATTGGGGTGGGCTCCTAGATTCACACACAAAAGTTTGGTTTTAGAAAGGTCCCCTCTGTCCTCGCTGTCCCATACTAAGGGTAGCAAGGCCCTTTATCATCACCTATTATAGGCTCTTATGAATCAAGTTCAACTCAAGGGGACCCATTTTCCTATGTCCATACGGAGAATTAGTATTCTCACGAAGACATAGAGCATATGAGCCCCGAAGGTACTTGCTAGGCTCATACGGAGAATCAATATTCCCACGAGAGCAATATCATTTTCCCCTTACTTAAACGAACGGGTAGAAGCTCGAGTATAAAGCTTATATAATGCCAAATTTTAAAATGCATAAAATGAAACCATATTCATAAATGGTTAATTAAATTAAATTTTACACGAACTTTAGCAAATTCCGACATTAAGACAAAGTGTAATCGGCTTGTGGCTAGACTTTCTTTTTGTAAAAACAAAAATTTCCCCAGCATAGTCGCCAAGTTGTCGCAGCAAGGACTCGGCACGACTTTATTAAGAAAACAACAAAGTCGCCACCAGGTGTGATTGGATCACCAAAAATGGTTATTTTGATTAAAATATTTTATTTTATTAAAACAATAATTTTGGTATGCAAAAAAACGAAAACGAGTTCAGGAGTCAGTTACGCGAGTGGAAGGGTGAGTACCCCATAACATCCAAAAATTGGTACCTAGCCGATTACAAGTTGTCTTAATGTCGGAATTTACAAGTACGTGTAAAATTTAAATTATTAATCATTTGTGATTCTTAAAAGTGCATCCTTTCCTTAATCGGGTCAACACTTGATGTTTGAGCCGGTTTTGAAAGAAAACACAAAAATAAGAATAATAAAGAAACTAATAAAAAAGGTATAATAACTAAAAAGGTGGGGCTATTAGTTAAAATGATAAACAAATGGACTAAAATGGCGATAAAACCAAAAGAAATAAAATCTAAGGGCAAATTATAAAGGAAATGAGGATTGATTTAAAATAAATTAAAGAAAAGGTGTTACGGTATAAGACCCATAAAAGAAGGGCGCGGGTCATGTTAGACCCAGGTCGGTTTTCACGTGTACTATAAATATCAAAGAAACAAAAAGTAAAAAAAAAACTTTATTTTAAAATTTCCATCTAAAAATGGATGAAATACCTCCACTTGATTTTTTCTCTCAATTGTTCTTCGTGTTCTTCATGAAGAACACGACGACGAACGTTTGTCGTACCGGCTGCCACCCACCGGCGCTCGTCGCCGTCTGTTGGCAGGGTGATTTTTTAAGAAAAATATATTTTTTTAAACCACAACCCAAATCTTCCTTCAAAATCACCCAAATCATTTTAAATCGATAAAAAACCTTTCAAATCCCACCCCCTTTTAAAAAAATCAAATTCCGATGACCTTTTGATTCGTACCTCGACAACAAAATTTAGAAGGTACGGAGAAGACGTACATCCATCATTGGGATGTTGCCTCAAAACGACGTTCACGATGACGGTGGCTCGATAAACTAGGTAAAAATTTATCTCATTTTTATTTTAAAATTCGAAATAAAAATTAAAAATATGAAAAAACAAATAAATATACTTTTAAGTTCTGCTCTTCTTGCTTGTATTCCAGAAAAATTCGTAGAATTTACAATGGACTGGTATAGTTTATAGAGCTATTTACATTCCCTAATTGCGAAGAATAAAATCCCTAATTTTCGGTGGTTTGCTTTCCATGTTTTGGCTTGATTCGAATTCCCTTCCCCTTTTCGTTTGATTTCGATTTAGTTTCCCGATTTTCCTTCTTTTTTTATTTTTTCTTTAATTTTGCTCTGACTGACTTTCCTCCCTTTTTGTGTGTGTTTTCTAGATGTTGCAAACGGTGTGGGGGAATGTAGCGGTTGAACGGACTGTGGAGCAGCGTGAAAGTTGCTCGGCGACTTCAGTTGTGGTAGACAAGAAGCCCAGCGGGAGTCAAACAGTCGAGCGCGTGAGCTTCACAGACCTGATGGGAGCTGAAGAGTCCCTTTCTACATCGAATTTAAACTATTGGATTAGATCTGATCCAACAGCTAAGAATGGACTGCGCGTATAAGAACAAAGGCATCGATTAGGGTTTTATTATTTTGGGCCAAATGGGCCCATTGATGTAATGTGGACTCAATTTAATTAATAGACAATTTTTTTTAAATTTTTATATTAGGTTTTATTAATAATAATAATTATTATTATTATTAATTATAACACATATACGTATATAAGGCCGGCCAAAATTGAGTGACTACAGTTTTGTTGTTGGTGATGGTTAATTTATTGAAAGTTAATCGTGCATGATTAATGTGGATAATCATGGCTAATTTGGTGTATCATAATCCTAACTTTTAATTAGGGGTGAGCAAAATTCGACTTGATTTGAAAGAATCGATTTTTTGATTCGATGTGAAAAAACTTGACTTAACTCGAATCGTAATTTCATAAACTCGACTCGAAAATTTCAAATAAAGTTTAAGTTATAAAATGAGACTTCTAGTAACTCGAAATTTTTAGTAATTAGTGAACTGTTTTTCAAGTTCAAGTCGAGTCATTCAACTTTTAATAGTTATTTTTTAAAGAGGAAAACTTTGATACACTAGCTGTGTATGGTTACAATTAGTATCATAATATTATAAATATTTACAGTTAAACTTGAACATAAACTCAAACAACTCGACTAGACTCGAATTTCATAAGCTCGATTCAAAAAGTTTCAAAATAAAATAAGACTCGTAAACTCGTCTAACTCGAAATTTTTTGACTCGACTTGATTCAATCAAATGCTCATCCCTAATTTCAATAGTTATTTTTTAAGAGGAAAACTTTGATACACTAGTTGCGTTTACACAAGCTTGTCAAATCTATGATTTATGAATTTAATTTATGGTTTGAGATGTAAGGATTAAATTATAGTGTTTAGAATTTAGAATTTAGAGTTTATAATTTAGATTTTAGGGTTTTAAGATTAGATATTTAAATTATATAATTTACATAGGAAATATTGTGTAATTTTTTATTCATATTATGTATCAAAATATAACTATTTTTAATGATAGTTATTTTCACATCCTAATTGTTAATTCTATCTTTCAACAAAAATTGAAAAATTAGTTCCTTTATTTTAATATATCATAATTTAGTCCTCATACTTTAAAAGAATTTACAAGTTAATCTAACATGGTAATACCGTTAAACTTTACCATTGGCTCGCTATCTTAAAAAATAATCTGTTCAACAATCTAAATGCAGCAAGTTAGCAAAAATAAATAAAACTGTACTTTACACTGCATGTGTGTAGAATACTTCTCATAATATTTAATGCGCAAATTGTATAAAAAAAATTCACAAGTATATCTATTTAACTCTAAAACTTAAATTTATAACCCTAAAATCTAACCGCTAAAACTTAAATACTAAACTTTAAATTAAACCCACTTGTGGAAATTTTCCCCCACCAGTGCAGGAATTATTTTCCCTAAATTAGCAAAAACCTGCAATTTCAACTAGACCTGGCAAACTTGACCTAAGACTTAAGACTTGAACCGATTTACTCGACCCGAGACTCGATATCAGTCCAAATATGATGACCTAGAATTTGATTTGAACCCCAAAATAAACCGAATCGAATCCGAATTTTAATTGAACTGAAATGGACCCGAATCGAAAGCAACTCGAACCGAAGACAACTCGAAATAAAGAAAAAATATTAAGAAAAATAAAGAAAGATAAGATGTGAACACCCGCACAACTTGCCAAAAATTATATTAGCTTTATAAAGTCATATATAGCGTGTAAAAAATTGACTCGGCCGAAAAAACTCGATTAAAACCGATCGATCTCCCGTTGACCCGAATTGAAATCAATCGAACCGAAAATAATGACGCGATATGACCCGAAGCACCATAGACCCGAACTAAAAACTGAGCCGAACCGAATTTAAACCGAATGATATCATACCCAAAATGACGCGAACCGAAACCAAAAAATGACTCTGTTTGCCACCCTTAATTACAACTCACATATTTACTAAGGATGAACTAACTTCTTAGTTTTCAGTAAATACAAAAATCAAGTTCTAACAAATTAAAATACAAGAACCAATAACCGTGAGTCAAGGATCACGATCACATGTTCACCTAAAGCCCAAACAAAGTGGCAGCGGTTGCTGTAGTAGCAAATTTCAGGCGTGACCTGCACCCACAGGCCTTATTGGGACGGCGGGCACGTTTTTGCGCCGAATACCGGCTAAATATCAGCATCCCCTTTTGTGGGTCGGGTAGATCCGACTACATACATAATCTTTTGGTTGCTGCTATGTTAATTGTTAATTATTGTATTACGGTTGACCTTCTTCACCTACGCAGCAGAACCCCAGCGCATCCTTTTATGCACGTTGCAAGTAAAAAACATAAGCTCTGGTACTGGTAATTCTTCATCCGAGTCCGGATCTCTGTAAAACCCGAGAGCATTGCCAGTGGACACTAAATTTGCATTCAGATTCTCTACATTCTAAGCTCTGCCAATTGCAAAGATCACGACATATCAAACATGGACGGCAATTCCATATGTTCTCAGCCACAGCAAGTCGATGTGGATGTGGATAACATCTGACTTTGCTTCCAACCTTCATCAATGGGACATCCCCCACGGCACAATTCGAATGAAGAGAGTTATCGCAATCGGCACAGTAGTAAAACCAGTGATTCGGGTGCCTTTCGTTTTCGCAGAGATCGCAGTAGTGTTGAGAAGGATCGGAATCGTCGAAACAAGTCAGAGTAAGAGGATGTCTGTCGAACTTGTACTGAGCAGTGAGCGGTAGCGTTGCACACCGTAAATCTAAAGCGAAATCACAACGCTTAGTGCACCTATAAGCACATGAATGTATTTCATTCAGACAAGCACTGCAATTCGCTGGAGTGCTATGGACAAGAAAGAGTGGATGCATGCTTCAACGTGTCTGATAATCGAATACATCCGATATCGAATTCAAAGCATCGACAACCTTTTCTATAGCATTGATAGCTAAATCCCTGGTAAGGACGTCTGCAAGCATAGCATTCCGAATAGCCGTTCCATGTGCCTAATTTTGCGAGCACAAGGGAATGCTTGTGTAATGGATGTCGCTTTTCTCTAGGCAATTCAGCGCACTCCTTAAGGAGAAAAAACTTGCATTTCTCACAACTGTAAAAGGGAGTTGAGATAGGCCTCGTGCACCCGATACATCGGCTATCATCTTCGATATCACCGCTAGAAGCGAGTGTTAAATTATGATCATGGAAGGCATGTTTGATCTCTGTTGCTACTATAAGCTCTCCAATACTTGTTTCTTCAACAATGTCTGTAATCAAATTCAAAGATTCACGCACTACTTCCTTGGACCTCTCATCATTGTCTTCCGAGACCGTCGTTCCGTCCCAAATCGCGTCATCGGTTGCACAATGTACATGAGCAACAAAATTGCAATCTGAATCAGAACAATAATAACAGCCATACCTTGTATTAACTGCCTCATAACAAATTCTGCACATCCAATCTTCAACTGGACTTTTCCGAAGAGAGTATGAATGGGAAATAACATGCCGATGCCGTGTTATCATGATATTACGGGGTAATGAAATGCAGTTCCTGTGAACAAGAAGGTCACATGTAACACAGAGATAAGGAGTGCGATCTCCGGAGGTGCCACAAATAAATGCCATTTGTCTTGACAGAAGCGTCCACGGGTGTTCATGACTTGCAACTGCGATCGTTCGTGGCGTGGAAACATCTTCGGGAGTAAGCTCAAACTTGCAAAGAGAGCAAGAATAAACAAACCCTCTCCATTTGATTTTGCACAAGTAGCAACTACATTTCTCAGGATGAGTATGTGGGATTGGCATGAGAGTAAGAGGATGGTTACGGTCATAGGGGTGATTAATTTCGAGGGGCAATTCGGCGCATTGCTTATGAAGGTTAAACTAAGGGGAACAATCTACACAGTGGTAAATTGGACCAGACAATGACTTCATACATCCAGAGCAATCATTTTTTACTTCTTCATTATGGTTTGGAATGAAGAACAATGGATGCTGGTGCAAAGAATTCGGAAAATTTGCAGCAATGGATGATTGAAGCAAAGCGCAATTGATGTGCATTCTGAATGTACAAGAAGCAGACTGATAAGCAAATCCTGAAATACCCTTTGTACAAAAATCACAAGGACCCTCGTAATGTGATTTTGACAAAAAGATTCAAAAGGTGTTGAGGGTGGAAGGGATGGCTAGCTAATCTTGAAGGGTAGTTCAGCACATTTCTTATGAAGGTTATAATCAGAACAATATGAACAGTGGTAAATAGGACCGGATAATGGTTTCTTACATCCGGAACAATAACTTCGGAGTTCCTTGCCATGGTCTGGAATGAACAGCAACGGGTGCTGGTGCAAAGAACTAGGAAAATTTGCTGCAATGGATGATTGAAGCAAAGCACAGTGGATGTGCAAATCGAATTCACAGGGATCACAATGATAAACAAATCCCCAAATATCCTTGTTACAGAAATCACATTGAGCCTCATAAAACGAATTCGGCAAAAGATTCAAACGGTGTTGAGGGTGGAAGGGATGATTAAGATGAGGGGCTAACACCAACTCCGCACATCCCTTATGAAGATAATACTTACATTCATCGCAGCTGTAGCTCGGACCGCCTACAAGTTTCCCACACCCGAAGCAACGAGGTGCCTCACACGAAACACTCTGGATTTGAATGAAGAACAAAGGATGTTGATGACTGAAATGTTTAAGTTCCACCTCTCCCCCTTTCCTTGCACAAAGGTTGAAAGAATTGGAAGAAGCAAATCACAGGGGAAGCTGCATGCTTAGAATTAATCACTAGTCCTGGGGATGAGCTGTTGGCCCTCAATATTGAATATATTAATCTTTACTACATTTGCATATTCTAATTGGCGTTTAATTGAAAGAATCGATACCTTAGATAATTTAGAACAATGTTTTCATTTAAATATTTGGGTCGATCAAAATAAAGTCACCAGGCAAATTAAGAACAACTTAGAATTAATCGTTGCTTGATACAAACATGAATACAAACATGCCTACAATGCTTTGACAAATACTTCAATTTTCATTAACAAACAAAAGAATGCAGAAAAACTCATCCAAAGTAGTAAAATCAGTAGTGAATCGGGTGTCTTCCGACGGCATAATTGAAATGAAGAGAGTTATCGCAATTGGCACAGTAGTAAAACCAGTAGTGATTCGGGTGTCTTCCGTTTTCACAGAGAACGCAGTAGAGTTGAGAGGGATCAGAATCATCAAAACAAGTGCGGGTAAGAGGATGTCTGTCAAACTTGTCGGAGTGTTATGGACAAGAAAGAGTGAATGTTCGTGATTTGGATGCTTCAACGTGTCTGATAATCGAATGCATCCGATATAAGGAGTGCGATCTCCGGAGGTGCCACAAAAATCACAAATAAATGCCATTTGTCTCGATAGAAGTGTCCTTGAGTGTTCATGACCTGCAAATTTGATTGTCAGTGGTGCGAAAACATCTTCGGGAGTAAGCTCAAACTTGCAAAGAGAGCAAGAATAAACAAACCCTCTCCACTGGACAAGAAGCAACAACATCGTTACAAATTAAAGGAACAACAACGGGTGCTGGTGCAAAGAATTAGTAAAATTTGCTGCAATGGATGATTGAAGCAAAGCACAGTGGATGTGCAAATCAAATTCACAATGATAAACAAATCCCCGAATATCCTTGTTGCAAAAATCATGAATTCGGCAAAAGATTCAAATGGTGTTGAGGGTGGAAGGGATGATTAAGATGAGGGGCTAACACCAACCCATCACATCCCTTATGAAGATAATACTTACATTCATCTCAGCCGTAGCTCGGACCGTCTACAAGTTTCCCACACCGAAGCAACGAGGTGCCTCACATGCAACAATCTGGACTTGAACGAAGAACAAAGGATGTTGATGGTTGAAGATTTGAAGTTCCATCTCTCCCCTTTTCCTTATAGATATTTCCATTGCACAAAGGTTGTAAGTATCAAAAGAAGCAAATGAAGTTGAAAAATTCAATTTTGTTTAAATGAATTGATCATCATGAACAACTTTGTTTTGTTTGATGAACATGATGAATAAGACAAATATTGATAATGGATGAAAACATTATAAAATTACACTTTGAATCAAACTTCATCTATATATTGTATCTTTGGGGAAAAAATCTACATTTTGAAGCAATCCCTCAATTGAAAACATAAAACTGCACAAACTAAGATGGAAATATGAGGAACTACAGCTTCTCCCATCAATAACCAAGCAAGGAAATTATACTTACAGAGGCACCGTCCACAATGACTGCAATTGCATCCGTTATGTATGCGATAATCCTCTCAATCTCCGAATCCGCATCAGAATCCGAACTCTCACTGTCTTCGTCGTCATCGCTCTCCGCTTGCTTCTTCCCATTCACTTTTTCTCCTTGAAACTTACCCAGTCGATTGACGACCGCCGCCTGGATGGATTCAGTGTCTTTCTCCTTCAATATTATGAAATTCTTGCACTGAAAAGCAAAGTGGCCAACACGGCCACACTTTTTACAAGCTCCGCGCGTCTCGTTGGCGGTGGAACATGAGATTCGGGCAAGGGCTAAAAGACCTTGAAAGCTAGCGTATGCGTTTTCACCATGGGGTTGATTCGACGAGCTTTCTGAATCGTCTTTAATAGGCGCATAAGGGTCATACCCGATTGCACTTTGCCAGATCCCGTGGGTTTGTAAGGCGGCGTTACTATGCACACGGTTGTTCGCCGGCATGAGAACCCTCCCTGCGGTGGCCGGCATCTTATAGGGATTGAGATCTAGTTACCCGGTTTCAGATAGCGGTACTGCTAACTATGTGAAATCTTCAAAAGTAGAAAATCTTTCAGGTTTAGGTTTCAATCCAGAAATTATCTTATTTATAAAGGGAACTTGGCCGTGGCGTGTGCGAAACGAAACTTGCTTTCCAAGGAAACAAGTAATGCCTACTTCGTTAGGTTTAGGACTTTTGTTTTTTATGAGTTAACTATTCTCCAAATATTTTGTTTTTTACGAGTAATCCCACATATCTCTAAGGTTATTTTATCCCAATATTTTATTTTTTAATATTTTTTATGAATTTTAATACCTACATAATATTAATTCTTATTTTATCACTCATTACAAGAATTTGTCTAATCGATAGAACGAATTTCATTAAAAAATAAACTCATGGAACTAGTCATATTGGTATTGCGAGTTCTATAAATTTTTTTAATGAAATTTATCATATCAATCGAACGAGTTTTTGCAATAAATGTTAGATTGAGAATTAATGTTTTTAAGTGTGAGATCTATAAATAATATTAAAAAGGAAATATTTAAGTAAAAAACTTGTCTCTAAACCATAATTTTATTTTAAATTGATATTTTTGAGAACAAGACGAATGTTTATAATTCAAAATTACCTTCATACTCAATTGTGAGAGGTTTGAAATTTTTAATTATGGTAAATAGTAACCTCTTTACGCTGACTATATATTTTTAGTGTAATCGGAAGACTTCGTAGGTAATGCTGATAACTCACTAACAGTAGGAGTGAGAATCGGGTGGGGCGAAGACGATTTATATTCACGACTTTATCTTTAAATGTTTTGAGGATTTTTTTTGTACCTATACCCTTTGCGTGCGGGTTCCCATGTTTTCGGAGAATCCCCGACCTAAAAATATGAAATAAAATTACTATTTTACTGACAAAAATAAATGATCAATTCATTTTAAAATGTAAAGTTTAAATACTTCGATTAAAAGCAGTTACGAGATAATGGAGATTGAAAGGGTGTTGTGTTGAGAAAGATTTACATGAAAGTTTTAGCTTATATTTAAAAACTAAGATAGAAACATATTGAGAAACTTGAGTGTGGCTAGGTTTGAGAGAAAGCTAAAGTGGTAATAATATAGTTAGAATTTTTTATTAAGATATATAGTAGGGGTATATAAATAAATAAGTATATATATTTTTTAAAATTTTGTAAAATATCAGGATTCTTGCATATATTTTTTGGGGATCCCCACAATTATTTTTACGATTACAGTTTGGTTATTCCTACGGTTCGGATATAGCAATCTCCGTCTCCATCCCTATTTGAGCTTCGGTGATAAATCTTTTCTCATCCTCGTTCCTGTGAGTAAAAATTTCGATTATTCCTCATACTCGTCGAATCGGATACTTACGATTTTCGGATATTCCCCACCCAATTCTCACCCTTAACTAAAAGGGAAATGAAAAGACAATGGAATGGGAAAGTATCAATTAGATTTATTTTATCCAAAAAATAACATTAAATTAGACTAATTTTTATAATAAAAAAATAAAGATACCAATGCTCTCCTTCAGAGCACACTAAACGAAGTAACCCTAGTTAATATGTGTATATGATTGTTTTGGTGATTGAAGTTAGTATGTTTAGATAAATTTCTAGTATGCTAATATAAATGTCCTTGATAAAAAAAATATTTGATTAAGAATGTGAAAATTATCGTATGCCTCGTTAAAAAAAATTAATTTTAAACGGAAAAAAAAATATACACAATAATTCTTACACAAAGAAATACGAGAAGAACTCGGCAATAACTCAAAACACAAGCTATAACACCAGGAGCAACTACTCCATTTTCTGGCCTAAATCATAATGGTAAGTCTCCACCGCCTCAACAGGCGGGCCGAAGAAATAATGTTCACCCAATTGAGCTACCCGGACCATTTTAGTCGGTCGATCAGCGGTACCATTAGCTGAACGACCAATATGATCTATCCGAATATCCCAACATTGATTCAACATACCTCGAATGCTTGAGACCAAAGCAATGCATTGAGAGCCATCGACTTGCCCTAAAGAATATCGGTGACAATTCTACTGTCTGACTCCAGCACAACTTTGTGCAGCCCTATTCTCCAAGCGTGGACCAGGCCATCCGAGACTACCCATAGCTCGGCTATAAGCACCGAGCACGAACCAATGCTACGTGCAAAACCAAAGAGCCATTCGCCTGCGTGGTTCCGAATTACGCTACCCACTGCTGCCATGTTTCTAGTGCCCCCACAGCTCCATCTACATTAATCTTAACCCAGTCGTTTGTCGGGACTTTCCATCGTGCATGCTCCCGATTCGCCACAATGCCACCTTGTGGATTATCTACAGCAACAACAATATCATCCTTTAGTCTTAAACAACTAAATAATAAGTCTCCTTTCTTAAGATTCTCATCAGCAAAAATCCTTGAACAACTATTCTTCCGCAGCATCCAACAACAAACAACAAAAAAGATGGCCCAATTCCTTCTTTTTTGATAAATAGGGGAAGTATACTACCACAGGCTTCGAAAAACCTCCCTAAGCCCTAAATTGGAGGAAATAAGTACCTATGGTAATATTACAGAATCAACATATGAGACAACCTCAACAACAAAGGTACAAGAATCTTGACATCATCCACCAAGATCTCTATACAGAGAAGTAAGAACAGCATCAGGAGGTTGCAGAAAGAGGTGAGACTCGAAGTTATCACGTGAGCACAGCCTGGCCATAACATCGGCTACCTGATTTCCTTCGCGAAACACATGTCTAATATCAACATGCCCATGACTTTGCATAATAGCACGAATAGAAGGTAGCAGAGAAGAGTAGGGTCCTCTCCCATCATTGTTTGGCAAAACATCGGCATTATCGGACTCAATCATATCATTTCCTGCATTCATGCGCAAGGCACATTGTAAGCCCTCGAAAATAGCCCAGAATTTGGTTTCAATCGTGGAGCAACTGCCAATATATTTCGAGAACCCCGCAACCCATACGCCATTAGAGTCCCTAATAACACCACCACATGATGCCTTCCCATCAGACGGGTTCCGTGCACCATCGGCATTAATCTTTCAAGCCCCACTGTCCGGCTGAATCCACTGCACAGTCGTAGGTCGCACCATATGTGTTTGTTGCTGTGTTTTTCCCAGTGTCTCTAACGCACTTCGAGCCTCAACAACAAGGCGGCGGCTACGCTCAAGAACACTGTCTCCAACTACTTCATCCGGCTCAAACACTTTCCGATTCCGCGCTAACCACCAAGTTCCAAAGAATAGCCCCGAATAAAATTTCGCAATCATCGTCAGAAATTGTAAAACAATTAGGTGAAGCCAAGTTTAACCGGATCCATTCAACCAAAGGCGTTGTGAAAAAATTCAAGTGCTTGTCTTGAGGGACCAATCTCATCCAAATCGCTGCCACACACGAACAATGGTGAAGAATATGATCAACATCTTCCGTCCCTGCCCCACACACTACGCATTTGGTAGAATCCGCGATATACGTTAGACAAAATTCGACCTTTACAAACTAACCACAAGAAAGTTTTGACACGCTGTGGACCTTTATACTTTGGAGCACACGCCATATAGCACCATCACTCCCAACATGGTGTGGAGATCGTAAGGAGTAAGCAGATTTAACAGTAAAGGTCGAGCTGTCCTCCCACTTCCATCCAGGTTTGTCAGAAAACGCCAAAGGAGTAGGAGGCTTAACCGCTGCTATATGTTCAATAATGTCAAGCGATAACAAATGTTGAAACCGTTCCCAAGCACAGTTCCCATCTATTCCAACCATCGAACTCACCGGAAGGAAACTAGGTAAAAGGTAAGCATCATCGGTTATGACCATGGCTAAAGGCCCAACACCCTTCAACCAATTATCTCGCCAAAAATCCGCCCGATCCCCGTTGCCTAGGTTCCAAAGAACACTGCTCCTAACATCAGACCAAACCACAGACAACCCTCTCCATAAATGAGAACACGTGTGTCGAGCCAATGAGTCAGGAAGCACATCAGGACACTTGTATTTAGCTCGCAACATTCGAACCCACAGTTGATCTTGCTTAGCCACACAAGGTTAAATGCTACTTTCATGAGAAAGGCATCATTCTGTATACTGAGATGTTTTCTGATGCCTCCTTGCAACACAAGTTTACATACCTCGTACCAACTAACCAAGTGGACGCCTCTTTCCTTATCACCATGTCCCCATATAAAGCCACGAATCAGACGCTCAATTTCGATACAAACACCTTTTGGAATGTGTGTAGTCTGCATAGAGTAGTAAGGAATTGCCGATAGCACCAACTTTGCAAGTGTGACGCGCCCCGCAAATGATAAATACTTTGCCTTCCAACCCGTGAGACGGTCCCTAACCTTCTGCACTAAGTAAGAGTACGAAGATTTAGTAACCCTTTGGTGCAAAACCTCCATGACCCTGCATATTACTTATTAACCAGTGATTGAGAGGTGCTTGTAAAAATTCAAATCTTTTTGCCGGTTTAATAATCACAGCCATATACGCCGCGCCTCAGTACAGTCCCTTAGGACATGCTCCAGTGATTCCTCACTTCCACTACATTGGTCAATAACCGATTGTGTAAAGCAAGCCAAATCTTCTACATTTTGGACTGTCTCTTCTATGTTCTTGATAATTTGATGAACAAAAGTCATACTTCTTTTTATAAAAATCTTCTAGTCGTTTATGTAATTGTCATTAGTATGTTTTGAATATGTTTAAATGCCTGAACTAATGTGTGATTTTGATGAACAAAAATCTTCTACTCTTTTTTTGTGCCTCTTTCTATGTCCAACATTAAAAAAATAAATTCTAAGTCATAACCCTAAATTCTAAATCTTATATCCTAAACTCTAAACCCTAAAAATACACTCTACCCTTAATTCCCTAATTCTAATCCTAATTCTAAACCTAACTTTAAACTTATTTTTTTTAGTATGGAGATATAAATAGAGCATCAAAAAGGTAGAGGATTTTTATTTGATTTTGATAGTATGTTTAAATGTCCTAGAGGCTTAATGAACTTGTATAAGGCCAGCATGCTCCTAAACTTTGAATAAGTTATACATTTTACAATGCATTCAAATTAGCATGACAAAATTGGTAGCTCCTTTGAATGAATTTAATGTAGATATGTCGTAAATTGTTAATAGATTAAACTTTGATGTTTAAGTAACTAAATGGTGTTTAAACGCATTAAATATTAGCTTTGCAAGTACGTTTGAAGGTTCTAAATGATCCTTGAATTACATGATATTATCAAGGACCACAAGAATCTAGTCCCGTGATAATATAGTTAAGCATGAATTTTAGAAGTTATAGAAGATAGAATGTCTAACTTTTGCTCCTAAACACACACTAAGCATCGATTCAAGAATTTACGACTGACTATATGATGAACGACATAGATACAAACATGCCTACGCCATGACAAGTACTTTAATTTTCATTAACAAACAAAAAAATGCAGATTAACTGCTACTGTACAACTAGATAACGATCATTACAATGAGAAAATTTGATAAAATCATCCAAAACAAGCTGCAAACTTTACGGCAACCTATTAACATTTTACACTCAAATCCATACAATCGTGCTTGTTGTAATATTCCAAAGCTTTTATCAGATGTGAACAAACAGTAGTTCACAAAAGAATTGGTTCTAGCTTGTTGACGACAACATGAAGGTAATAAACATGAATTCCGATTATCTCTTAACCATCGATGCCGTATTTCCATCGAAAAGTTGTTCAATCAACTCCTCAATATCTTCCGGTTGATACTTAATGAATTTCCCTGCTTGTTTAGTGTTAAAATGTGACTGGTATCTCCCCACAAATGACCTGTATGTCGGAATCATCACCGACGATATCGAGACTCTAAGCTCCGTTTTAAGCTGTCCGTCGTTTACCACCCAACTGCTCTGTGTCTTGAGGATTTCGTCGAACATGATGTTGAAATTCTTGAACCTTTCTTTTAGTATTTGCTTTGATATTTTTCCATTAACTTGCACACCCTCATGGCTTATGGTCTGCAACACATTGGTCCATGTTTCTCTTTGGTACATTTTATGGTACCGCCTTATGTCCGAGGTCCGCTTCCGCAACCATGAATGGGCCATCATTCCGTGGATTTCAGCCGATTCTTTGATCTTCTGCAAAATGTATCTCCCATTGTTCATTAAGAAGATGTAACGCAACGATAGGCTCTTATAGAGTTTCGATTTCATCTCGATGTTGTCATCTAACAGATCCATGACCTTCATTAACTTTGATGCAAAAGGGGATGCTGGTTGGCACCCGTTATTGTTTCTGATGTCGTTCTCCTTATCTTTCTCCACGGTCGATCCATGCATCTCGTCGTGCTTTTGAAATACTTGCTCTAGTGTGTCCTTATATTCACAAGCATACTTTATATAATTCAATGTGTAGCGAGTCAAGGGGTGAACGGCACCGCCTGCCACCGGGGTTCTGCCGGCATTGTCACTCTTGATTGAATTCTCGAGTTGGGAGAAAATGCTCACCGCGGTTTCACCGATCCTACATTGCACCATCGATGTCTCGGACAGGAATTCCATGGCTAACAAGTAATTGCCAATATCCAGATTTTTCAGATCACGGAATGCCTCGTATATATCTAAGAACTTGAATAGTTTCTCCGTGGAGTATTGTCTAGGCAACACAAGAGCATTTGGAAAATTAAGAAGCCTCGTGGTCAAGGATGTCGCCAGTTTGCAGAACAATCTCTGTGCGGTCGAAGGATGCTCGGAAAAGACCGAATTGCAAAGCTTGCGTTCGCCCGAAAAGAGATTGTTGGTGCAATGTTTCATAATGTTAATCCAATTACCGATCTCGACTTCCAGCGATTCCCAACTCATCTTTTCGGCATCGTCGACATTGATATTCTCAAACGATTGCTTGCTCAACTCGAAATCCAGTGCATTTACCCTAAGACCACTATAAGCGATGCAACACTCTGCCTCGTACCCTGCAAAGATCATTGTGCTAGCGATTTGGTTCATGATAGCTATCGATTCCGCCGAAAAATACGGGAACTCTTCCTCCGTTTTCAAGTCACCCGAGATTCGATCCGTACTTACATCCCCGGTGTGTTTAGAATTATCGAGAAGGGCACGGAACTCGTATTCGGATAACAACATGGCACGGTGGTGAACAAAGCCTGCTCGGTTTAAGTAAGAAGTTGCACCGGAATCAGATGGGAATACTTCGAGCTTATTCGTGATCATTGAAAGGCGTTTTACGGCTTCGAAAAACGAGGCCTCTTCCTCCATGTTTAGGCCAAACTTTGCCGATGCTTCCCTATCCTCGTACATGGAAATCTCGGAATCAACCAGCTCCAAGAAATTGTCAATGCAGGTAAATTCATTCTCACCGGAAGCTAAATTTTCGATGAACCGATCAGCATCTATCAGGGCCTGATCGAGTTTACAACCGGGTTCGGAGGAAAACTCATCGGGTTGTATCGTCTCATCCACACCGTCGGATACGGTGTCGGTTCCCAAGTATTCTTCACCGTTCTGGTTCTTTCCCATGACGAGATGAACATAGCCAATCCGAGCCAAGCAAGGCGTTTTTAATGTTTCGTGTGTGTTTGAGAAGATGGACAGATAGAGAGGCTAATAATGGGATTGTCTGAAAACGTGAAAACCGGAAGTTTCTTGTTAATGGTCGTGTGAATTTGAAACATGTTTGGGCGTGTGACCGTTGGTTTACGGGAGGTGGTAGTTGGCCGATGACCTCACAAGGTTTCATTCTTGGATTGAGTTACTTCTTTCCGGATGCATCTGGGGTGATAACGAGCCGAGGCTCGCTCTCAGCTCGGAAATAATATTATTGGACTCGACTCGAATTCAAGGCTCGTCGAGCTCAAAATTTTAAGCTCGGCTCAGAAATAATATTATTGGACTCGGCTCGTGCTCGAAGCTCGTTGGGCTCAGTTCGGGCTCGGGTTGATTTAGGCTCGGCTCGAAATGGACAATTGTACTATAGTATTTTTTTTAAAAGATGAGTCTCATTAAAAGCTCATTTCATTACCAATACTGAAACGAAACTCAATGTCAGGAAAAGGAAAAAAGAGTGCTCAAAATTAGATTAATCCAAATAACCAAAAAATATTCTTACAACACAAACATATAATCAAAGAAAATACAAAATTAAACAATAACCAACTAAAGAAAATGCCCCATTTATTTTAGTTAATTTGCTTTTAGTGAATTTTCCCTAATTTATTTTATTGTTTTTCTTTTGCTAAATAGATTAATTTTAGTACATATATATCATATATAATATATATAATTATTCCTAACCTGTTCATGAAGGCTCGGCTTATTAAAATTTCGAGTTGAGCCCGAGCCGAATCAAGCTCACTCGAGCCGAGTTTTAACCGAGCCGAACCCAAATAGCTCGCGAGTTGGTCTTGCTCATTATCACCCTAGGTGCATTATTGGATTGTAATACATTTCTTGGGTTCACTATCATAAGTCCGTCCATTACCCACTCTTGTCATGAGCAGTCAGTATTCGATCGAGTCGAATCGAGTTGGTGTGTCATATTTTATAATTCAGATTTTATTTGATTTTTTTTTCGAGTTGCTCGAATTTTTTTTTTCAACTTTAATTGTAAATATTTATAATGTTATGGTACTAATTAGGAGCGGAGCCAAAAAATTTAGTTTGAGGTGTCAAAATTTAAAATTTTTGTAAAAAAATATTTTTTAAGTATATTGTAACAAATAATGTGTCATTCTCTTTTTAAAGGATGTCAATTTTCTTTTTAGGGGTATCAATATTTATTTAAAGTCGTGTTCATTTTATTACTAATATTGTTTTATATTAATTTTGTAGGGAAAAATTTCTCTTAAATTTTTTGACACCCCTCATACCATGGTGGTTCCTACTATGGTACTAATTAGTTCCAATTTAAACGGTTTCTATAATTATACATGATATGTATATATATTTTTTAATATTTTTTCATAAGCGATATATATATCACACAAAGTTGAGGTACTCAATTCGAACTTGAAAACGATCTACTAATTACTAAAAAATTTATTTTATTCGAAGTCTCATTTTATAACTCAAATTTTATTTAAAATTTTTTCGAGTTAAAATTTTGAAATTATGATCCGAGTCAAATTTTAGTCAGAAAATTCAATTTTTTTACGTCGAAACGAATAAAAGAATTTGATTTTTTTGAACAGAGTTTTACTCACCCTTAATTGTGTTATGTCAAATTGAGGTGGTAGTTGGCCGTTGACCTCACAAGGTTTCACTCTTGGATTGTAATACATTTCTTGGGCCTCATTATAGTAAGGGGGTCCATTACGCATAGTTGTCTTTAGGGGTAAACACTCGATCGAGTCCAGTTAAAAATTTAAAATTATAATACTAATTATTATCAATTTAAGCGGTTTTTTATAACCATATAAGATATATATATCTTCATATTTTTATATACAATATACATATATCAAACAAAATTGAAAGACTCCACTCGAACTTGAAAACGATCCACTAATTACTAAAAATTTGAGCTATTTAAATTATTCGAAGTCTTATTTTATAACTCAAATTTTATTTGAAATTTTTTCGAGTTGAGTTTTTTGAAATTATGATCCGAGTGAAGTTGAGTAAAAAATATCTAATTTTTTCGAATCGAATTTTACTCGCCCCTAATTAGCTTATATCAAGCCTAGCCTAGTATTAACCAGGCTTGTTAATAAAATATGAGTGAGGACATTTCTTTTCTTCTTCCAATAGCTTGTTGACACTTTGATGATTGAATCATACTCGAAAGGGACGATGACCCTGATTGGAAAATAGCAGTTTGAGCCGAAATTAGAGGTTTGGCTGGTCAAATTTGCTAATTTGAATGTTTGGTGAATAGCGGATTGGGATGAAACCTCTAATTTTGAAAAAGCTGCTAATAGGAGTTTTTGAAATTAGAGGTTTTGACATAAGAGTTTAAAGACCCTTTTACCCTTAAGAATTATAAAAAATCTCTAAATAACCTAAATTTAACATTTTTTATTTTACTTCTTCACCTCACGTATTTACATTTGGGGTGTTTGGTAAATAACTTTTTGAAGAATTTTTAGCTTATTTGGGCACAAATAGCCGATTGGTAGTCAAACTGACAAACCTTCTATTTTTAGTGTTTGGTAAACACCTTTTTGAAAGAGCGAATTGTGCAAAATAAGCTAAAATAGAAAACTCTGGAAAATTCAGTGGGTTGGAAGAGTTGATTGTAAAATAAGATGTTAAATGACGTACTTAACCATGTTATTTTCATAATTAGATCATTGTCATAAAATCTAATCTAATAAAATAGCCCTCATTCTAATCTACGAATCTCTTATCACAGTATTCTCCATCGTCAAACTACAACATCAAGCAACCAAACTATGGAGATTCTTTTGCAAGATAATTTCACCCATTAAGGTTAGTTCTTTTCTTCTATGCTTTTAATGAGTTATATTTGTTTTTTTCTTGTGCAATATTTCTTTTGCAAGATAATATCAATTATCTCTGCCTCTTATCATTAATCAATTTTTTTTTGTTTGGTGATGTGATTTTGTATAGAAAATCTTTGCATGATAAAAGTAAAGAAGCCCTCTAAGTTAAGATTACAGTTTAAGATTTGAGGTTAGTTTCCAATCTTTATAGTATTTGTTACCTACTTGTTTAAATGCTTGTTTTGGGTTTTTTTTTTAGTTTTTTACAAGTATCGATGCTTATTTTGTAAGTATCGATACTTGTCCTCGAACTGAAAATGTTAGACTTCTTGATAACATTTTCGGTTGTTTTTTGAATTTTTCTACAAGTATTGATACTTATTTTGTAAGTATTGATACTTAATGTTTTTGATAGATTTTTTGTTTGGCACAAAGTATCGAAACTTACAAAATAAGTATCGATACATGCAGAAAAACTCAAAAAACCAACCGAAAATGTTATCAAGAAGTCTAACATTTTTAGTTTGAGGACAAGTTTCAAAACTTGTCGCCTTCCTAGACATGCCACACGTTAGACTCATCCTTGTTTCTGATGCTATATGTATCACATTATTGTATTGTCCAGTAAAGTGACATGTTTTCTTGATATGGTAATTTGGTGACAATGCATTATTAGTAATATTGGATTGAAATGTTATCCAATCACAATAATTATGGGACATGTTAGGTATATAAGTAAAATAAGTGAATTTAATTATGTTATATACTACTTAGATGACACCAAGGAAGAAAAAAGAACAATGAAGAAAGTGAGAGCAGGGGGAAAGATGTAAGTAAGGCTAGTTGGTCGAAAGAAAATGTACACATATTTTGTGATTTGTGTATCCAATATGCTGAAAGAAGTAAGAGAAAAAATGGCGTGACAATCTCACAAAGAGTGCCATGAAAGATGATAGAATTGCAATTTCAAAAAAACACATGCTTAGCATATGAAAAGACTAAGCTTAAGAACAAGCGGGATTGGATAAAGAATAGACGGAGTCTTTGGAAAGCCTTAAAAGGGAAGGAAATGAGATTAGGTTGAGCTAATGAAAAGGGAACAATAAGCGCTACTGAGGAGTGGTGGATGAAGAAAATTGAGGTTAGCATATTTATCTACACTTGCTTTATTACTTTATTGTCAAAAATTACACAAACTAAGTTAGTTTAAATTTTTAGAATTGATTTTATTTATCTTGCTTTATAGAAAAATACACATTTTAAAACATTTCAAGATGAAGGGATTGGACCCGAACTAGAATATAAGATGGAACAATTGTTTGGAGTTTCAGTTGCACAAGAGGTTCTTAAGTTTACTACTGTTGAGCGTGAAAAAGAAACAATATATGTCTCTTCTCCCCCAAATTATAATATTAGTACTATTGTTTCTGATTATGATGATGTGTGGAGTGAGAGTAATGTCGTAAATCTTACGCAAGTTAATATGGAATGGCAAGAACTTTGGAATGATTCTAGCTCAATTCCTTCCCCTTCTCTTAATTTTAATAAACAAGAATTTGAACGAAGAGGAAGCAAACGTGCCTTTGAGAATGATGCTTTTGGGAGTAATAAGAGTTCTTAGGTTGAATCGTCTAGAAGAGTTGGAGGATCAACACTGTTACTAGAGAAACTTGATTCTATGGTTCAAGTTGTTACTAAGAGGAACATTAAAGATATGAAGTGTAACGCCCTGGTTTTGGGCCTAATGGTTTTTAGGCTGAGTAGACGGTTTGGTGGACTAAATTAGATATTCGAGATTAAAATCGGATTAAATATTTTTTAGTAAGAAAATATTTGGGGAAAATATTTAAAAATAATTATTTACTATATGGATATTTTGGTAAAGTCAATTTTGAAAAATGAGTTTTGGAAATTGGACATTTTGGCTAGTGACCAAAATGTAAAAAATGAAAACTATTTTTAGTGACTGTTTTATAAAAGGATTAAAACTTAGAATCTTTAAGGAGCTATTCTACCTAAATATATTTATCATATTTTTCTCTCAATTGGGATTATTTTAATGATATTTAATTAAGGATTAAAGAGATTTAATAAAATATAAGGTGGTTATTTCTTAAAAACCAATTTTGACGTAACTTTCTTTCTCTCAAGTTTTCTCTCAAAATTTCATCATCCAAACACTCTCCTTTTCATCAAAGATTTTAGGTAATGCTCTTGATTTATTAAGCTTTTGATTTCTAATGGATTCTTCAATCTTGTTTTTCAAAATCTCATAGATTTCTTTTGTTTTTCAAGAGTAAAACACCCAATTGAGAAGGAATTCATCCATTAGAGGTAAGGTTCGTTCTTCTCCTCTAATGATTCGTTCTTTAATAAAATTCCCAAGTATTTGATCATTTATATATGTTTTCTAATGATTTTTAATGATTTAATTATGGAAATTGGTTAAATCAATGTATAATTGATGAGATTATATGATATTCAAATTGGATCTGTTTTGCTGAGTTCTTGATTGGTTTTAATCATGATTTTGATGTTTTATAATTTTAATAAGATGGATTTAACATTGGAATCCCGAAGTTAGATGAATCTCTAATTTTCTAGGTTGCTAGTTATGTGTTTTTGAGGAGTTGTGGAGGTTTAATGTATTCTGGAGGTATAAGGTTGGTGTTAGGTTGTTTTTGGATATCAATTGGAGATAATTGATAGGTTAAACCTTTATGTTTTGGCTGGGTTAAGTTTGGAAGATGTTTGATGTTGATTTCGGTAGTTTTAGAGGGTTTCAGCTAGAGTTTGAAGAGGATTGTTGTTGATTTGTTGTGGCTGGTTTATAGATGCATTTTGATGCATTGAATCCCATGTTTTTGTATGGTAAAATCAGGAGAGATCGATCCTCAGGCTTATTGTATCGCTTCGGAAGCTTTGAAGGAGGAGTTCGCATCGACGAACGAGGCTTTGCGTTGTCAGTGAGTGAGAACGTGAATTTCAGCTTTGAAATGGTTTAAAGATTGTTTTGAGAGTTTAAATTAAGCTTGAAATACTGGTTTAAACTCGGAAGTAAGTATAAAGAGATTTCTCCTTCAGTTGTGCTTTTACAAAATTGATTTTATACACTTGTTTTAAATTACATGGTACCTACTGTTGAGCATGATTTAAAGTATATTTTATACTATTTTTGATCATATAATGTTGATGGATGCATTTGGTAAATGATCCATGTAAGTATTTGGAATACTTGTGAAAGCATGTTTTAATGCTTTGGAAATAGTTTTGATTTGATGTATATACAAGTAGTGAGGTACATGGTTAATAATGAATTATATTGGCAAGTGATGTGGTTTAAAATGTTATCGGATATAGTTGATAGACCATAGGATTGATAGTACACTACAAAGAGTCACCTCGGGTGTTGAGGGGTTTATGTGTACCGAAGACTCCATTACGAGTACCCTAACGGTTGGGGGATTATATGGTACTGAAAATTCTCGATAGTGGATTATGCGTTTAACCGATTATATGGGTTGTGATAGTACCCGGTTGTGAGTGTACCTTAATTCCGGTTGAGATGACATGAAGTGTTGAGAGGATACTTGTTGAATCCGTGTATCCGATGTAATATTTTGGAAAGTGAATTTGGTTCATGGTCACTTGAAAGCCAATATAATTGTTTATGTATCATGTTGATGGATGTTGATGTATAATGTTGGTTTTTACATGTTTACTCTTTAAGCTTTGCATATGGGTTGTTGTGCATGAGAAGGCTTAGAATGAGGGTTAGCAAATGGGATTTGTTGTTGATCCATGATATATGTTGCATATGGTTTAATATGCTAGTTTTTGAAATTGTTAAATGCATGGTTTTCAAGGCATGATGTTTTATAAGATGATTGAAATGTTTTTCAAGGCATGATGGTTTTGGAAAATGATTTTAAATGCATTGATGGTGTGTTGTTTGAGCACTCCTCACTAAGCCTAGTGTGCTTACGCTCTCTTTGTCCATCAATGCAGAGAATTAAAGGTTGGAGGCAACGAGCAAGCAAAGGAAATCTAAGGACTTTGGCTATTCGAAAGTATGGTTTCAAACTAGACTACTAGTAATAAAAGCAATGAGGTTCATTGTTTTTTAGGGAGGGTTTTTGCTAAACTCCATGTTTGAGCAAGTTTGTATTGCTGTTTTGGGTTTGTAAATGGACTTACTTGTTTGGTTATTGCTTTGGATTTATGTGTGGTATGATGGTTGGCTTGGTTTCTAGGAAGCATGCCTCTAGAATTTCAATTGAAGTGTGATGCCATGTTATGATCTTGTTTCTGTGATGTTTTTATGTGGTTTAATCTTGAGAGTAGATGTGTATATGTTTGAAGCATGTTGGTATGTGTTTGAATCCTTGAAAGTATGAAAAACCTGCAAATTGGGACATTTCGTATCCAAGCGTTTTGGTACACGTGATGGTGTACCGGTACACGTAGGTTTAATCTGAGCTTGAGTTTCGGTATAAGGGATTGGTGTTTCGGTACGGGTATAGGCTAAAATGGCCTGCGTACTGATACTCGAGAGAGTGTATCGGCACGGGTTTAAGCTATTAGAATCTGGAGTTTTGAAATGGTGCAAGTGTACCTAAACACTAATTCGTGTACCGATACTAGTTGATGTTTTGTTAGTTAATGTGTAGACTAAGCTTTACATTCTTCTGTTTTGGTCCCTAATTGTTATGTATATAATTAAATGAGTTTGGATGGTTGTATCAGGCTGATAATTGACAAGTGAGCATGAAACCTGACTAACTAAGGATTGGTAACTTCAAAATGGAATAAGTCCCTGTAATTTTCTAGAATTGCAATTTGGTCCCTAAAATTGCAATTGTGTACAATTGGATGTCAATTTGACTCCCGATTGAGTTGAAATTTCACTCGCTGTCAATATGCGTGCCATAGGTTAAAAAGTTGTATATAGATAAGATAAAAGAAAAAAAATGGTCATTTTTTGAGTTAGATCTTTACGGGTTTGTTTCCGCAAACCCAATATAGCTCGCTCGGTTCGATCTTGCATCTTAACCGAGTCAAGAGGGTTACATTTGGTGGTATCAGAGATAGGTTTGCGATGATTGGGATGATGTTATTGGTTGATTTATGTTTTTTGCTATGTACGGTGATTGTTAAATGCACGCTAGTTGATATATGCCATGTTGGGGTATATTTTGGGGACACATTGCCTTATTACTATGGTCTAAAATGTTTTGATTTGAAATGAAAGTCTTGGATCCTTGCTCGAAGCTGGCCTGATTGTTTTATTTTGGTGTATTGTCATGCCTTAGATATTTTAACAAGATGGGACCGATGAGAGAACTGAGATCTGGCACGATTACTGCTGCTGTTGCGCAAGGAAATTAGGAGGATGTTGTACCTCCTAGAGGTTTACCACCTCTTCCGCCTAATCCACATGAGGGTGTGGAGCAAGTACCACCTGCGCCAGCTGGGCCAGTTTTGGGTGATATGGCACCTTTGATACATGCGATGACCAAAGCTTTTCAAGCTATCATTGCTGGAGTGCAAATGCCTACACTATCTGTTGTACAAATGAGGTTGTCGTTGGGATGCTTGCGTAGTTTGGGAGGCGTTGAGTTTAGAGGGATGGCACCCGAGGCATCCGAGGGATGGATGGCCAGCACTGTTCGAATTTTAGAATAAATGGGTGTAATGATGCCCGTAAGCTGGGATGTGCTATATCCCTATTGCAAGGTGATGCTTATAGTTGGTGGACTACCGTGACTGCGAGCATAGAACCCGATGTTGTAACCTGGGAGTTCTTTCGAACTACTTTTAAAAGGAAGTATCTAGGAGTTAGATACTTGGTTGAGAAGAAACTTGAGTTTATGGCTTTTGTTCAGGGCAATATGTCTGTGGCTGAGTATGAGGTACAATTTGTTCGGTTGAGTCAGTATGCTCCTAAACTGGTACCGAATGAGAGACATCGTTGTGACCGATTTTGTTACAAATTGGTTTAGGATGATAAGACCTATATGTTGGTTTCTGACTACACCGATTTTGACATGTTGGTTACACGAGCGAAGGACATTAAGTAGAAATTAGGTTTATCATCTCATGTGGGAGGTTCTGGCTCGGGCAAAAGAGTTACGGACTCTAATTTCGGTGGTGGTCAGTTTAAGAAGCATCGTGTTAAGATGTATCACTCTAATTTGAGGCGAGGTGGAGGTAGTGTTGGGTGAGGTTTGCAGGGTCAAGGTACCTAGGCTAGATCAACATTTAATACCTGATGGGTTTGTGGATCACGTGATCATATGAGGCGAGACTGTCCATGTTTGGCTCATGAGGAACATGCTCATGCGGCTATGGTTGCTAACTCTTGTTGGAGTTATGGATCAAGCGACCATCTGAGACGTGATTATCCGTTGTTAGTGGGTGGTGGACAGGCTAGAGCACATGCGGGTGCGCCACAGCGAGGCTGTGGTTGTGGCCGGGGACAATTTTAGTGAAAGGATGAGGGTATGAGGATAGTGGCTCATACCGTTGCTATCCAACTAAAGGGTGGTGGTCCTATGAGTGTGTATACATATCGCGAGGGATGCAATGACACCGATGTGATTGCAAGTACATTTATATTGCAATCATTTCCATTGGTAGATTCTTGTTCTACGCATTCATATATCTTGTGTGAGCATGCGCATTTGCTTAATATATCTATAGAAGTGTTAGATATGAGTACGCAGGTAACTAGTTCTTTTGGAGAGATAGTTGTAGTGAGAAGGTTGTATAGGAGGTGTCCTTTGACGATTCAAGGTCATGTGTTTGCGGCTGATTTCATGGAGTTGCCGTTTTATGGTTTTGATGTAATTCTAGGTATAGATTGGTTTTCTGAGCATAAAGCTGTGGTTGATTTTGAATCCAAGCATGTTTTCTTGAAACTTGCTAATGATTATGAGGTGGTAATTGTGGGCGAGAATGCTAAGTTATTGTCCAATGTTGTTTCGGCTTTAGAAGCGAGTCGTACAATGGATTCTGGTTGTGAGGCATTCCTGGCCTACGTCATGAATTCGGTATCAAAGAAGGTGCTTGTTCAGGACATCCATACCGTATGTGAGTTTCTAGGTGTATTTCTGGAGGAGTTGCCAGGTTTGCCACCAGATAAGGAGGTAGAGTTTGACATTGAGTTGTATGCAAATACAGCTTTGGTGTCTATTGCTCCCTATCGTATGGCACTGAAAGAGTTAAAGAATTTAAGGACGCAACTTCAAAAGTTTCTTGATCGAAGGTTTATTAGACCTAGTGTTTCACCTTGGGGTGCACTAGTGTTGTTTGTAAAGAAGAAGGATGGCACGATACAGATGTGCATTGATTATCGACAACAGAATAAGTTGACAATTAAGAATAAGTTTCCTTTGCCACAGATTGATGATCTGTTTGATTAGTTTAGAGGTGCTTAGGTGTTTTCTAAGATTTATTTGAGGTTCGAGTATTATTAGTTAAAGGTGAAGGATGTGAATGTGCCTATGACTGCTTTTTGTATGAGGTACGGGCATTACGGATTCTTGGTGATGTCGTTTGGTTTGACCAATGCACCGTCTACGTTCATGGATATGATGAACCAGATATTCCATGAGTTTTTAGATCAATTCGTGATTGTGTTCATTAATGATATTCTTGTGTACTCTCGTACAGAGGAGGATCACGATAAACACTTGCAGATTGTACTTTAGGCGTTATTGGATAATCAGTTGTATGCCAAGTTGAGTAAGTGTGAGTTTTGACTTAGGGAGGTTGTTTCCCTTGGGCATGTTGTGTCAGCTGAAGGAATTCAGCTTGATCCACACAAGATTGAGGCGGTGATGGGTTGGATACCACCTAAGTCTGTGTTAGAGGTTCGTAGTTTCCTTGGGTTGGCTGGTTATTATCGTAGGTTTGTGGATGGTTTTTTGAGGATTGTTGCACCTTTGACCAAGTTGTTGCAAAAGATGTTCGTTTTGAGTAGACGGAGGATAGACAACAAGCTTTCGAGAAGTTAAAATAGGCTTTGACGCAAGCTCCTATCTTGATTCAACCTGAGTCGGGTAAGGAGTTTGTTGTTTATAGCGATGCATCATACATAGGTTTGGGTTGTGTGTTGATGCAAGAAGGTAAAGTTGTGGCTTATGCGTTGAGACAGTTGAATTTGCATGAGCACAATTATTCTACCCATGATCTTGAGCTTGCCGCGATGGTGTTTACGTTGAAGATTTGGAGGCATTATCTCTATGGAGAGAAGTTTGTTGTGTACACGGATCACAAGAGTTTGAAATACTTGATGACTCAAAAGGATTTGAATCTTAGGCAACGTAGATGGTTAGAGTTGCTTAAGGATTATGATTTGACGATCGAGTATCATTCGGGTAAGGCTAATGTTGTGGCTGATACTTTGAGTAAGAAAGTTGTGGTGGAGTTAAGGGTGATGTTTGCACGGTTAAGTGTGACGCGAGATGGAGGCTTAGATTCATTGTTTGCAAAACAAGAGAAGACATGATTCAAATGAATTTAATCAGAATTCTAGATTTAGGAGTTACTCGAGTATGGTCTGCGACTAAGGGCGTCAGCAACTACGTTTGCTTTCCCCAGATGGTAGTCGATAACCAAGTCGTAATCCTTAAGTAATTCGACCCGTCTCCTTTGCCTCAAATTCAATTCATTCTGAGTTAGGAGGTATTTGAGACTTTTTTTTATCAGTAAATAGATTACATTTCTCTCTGTATAGATAGTGTCTCCATATCTTGAGAGCAAATACTATAGCTTCTAGTTCCAGATCGTGCGTTGGATAATTAGACTCATGTGGCTTCAGTTGCCTTGAAGCGTAAGCAATTACGTTCCCATCTTGCATCAGGACACAACCGAGTCCTAGATGAGAAGCATTACTGTAAACAGTGAATTCTTTGCCCGATTCTGGTTGGATGAGTACCGGGCATGAGTCAGAGCTTGCTTAAGTTGATCAAAGCTTCGTTGTTGGTTCTCCGACCAAACGAAAGGCGTATCTTTGCGGGTAAGCTTAGTAAGGCGTGCAGCAATAGAGGAAAAGCCCTTAACAAACCTTCTATAATACTCGGCTAAACCGAGAAAGCTTCGGACCTCACTTACATTCTTTGGAGGTCTCCAATCTAGAATAGACTGAATCTTGCTTGGATTGACTTTGATTCCTTCAGCCGAGATAACATGGACGAGGAAAGAAACTTCTGGTAGCAGAATTCACATTTGGAGAACTTGGCATACAATTGATGTTCTCGGAGTGTTTGCAAGACAATTCAGAGGTATTTAGCATGTTCCTCTTTATTCCGAGAGTACACCAAGATGTCGTCGATGAAGACAACTACGAATTTGTCGAGATAGGGTTTGAATACCGATTCATGAGATTCATGAAAGCAGCCAGAGTATTACGAGGAATTCGAAGTGGCCATATCGAGTATGAAAGGCTATCTTGGGCACGCCTTGTTCTTTCACTTTCATTTGATAATACCCCAATCGAAGGTTGATCTTAGAGAATACGGAAGCATCCCTGAGTTGATCAAAAAGATCTTTAATTCTGCGTAGGGGATACCGATTCTTGATAGTGAGCTTGTTTAATTGATGATAGTCAATACAAAGCCGCATAGTCCCGTCTTTCTTCTTTACAAATAGGACTGGAGCACCCCATGGAGAAGTGCTAGGCCATATGAAGCCTTTATCTTACAACTCCTGAAGTTGCTTCTTTAATTCTTCCAACTCGACAGGTGCCATTCTATAGGGTTTAATGGACACCGGAGCTGTTCCAGGCTAAACTTCAATCCCAAACTCTACTTCTCTGGTTGGAGGAACACCAGGGAGTTCCTCGGGAAAAACATCAATAAATTCAGAAACAACAGACATACTAGACAAACCGAATTTAATTTCATCTTGAAGAATCATATTAGCAAAGATTGAGGTTGGTTTCTTGTCTATTAAGAGAATGGATTCTTTTCCTAAACCTCGGAGATACAGTCTCCTATTTTGGCAATCTACCCATGCCTCGTGTTTACTTAACCAATCTAACCCCAATATCAAGTCAAATTCACAAAAAGGTAGAACATATAGTTCAATGGGAAAGGGTATGTTTCGAATGGTCAAGGGAGCTTGCTTGTGGTGTAAGTTAATGGGTGTTTTTCCCCTAATGGATTCGAAACTACAAGATTTGATTCAATAATTTTGGGTTTTAATTTTAACTTGTTGATCAAGGCAGAACAAACAAATGAATGGGTAGACCTCGAATCGATTAAAGCATATGCAGGACTGGAATTTAACTCAACGGTACCTGCGATAACATAGGGAGCTTCTTCATCATCTTTACCACGAATGTGGTACATACGAGTAGGGGCTTGAGATTCCTGATGAGTTGGAGCATTTGAATAGGGGCCCTTCTGTTTCCCCTGATTCCCGGACTGAGCTTGTCTGGGTGCTTTGTTTCGGTTAGGAGGAGCTGAGCTAGCAATTGCAGAAGCTAGATTCGAAGCCTTGTTGGGATTCTGAGGACAATCCCGGATATAATGATCAGAGGCTCCACATGAGAAGCATAAATTCTGTTGAGCTCTGCACTGGCCAGTATGATGTTTCTGGCAGAACTTACAAAGTGGGTATTGATTAGCTTTAGCCTGATTCCCCGTGCTATCAACAGAAACAACATGGGCTGAAGTCTTTATAACCGTTTGAGGTTTTGATATGTAACTACTCTTCTGATTAGGGGTATAGTTCGAAGAGTGTCTCTTGGAATGTTTAGACTTCTTTGATTGCCAGTGTGGCTTGTCATCATTCCTGGGTCGTTTATCTTTCCAAGAGTGTCTGCTTTCGCGTCTTTCCGAGGCTTTCATCTTCGCCTTAGTAGCAATGGCCCGGTTTACCAAATTTTGGGAGTCGATAACACCCAGAGCAGTGAATATAGGGCTTAATTCATCATTTAACCTGTCGATGAACATTTGGCATTTGTCGGCCTCGATTTTGATATATTCAGACCCATACTTGCAAAAGTTACTCACGTATTGCTCGATAGGTCGGTCAGGTTGTTTAAGATACATGAATCGCTTTCGGCGCTCGACCAGATATTGTTTGCTGGTATATTTCTTCCTGAACTCATCGAGGAAGAACTTCCAAGTGATAGACTCCACAGAAGCAGTCAGGGTAGTGGTTTCCCACCAGCTCAATGCTTCGTCTGCCAATAGAGCGATAGCACACTCGAGTTTATGCTCGTCAGGACATGGAAATTGTTTAATCAGAATACGAGTAGTGGTCTCTAACCAGTACTCGGCTACTTCAGGATTAGCTTCATCGGTGCGAGTGAAGGTATAGGCCCGATGCTGAGCCAGCTTGTCAATAGGGGCTCGGTTTGGCACAACAACAGTAGGAGCAATAGGATGATCTTGTTTTAAGGCAGTTATAAGATGATTCAACATCTCATTCATACTTAGAAGACATTCTTGTTGTACATGATTGATACCAGGAGCTTCCTGTTGAGCAACAACTTGAGCTCAATGTTGAGCTTGTTGTTGAGGAGGATTCTATTCCATCCTCACGTTGTCTCCTTCGTTAGAGGAGCCTTCAGGACTTTCCTTGTCCCGACCTAGTCTTGTTTCAGACATTCTAGTTCAATCAGAACAATAAGAGTTTTAGTTATCACATTTAAGCAACAATACAAGCTTATATCAAGTCTCCTAGGTGGCACAATATCCTATATGATGCAAGTGAGCTTAGTTTAGTCCTAGAACCGACTAAAAATCTTTGATACCAATAAATGTAACACCTCATCCCCGGGTTAGCCGTAATCTAGTTCAGGAGCATTACAAAAGCGAGAACAAAGCAAAAGATAGGTTACTTGTCGAACAAGTAACCTCGATATACATAACTTGCGACGCAAGTAACCTAAACACACCCATTCAAGACTTACAAACAATCCACATTAAACAAAACAAACATACTTAGCATGCTAATTTAGGTACTAATTTGTTTCATTTCATACTTATATCCTAAGTTACCATTATTATATTACCATTTTCCATTCTATTTCAATACACATACACCATTTGAAACAATAACAAGTATGGCATACTTCACAATAGGTTTCTATTAAACATGACCCAACTTACATTCTTATTACAAGATCATATACCCTATTCAAATGATACAAGGTGGTCACTTTACACATTTCATTTGTTTCTTTTTCAAACAAGACATAATAATTCATGGCATCCTTAGCTAGTAACCTTGTTAATATATGCTTGTACATACCTTATCTCCAATCCAAGCATTGCCGAATCATACTAATGGCCACAAGAACAAATACATGATCATACAATTTTGGTCTAGCATTCAAATTAAACAAGGTTCAACAAACATTGAATTACTTTCATAATTTGCGCAACATCTTACTTATTATATACATATCAAGATAGTCATATATATACATAATTCAAGTCACCCATGTTGGTAACAAGATAGGCCCATACTATTTATACCTAATTACAAGTCTTAAGCTCACAACAAAATGCTTGATCAAGGCTACATATTACAAGTTCTAGTGCCACCAAACTAGGAGCATACAAAGAGTATGAAATCATACTTTCAAGCTTGCTTCAAAATGTTGCTTCGAGTTTAAGATATCCTCTTGAAAGTGTCCTTAATCTGTTATGTGAAGAATGAAGAGTAGAGTGGTAAGTACAAGTTATGTACTTAGTGAGGTAACACTAAGTCTAGCCAATTTCCAAGTATACATATCCAAGTTTACAAGTATTTCAAAGAATCAAGATCATCACCACAAGTCACATGTCGTTCGAATGTATGGGGTAAACATAGGTAAGCTTCACATATCATACATTCAACATAACAACATCATCATGCTATGCGAGTATTTACTTAGAAGACAAGCAACCAAAAACACCATATACCAAGTAGACATTCTTGTACAATATCATCATCTATGCATTTCTTTCACGAAAAATAACAAGTTATACAATCATTCATGTGTTATCTTTCAAGACAACAATGTTCATTCAAGAATCTTACAATACAAGTAATGTTCACATCACACATTCAAGATAAATAATGTTCATTTCAAGTTATTAAGTCATCTTATAACACCCTTGGTATTTAGTTCACTAGATAATCAAATCTTCAACAATATGCACCAAAGTGTCAATATGCACCGTAGTGCCAATATGCACCGTAGTGCCAAAATGCACCGTCGTGCCATATGCACAGTAGTGCCAATATGAGCTCAAGATTCTAAGGCATGCCCTCCTATCTATCCAAACTAGCTACCAAGGTTTTTTATTATCAAATTCATTCAAGCTTTATACAATTCCTTAATCAAGACATGACTATGCCATTCAAAGGCCAAGCCCTTAGGCTTATGGAGTCTTAACTCCCAAGACAAGTCTATCCATGCCATTTGAATGGCATGAATACAATGCGGTACCATTGTTCATTTAATTTCAACCAGCCATGTATATCAATCACAAACACATTCATATGTATGCAATGTGCGTACCTTATTCTCCAAGCAAGCATGCCATTTCTTACCTTTGGCATAAGCAATGCAACATGTCAAGCATTTCATTTCATTTGCTTAACACTCAAGTAAACAAATAGATCATGGCATCAAACAAGTTGAAATTCATGTCATTCTTCCCTTAATTAGCCAAATATATGTTAGGTCATGTTACATGACAATATCATTGAATTAAGACAATAGCAAGGTTGGTTAGGACCTAAGTCATAACCCTAAGGATAGTTACACTCACAATACTCCTAGCTAATCACTTGTCTTGTATCCAAATCCCTTTGCCTCTTGCTTTGGGATGTTTACTCTTTTCTTCCTCTTCCACAACTTGTTGCCCTTGGTCTAGCAAGCATAACACATACAATTCATCAAAACATGCACATAATGTCACACATATATGTAGCAATGTTACCACATTTGTACCTAACATTTAGCTATTGTTTTTATGCTTTCTTTTAAACATTTCTTACTTGTTCATCTCTATATTGTTATTACCTCATTTTAGGACATAACTGGAGAAGTTACAATGTCCCAAAACTGTTTTGGAAACAGTTTGCTTCTAGGTGCAAAACCAGTCCCAAACTGCCCAGGACACTGCTGCCTAGCAGTTTGCACACTGTCCCTTTAAATGGTCATATATTTTAATCCGTACGTTGGAATTTCAATTAATTTACACTGTTGGAAATATAAAATATTTTTCTTTATGACCATATAAGGCTTGCATTTTAGTTCTTAGCCAATTAATACAGTTTATTTCTCACAGACAGGGCATTTACACTGTCTGGACAGTTTGCACTATCTAGCTATTTCTAATTACAGTTTCCAGCATAGGACCTAGATTTCAGTTCTGTTTTCACCTAATGAAAGTAGACATACTAAGGATCATGTCACTAAAATTTCAGCCCTAAATTTGATCTATACAAATTTTGGTGAATTTTCAAAGTTACTGCCCAGAACAGAGCAATTCTGGGCATATTGCACCTATTCACATTTTAATTCCTTAAATTCATTTTAACCAATGTTTTGGCCCTATAATTCATTTCATATGAAATCTTAATCATGTTTAATCAATGGTAATTCATTTTTCAAGGTAGTCAAAACAGAGTAAGTTGGCTAAGTTGCTTAATTTTGCATGTTTACACATTTTGTTCTTACTAAAATAGTTTCTAGGCTATATGACTTTGTTCATACTTTTATCTTTCATTTCCAGCATTGGTTGCTAACAATTTAGCTTGTTTAACACCTTAATTTCATTACCTAATCATGATCATGTTCAATTCATTAGTTCCATAGCTCAATTACATGTTCTAACAATTCAATTCTTACAACAACATCTCATTTCAATTTCCAGCAACCTAATTTTGTTACACCATCACTTACACATAAATTCCAGCATAATACCTAGTGTTCATTCTCCAAATTTGCATAATTCTACAACAATTCAATCATCTAACAACATATTCAATAGTTAATTTCATCTACAATCATTAAAACAACCCAAGTCAATAAGTATAGTTGCCTATTCGATTGAACAAGAGTAGAATCATACTTACTTTGCTTCTAGCTTTAATTTCCTTACAAATTCCTATACATGCAAGCTTAATTTCCCTTCATCAATGGCTGATCTCTCAAACTCTATTTCTCCCTAATTTCTTCTTCAATTTCGGCAACTAAGGAAGAAGGAAGAAGATGATAACACTTAATCCAAGTTAATGGATTTATGAAATGTCTAAAATGTCCCTTAATTAATCCTTACCCTTAAATTAATCAAGGGAATTAAGGGAATCATAGAATTTAGCATGCAATCACCCAAATTGCTATGCATTTCGATTTGGTCACTTTAAATTGGTTACTTACTTCATTCATTCTTCTAATTAAGTCCTTCTAAATTGGTCTCTTATTTCATTTAGCCTTTCAATTAGATCTTTGACTAATCAATTTAGCTTAAATTCTAGGTTCAATTAAGCTATCAACTTATGCAATTGGTTTCAATACTTCTAGGCTAGGATTTAGGGGGTTACATTGGGCCCTTTAGGTTAGGTCTTTAGTGGGCCTTTGTGTGTTTATTTCCAAGCCTTTTTTGTGACATACATTTATAATTGTCATTCATTTGACTTTTAATTTTGTTTGCTTAATTAATTTAAATCACAAAAAGAAGGTATTTATTAATTCCAATATTTGTGTCGTAACAGTCCGAGCTCAAATGATGTTGACCAAATATTTGAATTAATCCTTACCGTCTCAAAGCAAGGATAAAACTTGATAAAATAATCACATCATATCTTAAATGTTTGCATCATGCATAACGTACGAGATTCGAACCATAAATTAACATTGCAGCCAGGCTTATATGATGTCGGTTTAATCTATGGTCTCATGTATCGTCATCCTTATTAATTAAATGCCCAATTAATTTGAACCCACCAATTCGATAAAGCTCGTTCAATTAAGGTCATTTTCACTTAAGTATGATTAATTAAATTCAATTTAGATTTCTTCAATTTTCATCCTTTAAAAAGCAACAAATACTTTGGTACCAATTTCTGGGCGTGATGGAGGTGCTAATCGTTCCCCACACGTAGCCAACTCCCAAACCCTTTCAAATTGAATCTCTGGTTTTTTTGGTGTCCGGCCTACCTTATCCAAGTGGTCGGTGGCAACTCCTAGTCTTCTTTATTAAGAAATAAGAATTTTCAAAAAAAGAAATCCCATTAAATCGATTTTCCAAAAATATGGGGATACCCCCGTAACTGAACTTATTAAAGGTCGCTACAGCTTGGCGACTCCACTGGGACGATTTTGTTTATAACAAAATAAAAGAGAGTTAGGCCAAGAAAATATATATTGCCTTTAACGATGGAAATTGTTGCAATTTTAATTAACTTTAATGAGGTTGGTCCTTTCTTGAAAATGTGACTTCGATTGCACGGGCTTTGATAATTGGTGGTCTTCGAATTAATTTTTCATTTAATTTCTAAGGAATCACCGACATGTGTTGCACCATGTTCATCAAGCTCAATACCCGAGCTCCTTCCCTTAAGTGGGAGTGAAATGCCATATACCCTCGTGAGTAACCCTCTACGGGTCGGTAATTCACTTTCGAAATCTATGCCTTTTGACACGTGAGCAGCCCTCCACGTCAATAGGTCGTGCTTTCCCTCGAACCGAATCCAATTCGTAAACTTGTAATGGGCCAGAATTGGGGTTCTTGTTGCCTTAGTAGGTAATAAGATAGGTTCGGGTATCCTTTATTAGAACCAAACCCATGTGTGAGAAGCTAAGAAGCCCACCCCTATTAGAGTCATGCGGATAACCATAGCGAACTAGAATTCATGTTGTTAAGCCTTTTTTTCTTGTTAATTCGCTTTGGTGTATTTGCTTTATCATGCATAATTGTTGCTAACCCATTTTTTTGTATTCATAGCATTTTTATAATGGAGTGTTGATTCGAGAACAGTCCAAAGTTGAAAGCTTTTATAATAGGAGAAAGAGTCCATAACAATGAGTTTGAAGAATCCCGAGGTTCAAGATTGATCAAAAAGATGAGAAAAAAGGCTAACTTAGATTTTCAGTTGTGCCCTATGTAGAAGTTTTTCTTTTTCTCGTTGTAATGAGACTTGATCTTTGTTATGGAAAGTTGTTTAATGAGGATGTTCGTCGATCAACACCCATTTGCATTTATCCTTTCATGATAGCATTATCAATTTTTGTTTCATGGCTTATTTCTTACAATATTGTTCAAACCTTCAATAATGCATTTTTGTCTACTCATTTGCACCAACATTTTTGTATTTAGACATTAATATTGCATTTAGGACATTTTCTTTGCATTTATATGCATTCATTTTGGAGACATTGAGACTAATTTTTTAGAGATGCCCCATCAGATAGAGTGATTTTGGATCAAAGTAAAGTTTAATCGATTCAACACCCCTACGGAACCTAACGCAAAACTAAGATGGCAAACGAAGAAAGGTTAGACCGGATTGAGCAAACCCAAAAGGACATGCAAATAGATTTGGTCTAAAAAATGGAAGAACAGTTAGCCAAGGCCCGACAAGACATGGTGGAGCAATTCAAGAAATCTCAACAAGAGGCCTTAGGACAAATAGCCCAAATGCTCGGATTTGAGCTTCTTGGGCAAGGAGAAGTTTGTGTTGACAATCCTACGGCAATGACTGAAATTCCTACATACCCGCCAGGTTTTACCCCTCTTTATGTAAGAGGGTATTTGGATCCTCAAGTAACATTTTCTCGAGGAAAAGCATCACTTCATCAGGCCGGTGCCTCATCTCCTATTAATTTTCCCTCCGTATTAGAAGTCAAGTCCAAAGGCAATGAAGCTGAAAACTTTGTCTTAGAAATGGACCAGTTAATTGAGACCGAGAAATCCAAGATCGAGACCTCGAAAGAGATCGAGGATCGTTGCAAGTGACTCGAAGAGAAAATAAAAGCTATGGAGGTAGTGGACACTTTCTTTGGATTTGATGCTAGCAAACTTAGTTTGGTCCCAGATTTGGTGCTACCCCTAAGTTTAAGGCCCCTAAATTTGAGAAATATGATGGGACGAGTTACCCCCATGCTCATCTTACCATGTTTTGTCGAATGATGATAGGATACGGTAGAGATGACAAGTTGTTAATCCACTGTTTCCAAGATAGCCTATCAAGATCTGCCACTAGATGGTATTGTTGAATTCATGTATTGGATGTAATATTTTGGAAAGTGAATTTGGTTCATGGTCACTTGAAAGCCAATATAATTGTTTATGTATCATGTTGTTGGATGTTGATGTATACTGTTGGTTTATACATGTTTACTCTTTAAGTTTTGCATATGGGTTGTTATGCATAGACAACTTAAATTGAGGGTTAGCAAATGAGATTTGTTGTTGATCCATGATACATGTTGCATACAGTTTAATATGCTGGTTTTTGAAAGTGTTAAGTGTATGATTTTCAAGGCATGATGTTTTATAAGATGAGTGAAATGGTGATTTCAATGTGGTTTTGGGAAATGGTTTTAAATGCATTGATGGTGTATTGTTTGAGCACTCCTCACTAAGATTAGTGTGCTTACGCTCTCTTTGTCCATCAATGCAGAGAATTAAAGGTTGGAGGCAGCAAGCAAACGAAGGAAATCCAAGGACTTCAGCTATTCGAAAGTATGGTTTCAAACTAGACTAACAGTAATAAAAGGTTAAAAACCAACAAATTGAGACATTTCAGATCCAGGCGTTTCGGTACACGTGATGGTGTACCGGTACGCGTAAGATTAATCTGAGCCTGGGTCTTGGTATAGGTGATTGGTGATTCAGTACGGGATAGGCTGAGCTTTACATTATTCTGTTTTGGTCCCTGATTGTTATGTTTGCAATTAAATGAGTTTGGATGGTCGTATCAGGCTGATAATTGACCTGTGAGCATGAAACCTAACTAATTAAGGATTGGTAACTTCAAAATGGAAAAGTCACTGTAATTTTTTAGAATTACAATTTGGTCCCTAAAATTGCAATTGTGTACAATTTGATGTCGATTTGATGCCCGATTGAGTTAAAATTTCATCCGCCGCCAGTATGCACACCATAGGTTAAAATGTTGCATCTAGATAAGATAAAAGAAAAAATGGTCGTTTTTCGAGTTAGATCTTTAAGGGATTGTTTCGGCAAACCCAATGTAGCTCACTCGGTTCGGTCTTCCGTCTAGATCGGGTCAAGGGGGTTACACGGAGTTAATGAATGTTGAAGCACGCTCACTCATTGTATCTTCCCTTACACTTATTGATTCTTTAGTGAAATTAGTATCTTTGCCTGGCTTAATATTTAGTACTCTAGAAGTTTTTTTGTTGCACCTTGTTTGAGGATCCTCAGAAAATGACTATTCTTAGTGGCCTGCCAGATGAAGATGTTAGACTTAATTGGATTAAGTACTTGTTTGAGAGGAAAACAAGAACACTATAGAATCTTTAATGCAAGTTGAAGTTAGTTTTATTATCCACTTGTAAACACATTTTGAAGTCAACTTTCAGTTAGTATTTAGCGAATTTTTGCTACCTTTTGGTACTTGAACTTATTTGTAATGTGAAAGTGACTTATCATAGTAGCTTTAATGAACATCACAATAGCTTTAATGTAAGTTGATGCAACATATACCTTTTGTACTAGCACTTAATTGTAATGTGAAAGTGGCTTATCTATAGTTAAATTGTTACTTTTAATTTTTTATTTTGACTTCCAAAGCAATGTTTGTTCTCTTAATTGTTTGATGTGAGTTGCAATTTAGAGCATGTATGATTTGTTTATATATACAAATATTTGTAGGCATGGATCTATAAGTTATCCGCAGTAGAATACGTAAGAGGCACAGAAATAGTGAACTTTGGGGCTTGGAAGCTTGTGCATTTGGTTATATATCTCTTTACTATGTAAAGTACATACACAAGGAACCATGAATGAATTCTTTTCAAACAGGAAAAAATGGATGCAAGAATTGTTGAATGGTCATGAAAAGAGTTGTTTTAACATGTTTAGAATGACACAATGCACATTTTATCAGCTATGCATGGATTTAGAATGCAAGTATGGGTTGTTTCCTTCAGATAGAATATCAAATTTGGAGAATGTGGGTTTATTTGTATTTACTCTAAGTAAAGGAGCCTCGAATCAGGATGTTCAAGAGCAATTTCAACATCCTGATGAAACTGTAAGTAGAATTTTTAAAGAAGTTTTAGATGTCAGGATGGCTTGTCAAGGAACATAATAAGACCAAGAGATCCTGAATTCAAGAAAATTCCTTCACAAATTGATAATAACACCAAATACATGCCACATTTTGAGGGTTTTTTTAATGGATGTTGTTATTTAATATATGCTATTCTATAGTAATAATTTACATCTCATCCATATGCATATCATAGTAAGCTGTTGCATTTTAGGATTGCATTAGAGCAATTTATGGTACTCATATAGATGTTATTCTCTGTAAGGAAGATCAATTGCGTTATAGAGGAAAGACATGGACATCCACCATTAATGTATTAACGGCATGCGATTTCGATTTGCTTTTCACATATGTGTTAAGTGGTTGGGAAGGACCAGCTCATGATTCTCGTATTTTCCTACATAGAATTGGGAACCCAAATCCAAATTTTCCAAAACCTTCTCCTGATAAATGCCTTCATTTTAGTTAATCATCTATTCTTATTTGTTTGTGCATATTCATTTTTATTTTTAAAATAAATGCTTTTTAATTTTGTCACTTTTTTATCATGCTTAGGCAAATATTACTTAGTAGACAAAGGATACCATAAAAGACAAGGCTACTTGACACCATATCATAAGACAAGGTATCGCCAATCAGAGTTTCGTGGTGCAAATCCAAGAGGGACACAAGAAATTTTTAATCGAGCTCATTCATCCTTAAGAAGTTGTATTGAAAGGTCATTTAGCATTCTAAAGGCATGTTGTAAGATTTTAGAAAAATGTCTATATATTCGTCTCAAGATCAAAATAGGATAATTTGTGCTGTAATTGCTTAAAATAACTACATCAGATTAAGTAAAGTTCTTGACCCAGCTTTTAGGGTCAAAGATTCAGATCTGAATTTTATTCTTCCGGAAGCATTTTCGAATACTGAATCCACTCAAGAAGCTGAGCATATGAGTACTAATGAAATGAAAAAAGTGTATAATGACATCACTAATAGTTTGATGGCAGTTAGACGACCACACTGTGTTTCTTAAATACTCCTATTTGTTTGTACTTGTTTGGATATGTATCTCTTTCTTGAATATTTTCAATTAACTTGTGTAAAATGATTTTTATGCAACGTCTAATGATGAATTAGTGGATTTTATTTTATCATTCTATTTTTTAGTTGTAGGTTTTAAGTATATTTTAGTTAAGAAAATATAGCAAAACATGAAAGTGAAGAAAAAAATTGTATTGTTGATATTTAATACAAGGTTAATAGTATGTATCAAACTCTGCAAGGTTAATATTTATAAATATTAAATTAAAAATATATATTCAAAAATTTTAGAAGTATTCACTAATTTTCTTAAGATATTTTTTAATTTTTTGTCAAAAGCATTTTATTCTAATAATTTCACCCCCAATAAACTAAAGTATTATAAAACATATATGTACTTAACAACTAAATGTATCGTACCCTTATTTGTCATTTTACTCATATCAGCTATTAGCTAAGTGTTACCAAACACTTTATATAAACAGTCAATCAAATCAGTTTTTCAAACCAGCTAATAAAATCAGTTGGTCAAATCAGCCACTACAATCAGCTACCAGCTGTCAACTATCAGTCGTTTGCCAAACACCCCCATTGTGACATTTGCAAACTAATACTTTTTTGTTTTTTTCTTTTTATTCTCACACATTTATATTTATATTTATATTTAATAGTTAATTAAATTGTATTAAAAATAATTATATAAATAATAAATTAATATATAGATCCTTCAAATATGCTTAGTAATATTATATTAAAAAATTATTTTTATAATCTAATTAATAGTAATAGGTACAAAATATTGATAACTAATAAACTTTTCAAACAAGTATCAAATATAATCATGTCCTTATATGTCATTCTGCTTGTTTAAATAATCAAACAACTATAAGCTATTAGTTAGTTTTACCAAACACTTTTATATAATAAGCTAATACATCAGCTAGTCAAATCAACTAATGCAATCAACTATCAGTTACCAGCTAATATAATCAGCTATCGGTTACTGCTAATTGCCAAACAAGACCGATATCGTTTGTCTTAATAGGGACAGAAGACAATTAATGTGCTTGGGAATTGGGATATATAGTTCCACTGAACTAAAGCAAACTGAAGCTTAAGGGTCAATTTGGCCCTCAACGAAAAAACAAAAAACCAATTAAGCCCTTATGAAATTTTGCACTCAATTTAGCCCTCATAATTCAAATTACACCCAATTTGGCCCCTCCGTTAATTTTACCGCGTTGACCGTAACGGTCCGTTAACGGTCAAAAACGGAAGGAAAATACTCCCGGTTCAGCCTGCCATGTATGCGCTGACGTGTATAAAATGCTAACATGGATCGGATGACGTGTAAAAAATAATTTTTTTTAATAAAAACACCCTAAAAAGACGAACTATTGGGTAAAACCCAGCATTAAGCAAAAAAACCTCTTCAGTTCTTAGAGTTAAACCCATGGAGTTCTCTGAAAGTTGTCGATCATAGTTTGAATTTGAAGGTAACAAGGTTTTGTTTAAACTAAAAATCTTTTTGAATCGAAGAAAACCTTATAAAAATTTTGAGTTCATTTTGAAAAAGATTTTGAAACCTTTAAAGGAAAATGAAACACCTTTTTCTGGGAAAATCAAAAGCTTTTATTTTGCTGTAAAAATTGAAAGCTTTTTTTCTGAAAAAATGGGTCCTACATTTGTTATTTGAAAATCAAAACCTCCATTGTTAGGAGTATTCAGTTTGTGCGAATTCAAACTGATAGAAAATCAAACCCTAACTTGTAAGTTTAGTCGATGATTTAGGGAAACTCAAAATCATAATATTAACCCTTTTAAGTCAACACATATTACAGAAGTTGAAAAGGAGAGAGGCATTTGTGACCCACCATTGTGACAGTAAAGAAAAAAGGAGAAGACAGGTACTGGTCTTATTTTTATTACTTTTTAATTAAATATGTATTGTTATTGTGATTTTTATTATTATTATTGTTTATAGGATGGTTGATGAAACCCACGTTGATGAACCTCAAGTTATATATGTTTTAAGATATTTTCATGGTGGGAAGTTTGTTTCATCTCCTAGATTTGACTATATAGACTAGAAACTAGATAGATTGCAAGTTGATCCTGATAGATTCTGCTATTGGGACATCATAGGCAATGTGAATGACTTTGGGTATGTCAATAAAAAGAATTTTGTTTATTATAGATCACTGCAGTGACATTCAATACTAATGCTCTAGTTTTAGTACATGATGATTACACTGTAAGAGAGGTAATTGAGATATTGAAAAATAAGGGCAGTTTTGATTTGTATGTGACATTTATGGAGCAAATAGATATTGTTAATGATGGTAATGCAGGGGTTGGGTGTAATGATGTTAGATCAAGTGATGATAGTGAAGACCATGTTGTTGGGCAAGAGCATGTTGATGTTGGGCCAGAAGTTGCTGATGTTGGGCTAGAGCTTGCTGATAATGAGACTAGTAATGATAATGGGGCAGAAGATGGTATTGATGGGTCAGAGGTTGATATGAATGACGGTAGGGCTTCTGATGATGAAAATGCATTCTTATTTAATATAGATATTGGGAGTGATGTGGATGAAGAGGTAGAGGAAATCAGGGAAAAAAGGAGAGGCAAAAGACTTAAAGAAAATGCTGGAAATGAGGAGTACACTATTGAAGATCGTGAGGGTCAACCAGTGCAACTAGATATGTAGATGAATATGATAGATCTGGTGACAGAGATGGAAAACTGGAAGGTTTCGAAAGTGATTACATTTCATCTTCTGATCCTAGAGAATATAAAGATAGTTCAGATGGTGATGCACCCAGAGTAAGACAATCTCGTTTTCCAAGGTATGATCCCAACTATGTTATTCCTGTGTGGGAATTAGGTTTAAGGTTTGATGATAATAAATAGTTCAAAGAAGCAGTGAGGAAGTATGCTTTTGCAAAAGGGGTACAGTTAAAATTTTTGAAGAATTAACCAAATAAAACTAGATTTCATTGTATGAAAGGATGTCCTCGGACACTATTTGCTAACATTGACAAGAAGCTTAGATGTTATACTATAAAAACTTACAACCCAGTGCACAAGTGCTATAGGACTAACAAGAACAAACTAATTTCTGCCAAGTACATTCAGAAAGAGTTTAAGGAAAGAATATTAGCCGATCCAAAGATAAAAGTAAAAACATTGAAAGAGATGTGCAAAAGAGAGTTGGGAGTGTATGCCACCTTTAATATGTATCAGAGAGCTAGAGAATAAGTTCTTAAGAAGTTTCGAGAATCATATGTAGAGGAATATGCTAGTCTTTGGGGGTAAGCTGTCGAGCTGATCAAAAACAATCTTGGGAGTACTGTAAGCATACAAGTTCATAGGAATGATGTTGGACAAGGTGTGTTCTTCAAAATTTATATGTGTTTCCAAGCCCTTAAGCAAGGCTAGAAAGATGGTTGTAGACATTTTATTAGAGTGGTTGGATGTTGGCTGGAAACTGCACAAAAAGAAAAGTTACTGGTTGCTATTGGGAGGGATGCCAACAACCAAATGTTTCTCATAGCTTGGGCTATAGTTGAAGTGGAATGTGCATCTTCATGAAGATGGTTTCTGAAAAACTTTTCACCGATCTAGACCATCTAACTGGTGAAGGCATTACACTTATATTAGATCAACAAAAGGTATGCATGTGTTTAGGTTTATTTTTTAATTTTTTATGTCTGTTTAAAATATTTTGTCTTTTATGGTGTAGGGATTGGTGAAGGTATTGCTGGAAGATTATCCAAACACTACATACAGAAAACTGTGTTTTTGAAACTGTGTCAGGTAACATCAAACCCTTATTTTATTGTAATGTTTAATGTTTAGTAAGTGAACTATGTCGTATAACTTTTTCTAACAATATTTGTATGCTCAGGTCAACTTACATTGAAGACTTTGATGACAACCTTTAGAAACTTGAAAAAATGGGTCATACTTCAACTGAGGATCTGTTATAGAATCCTGTCCAGCATTGGACCAAGGCCTACTTTTCTACAACAGAAACATGTGATGTTGTAGATAATAATATGGCTGAGGCATTCAATGCTTGGATACTAGATGCTAGATGCAAGCCAATCATTAGTTATTTAGTAGAAATCAAAGTTATGGTGATGAGTAGGTCGCATGTTAAGAGAACGTAGGCATCAAAATGGAGGACAAACATCAGTCCAAAAGCTTACGAAAAATTAGAGCACAATATGGAACAAATTACACATTGTAGATTAGTGTGGAATGGTGATGGAGGGTATGAGGTTCAGCATGGAGAAGACCAACATATAGTTGATATAAAGCAATTAAAATGCACATGTAGGGCATGGGAACTTAGTGGCATTCCATTTTGCCATGCTATTTGTGCCATGTACCAAGACAACAAGAGACCTGAAGATTATGTTTTCAATTGGTACACCAAAGAGAAGTACCTAGCAGCTTACAACCATGTATTGCAGCCTGTAAGAGGAAAAAAATTTGGCCTAAAACATCTAATCCAATTCAACCTCCTCAAGTTAGAAAAATACCAGGTAGGCCTAAAAAATAAGAAAGAATGATAAGGATGAACCAAAGAAGGGGAAAACTAATGTTGTCAAACAAAGGCTTTGTACCAAGTGTCGTCAACCAAGTCATAACAAGCTAAGTTGTCCAACAAAAATGTCTCAGATAAACTTGCTTTTGGGGTTTTCTATTAAGATACAATTCTAAGTTTCAAAAAATAACTTTTATGCTTTTTTGTTGTAAGGGTACAACTTAGAATGTTGCATCAGCTTCAACAGGTCCACCAGTAATGGTTCAGGGTACAAATCAGAATGTTGCATCAGTTTCAACAAGTCCATCAACAATATCTCATGTGCCAAACCAGAATTTTACATTCGCTTCACAAACTATGTCTCAGGTAAACTTATAAATGAATGTGAATTTTGATTTTAAACCAGTATGAATCATGTTGAAACTAATATAAACATTTTATGTTTTTAGAGTACAAATTAAAATGTTGCATCAGCTTCAACAGTTCCACCAACTAGTCAGCCAAAACCTGCCAAGAAATTATACAAGAATAAAGTTCAGGTTGGCATTGGTTTGTACACTGATCTAAAAATTGGAGATCAAATTTGGAATGTAAGTCTAGTTAAAATTTAAACCAATTATTGCTTATTACTTGATTGTATTGGCTTGCCTTGATTGTTTTTTTACAATGTTAATACTTGTAGCCTGGTACATCAACTGAACGTGTTGTCATAAGAGCAAGCAAAAGGAAAATTGGTGAGGCAGATCCATCTTAGTTCCATCATCATTCGAAAGGTAAAGGGTTGAGTTGGAAGGGAAATATTGTTGTCACTACAAGACAACTTCAAGAAAATGTCGAGACACTAAGGATTAAGAGAGGGAGGCCTCCAAAAAGTCAAACATTAAGCACACAATCAAGCCAAACTTAGTGAATGTGTTTCACTAGTTCGAAGTATGGTACTATGGTACTTTTATTTTGAAAAAATTGATGTTTAAACTTGCTTTGTCAATGATACTTCTCATGTTGAAGCCATTGTTAAGCTTACTTTATTAAAAATGTTTGACAATTGTGTATCTTTAAAACATTAGTTTATCTATTATTGCAGCATGATAGTGATGTCTTATAACTGTGATATCTTTCAATTTGTCTCATTTTGAAGCATCCTAAGTTTACACTATTTATGATGTTTGACAATGATGTCTCATGTATCTTTAATATTCAATTTGTAAAATGCAAAATGCAACATTTCAATCTATGCAAAATAAACCATCATTCAAAATGTGACATATGATTTTCAAACAACTTCAAATACAGATTTTCAAACAAGTTGTTCATCCATTACATCAGAAACCATTAATCATAGTAGACTAACACTAAAATAACTACTTGTTTTCGAAGAAACCACTTATCCCTACCATACAAATGATCCAAGCAATACACATTCCAATCAAGCACATATTCTTTTCCCTATTCAAACGCTTTAAATGTTGCCCTGCTAAACCCAATTGGTCCTTAGTTGTTTTTATTTCAACCTTCAACTCTCTTAATTCCGCTTTCAATTCTGTTAGTTCATCTTCTTGATTACTTCGATTGTTGAAGCTTCGATTTTTTCTCTTAAATGTATCATTCTCCTTCTTCATCTCATGTAGTAAAAACTTAGCTCTTTCACTTAGTTCGGCGTCATGCCATTTGAAAAACCCATAATCAGATACCTTAAAATTGGGACAACCAAAGAACCTTATGTCTATGTTTTCTGTCTTCCATGCGGTCCACATTGGACTTTTTCCCCACAGTAATAGAATATCACCCTCATACTCGAAAGAACCTCCATGTTGAATGTTTCTACTGGCAACAACTGATGAGGATGATGAAATCATTTTCTATCAACTAAATAAAGATAAAATCTCTTAAGAATAAGAAGAAAAATCGAATAAAATAACCCTAAACCAAAATATGATTAAAGATGAACATAATCGCATAAAACATTAAGAATAATAAGAAAAATTGTTTCATTGCTTTTACCCACTGCTAATCGAAACTTACTCACTAATAATTGAAGCTAGTTGTGACAATCTTGGAAGAGAATAATAAAGTCCAGCTAAAATTGTTTAAGAACCCTAGGCTCTTATTTCCCCTTTTTTCAGAACTTTTGTTCTCTTTTATACCTAATAGCTCGTCTTTTAGGGTGTTTTTATTAAAAAAAATTACTTTTTTACTCGTCATCTGGTCCACGTCAGCATTTTATATACGTCAGCGAATACATGGCAGGCTGAACTGAACGTAACCTCCTTCCGTCTTTGACCGTTACGGTTAACGCGGTCAAACTAACGGAGGGGCCAAAATGGGTGTAATTTGAATTATAAAGGCTAAATTGGGTGCAAAATTTTTATAAGGGCTTAATTGGTTTTTTGATTTTTCGTTAAGGGCCAAATTGACCCTTAAGCCGAAGTAAAATTAATGTGCATTTTTTGTATGTTTAAAACGTTAAAGATAAACCTTCATGTGTATTTCAAGAATCGAAATATACCGATTTTTAAAATTAATAACTAAAATTTAAGATCAGTTCAACATTATTTTTAAAAAATATGTTTAAAAGTGTCGTTAGAAAATAATTTCAAAAAATAATTTTAAAAAGTTAATTATAAGATTAAAAAGTTCTTTTGAAAAGATAAAATATTCATTTTAGATATAATATTGTAAAGTAAAAATAAATGAATGTAAATAATGTTTAATTCGTTATCATAAAATTTATTAACAGTACTATATATGAAATAAATAAACTTTAAGTTATAATAAAAGTACTAAAAAAATCAAATGAATAAACTTTAATTTTTTTTAAATATTTAATATAAGTTTTTAGATTAAATAAAAAACTAACCTCTAAACTATGTATTTTTTATAGTAGTGTAATATAACTAAATATTAATTTAATTTATTACTAATTATTATGTTTAATATTATTTTATAATACTGGATCTTTTTATTACTTATTTTTATTTATAATATTAAATTCTTAATATTATTGTAACAATTATTATATTTAATATTAATATTTTAATACATTAGTATTAATATTAATGTTAAATAATTAAGGGTAAAAATAAGGGTAAAACTTTGATATACAGGCTGTGTAAAATTAATTTTATACAAGCATGTGTATTTACACTATAAAAACCCAAATCTTAACCCTAACCCTAAAAAACTAAACCATAAACCCTATATACTAAATTCTAAACACTAACCTTAAATTCTAAACCTTACAACCTAAACCCCTAAACTAAAACACTATGTATCAAAGTTTTTTCCAAAAAATAAATTCACCCAAAAATGATTTTCTACTCAAAACCTATAAAATTTAATTTTTGAAGTTGGGTGAAAAATTACCTTTTAAGTGATTTCTCACTGTAATTTAACATTTATTTTATTTAAAAAAGTGATATGAGTGACTAAAAGCAACAAAAAAAAAACAATTAACTCTCGATTATTTTTTGACCTTTTATAAGACGACTTTGAAAAGGAGGGCCTTTGTCGTACGTGGCATTTCGGCTAATATATTTCAGGGACTTCCCTGATTAATGTGAAATGTACACTTGGTCAGTCGCGTCTTTAAGGAGATTGAAAAAAAAAACATACAGCGTTTTTTTTTTTTTGGATTTTTTTACATTACGGGGACTAAATTAAAAGGAAATTAAAATTATAGACTAAAATGAAAATTTTAAAAATTACGAATTAATCACACGTATCAAATCCTTATAAATAATTATATATTTCGATACAAAAATTAAAATTTTAAAATTATTGATAAATATTGAAAAATAAAAATTAAAAGTCAAAACGAAGTTTTTGGGGACAAATCGTAGATGTGATTTATTTTTTGCACTATATTTATAGTTCAAAAAACAACATGCTTATAATTACACGGATCCAAAAAAATAACCTCAAACGAAATATGGTATTTCAGTCTTAAATTATACTCGTTGTTTAAAGAAGTACATAATTATTTTTTGTTTCCCAAAGTATCCACACCAACAAGTAAGGCTGTAAAAGAACCAAATGTTTATCAAACCGTTCGGCGGGGAGTTCGTTTATGTTCATTTATGTTCGTTTATTTATTAAACGACCAACATGAACAAGATTTTATATTCGTTTAATTAAATGAACGAACACGAGCAAAGAGCTCATTCGTTCATTTACGTTTGTAAACGTTTGGTAATTCGTTTATTTATGTTCGTTTAAATTTATTCATATATATCCATTTATTTTTATTATTTTTCATAACAAAAATATTATATTTTAAAAAAAATTCGTTCATTTATGTTCGTTTAAATTTATTCACACATGTCCCTCTACGTTCGTTCGTTAGTGTTCGTTTATGTTCGTTCATCATTTTAACGAACGGACATGAACGAACACGAACAAGCTACAATCTTTACCAAACAAACATGAACAAGAAAATATGTTTGTATAGTTGTTCGTGTTCGTTCATTTGTTCGGTTAAAATTAAACGAATGAACATGAACATACTCTTATTCGTATTCGTTCAATTCGTTTACGAGCCTACCAAGAAGCCCAATGATTGTTTCACTTAAACATTAAGTATTTTTTTCAAATCTCTTATAGGCATGACTGACCAAGCGCACATTTAACGTAAATCAAGAAAGTTTTTAAAATCCGTTGACTGTATTGTCATGTTGAGAAAAAATGCGCCTTTATCTTATGCGTTAAAAATGTGTATCATTTCAGTAAACAATCTTAGAAGAGTGTTGTTTTAGTAAATAATTTTTTTAAAATGTATGTTTCTATAAAAACGTTGTATTTTTCGATATAGAATTTATGTTCTCATTCTTATAGGATCAATATTTGTTGTATCTTGCATATTTGTTTTATGATTAAGTTCCCTTCTTAATTTGTTTTGGATGATCAATCTGATGAAGATGACAATATGACTAGTACAAGTTGGATGACCAAGCTCCCATTTAGAATTGCATTCTTGCATGGATTTTATACTCTCCCAAATGAAAACCTCGAGTATTTTACATTGGCGGTAAATTATTTTTATTTTACGGTGCTTAAATGATGATGAGCGTCTTGTTTATTTATTCTTAAATTTATCGTAAGAACACTTGTCACGATTCTATTATTTTGAGAAAAAAAATCATTGACAGTAAATTTATATAAATATTGACAATACACCATTGTTGAATTATTTTTATGGATTCCGTCATTTCACTGATTCGGACTAAATAACGAGCTAATGAATCTCCTTCTTTTTGCCACTGGATTTCCCAATCAAATCCGTCGTAACACTCATAATGATCAACTTTTCGAAGATCCCATTTGATTCCCGATGCTCGTAGCATTGGGCCGGATAAACCCCAATTTATTGCTTCTTCTCCGCCAATAAAGCCTATCCCTTCAACTCGTTCTAAAAAAATAGGATTTCGCGTAATAAGTTTTTGATATTCAACAATTCCTGTTAAAAAATAATCGTAAAAATCCAAACATTTATCTATCCAGCCATAAGGTAGATCGGCCGCCACTCCTCCAATACGAAAATAATTATGCATCATTATCATACCGGTGGCAGCTTCGAATAGATCATATACTAATTCTCTTTCTCTAAAAATATAGAAAAAAGGGGTTTGTGCCCAATATCTACCATAAAAGGTCCAAGCCATAATAGATGAGAAGCTATACGACTCAACTCCAACATAATTACTCTGATATAGCTGGCCCTCGAGATAGAATATAGAGAAGATCTTGGTGATCTTCTCTATCTAATGAATGGGGAGTCCGCTTTGAAATCGTTCACCCTGCACCCACCCCCGAGTATATGCTTCAACAGGAATCACGCACACAAGGGTAGATTGATACAATATAAACCTATGGTAAAATGCCCCCCGTAACCCAGCGAATAAAGTACATTACATAGTCCATTTTAGGGATTGGCGACTTACCCATTCCGTGACTTTGGCACTGGACGTTCCCAAAATGGGTACTATCAGGTCGGGTGAATTCAATAATAGACGTCGGGTGGCATTCCAATTTTCCTTCTCCTTTCAAGACCTATCTGAAAGAGAATCCAGTACTTCTCGGTCGTGAATATCTGAATAGGGCGAACCACCCTATGGATATCTTTGCTTCGAAACAAAATAATTAGAATTAGGCTCGGTCAACTGGAATGAGTGTTATCCATATATTATCAATATAAGGGATCCTCCAATTGAGAAGATCCATCGACCTGAGATGAAGAGAAATGTCTATCTATTTTATTTAGTTATTCAGTTAAACCAATTATTCATTATTGGAGCAGATAGCAACAACCATTTCATCCGGGAAAAGCCATCTTTTTCTCAACAATGTCTTTGTCATTTGATCCAATAGCTTTCCGTTAGATAGGAACAGATTTGATAAATACTAATAACTCTCGGATGGGGTATTAGAACGGAAAATTCCATTAGATAATGAACTATTGGTTCTAAGCCATCTCTGGCGATGAATCAATAATTCGAAGTGCTTTTCTTGCGTATTCTTGATAAGTTTATATATAGATGTAGGAGGATCTGTTTGGAAAGTAAGAAGCACATCTCTTCATCTGCAAAGAATTCTCGGTGTGAAAACACAGAGACAAATGGCTGATCTTTGAATAGGAAAAAGAGTGGATCCGCAGGATCCCAAATGAATTGGCTTATTCGAAAAAAGCCTTGTTCTTTGGAAGATCTATCTCGTGCCTGGTACTGCATGGTTCCACTCTGCAAGAACTCTGAATCATTCTCTTGAAGTTTATCATTTTCATCATAAATGATCCGCTTGCCCCGAAATAACCCGGCCCAATAGGGAAATCCCAATTCGTTGGGCATTTCGATACAATCAAATAGAAAGCCCCAAGGGCGCCATATCCTAGGAGCCCAAACTATGTGATTGAATAAATCCACCTCTATCTGTTGCGAGTCAAGTACTCATTCTCCTTCCCCTTCTTCAAACTCCGATTCGTATTCAGGCCCAATACGTTGTTGTATTCCTGTAGATATTTCTCTTTTTAACCATACAATTACTAGTACACCTATTGTGATTCCCAGTACAAGAATCAAAATAGGGACCGACATCCATATGATCCCATAGACCTCTTTTAAAGATTTCAATCTGTAAAAGGAATTGATATCTTGTACTTCTGTTGTATAAATTATCATTTGAACGATCCACTTCTCCCATAATGATATCTATGCTACCTAGTATCGTCATAATATCAGCCAATTTCATTCTTTTAACTAACTAAGGAAGAATCCATATGCATGAATAGGGGATTTATTTTTATTTTAGGATTTACTTATTTTTTAGTTACTTAACGAAAAGGGTTTCTACTCCCGAATCTATAACTCTGATCCAAAATTATCTTAATTCATCCACCCATGAGGAATTACCAAAGCATTTGACCCTTCACACATTCCAATATAAAGGATTAGTCAATCAAATAATAGATAGGAAATGGGTTGGTTTGAAAATAAATGAATTGCTTGTCGTAGAATATTATTCTAGTCAGACTTAAACCTAACTAAAATAACAAAACAAGGTTTTTGCCCCATTTTCACCTGACTTAAGGTTAAGTGAAGACAGGGTGATGGGTTTGATTCGGGTATTTTTTTCCTATTCATGTATGATAGATCCGTAGGGAGATTTTCATCCCCTGTCTGCTATTTTCAGTATTCCATATTAAAATAAAAAGGAATTGGGAATAGAGAATCTATCTAAAGGAATAGAGAATCTATCTAAAATCTATCTAAAGAAGGGTTTAATAGTATCTGTTCTTATTTGATTTGATGCATTGTAGTCAGTTACATTGGTGAATTAGGTGAAGGTGCGGAAAGAAAGGGATTCGAACCCTCGGTAAACAAAAGTCTACATAGCAGTTCAAATGCTACGCCTTGAACCACTCGACCATCTCTCTTACATAATTATTATGGCCGATAACCCGAGCGAATAGAGAGTTATTCATATTAGATTGATCGATAGGTACGAACAATATCAATTCTAACTAGAAAACCAGCTATAAAAATAGAAAACTTTTTATCACTTTTTCTTTAGCCTCCCGGCTCGAATAGTTTTTTTATGGAATGGGTCTGCTTTTATGTTATTTCGTACTGGGTTGGAAAAAGGAAATGGCAGAACAAAGAATGCGAGGATTCACAAAAATCCAGTGGATAGGAACTAAAAAAAAGATATCGAAATAGTTCTGACGGTTCAATAATCTTCTCACTTCCATCTGGAGTTCTTAGTTACTTCGGCATGTTGAATCTTAGCGATGGAATAATATAATTAAGTCAAAATTCATTGGATGATTGTATCATTAACCATTTCTTTATTTTGGTGCGAGGAACTTATCATGAATCCACTAATTTCTGCCGCTTCTGTTATTGCTGGTGGGTTGGCTGCCAGGCTTGCTTCTATTGGACCTGGAGTTGATCAAGGTACTGCTGCGGGCCAAGCTGTAGAAGGTATCGCGAGACAACCCGAGGTAGAGGGAAAAATACGAGGTACTTTATTGCTTAGTTTGGCTTTTATGGAAGCTTTAACAATTTATGGGTTAGTTGTAGCATTGGCACTTTTATTTGCGAATCCCTTTGTTTAATGCTATAAGTATGAGAATTATGTTTTTTTTTTCTTAGTTTATGTTATTATTTCAAAGAGTTGAAAGGAAATATCCAAATACATGTCTTATTTTTTTTTCAATAATCCATATTTGTAGCAATGAAATACTATTGTTCCTCCCCCAAGTAATAAGAGAAATTATTGGTTACAATATCGCTATGGTCTATATTCTCTATAAATGACCAGAAATGCCTTGCTTACGTATCATTAAGAAATGCATTAACATAAATACAATAGTAAGAAGAGATAATACAAAAGTGTGTAAACTATAAAAACGGGTCAAGGTGGATTGTCCCACACTAGCACTTCCCTGCAATAACTCTACCAAAGGCGACCCTATTACCAGAATAGCTTCCGGAACGCCTGTTACGATTTTGACTACCCAATAACCAATTTGGTCCTGAGGTAACGAATAACCTGTTACGCCAAAAGATTCGGTCAACACAGCCAAAACCACGCTTGTAACCCAAGTTAATTTGCGAGGTTTTTTAAAACCACTAGTGAGATAGACACGAAATACATGTAGGATCATCATTAAGACCATCATACTTGCCGACCATCGATGAACTGATCGGATTAACCAATCAAAGTTAGCTTCAGTAATTATGTATTGAATAGAAGCAAAAGCCTCGGTAACAGTTGGATGATAGTAAAAAGTCATAGCAAATCCTGTAGCTACTTGTACCAAAAAACAAGTCAGCATAATTCCTCCTAGACAATAAAATATGTTAACATGAGGAGGAACATATTCACTAGTTATATCATCTGCAATCGCCTGAATCTCGAGGCGTTCTTCGAACCAATCATAGACTTTATTGAGATAGGTAAACCAAGAGGACCCCCCTGAGGACCGTATATGAGAATTTCATCTCGTACAGCTCAAACAAAAACACCCAAGTAATATAAGTAATAGCTGAAATGGATATGCAATAGAAAGTTTGAAACTTCTTAATCTTTTCATTCAATTTTATCTGAAGACACAAAAGAGTAAAAATCCGAAAGCTCTTTTTTGTAGTTGTAATTATAATGCCAAAAAATCAAGTCGGTAAAGCTTCCACCTCGGCTTCGCAAACATTACTCTGTCGGACTATCTCTACCTCGTTGCAAACTTACCGCTTCTCGTCCTTAAACCTGTCCTCCATGGACTCTAATCTTTCAAGGCGGGACTCCAAAACACCCTGGGTCTCCTTCATGGACTCCATGGTTTCTTTGAGGGAGAAATCTTGGTTGTTCAACATCTCGCTCATGACGTCGTATTCCTTCCTGAAAGAATCAAACGTCTGAGTAGAAACGTAATCTCTTTGTCTTACCTCATTCAATGTCTTCCACTTTGATGCCATCTCGGTCACTTCTTTGCCACGAACTAGCTTGCTCACTCTGACTAGCTCGAATGCAAATCCTCGCCACGCTTGGCTACAACTGCAAGCTGGCTCGAACGCAAGCCCCCTCGTCTCACTCTGATACCAAATAATTATTCAAATACAATACGATGATAAGTGATTTTATGGAAATATATGCTTATATTATTTTTAACTTATTTGATATCTTACATCTTGCAGACAAACTGTTTAAACTTAAATCTCTTAAAAATATTTCTTTTTTTCATTGCGAACACTCGAACGGTTCAAAAGCTAACGTTTTATATTAACCTTGTTAAGTGTAAAGTCAGACCAAAGCATTCGTAAAATAAAACTAGTGGACTCTACTAAAACAAGTCATCCTTAAGACAACCCATATGTAAATTAAAGTAAAAATTTGTAAGGTATTTAAATAGAGAAAATCATCTTGGCAAATAGGATTACAGACTTGAAGGAAAATTTTAAAAGGGGTAAATTACGTAAATTATCACTGAACTTTATTCTTGAACTTATTTTAATAATTGAAGTTTCAAAACGTTCAATTTACTCATTGAAGTTTAGACATTAAACATTTTTTTATCACTCATCAGTTAAATTTTTGACAACACTATGATGTAGATGCCGTCCACTGTTCACATTCGTCAGACGCCATTGTCGACAACCGTAGTTGGTGGTCGTTCGGTCCTAAATTTTACCAGTTGTTTTGTCTCAATGTCTTGAGTCCGAATCCGACCTACATTTTGTCGAAAAGTGCCTTAAAGTTCACAAATTGAGCAAAAACCTTTCGGATTCTCTCTCGTCGATCTTCCTCCCCCACCGTCGGATGGAGCTCCTTTCTCAGTATATTACTTCTCTCGTGCCGATGAAGCTTTCCACCCTTCGAATCTTGAAAAAGTTTTTCCGTTTACTGGTAAATGGACGCAAATCCAAAAGGTAATGGAGGAGTGACAAAAAAATGTTCACTGTCTAAACTTCAGTAAGTAAATTGAACATTTTGAAACTTCAATGACCAAAATAAGTTTGAGAGTAAAGTTTAGTGATTATTTACGTAATTTACCCTTAAAAATTAGGGTTATGTTATGAAAGTGGCAAGCATATTCTCTACGTTATCCACAATAGTAAAATATAATGGGTTAAACTGGTATTTAGTCCTTAAATTTTAGAATTTCTCTTAATTTGATCTTTGAATTTTTAACAAAATTCAGAAAAGTTGTCAAGTACTAAACTAATATAGAAAAAAATAGAAATTAAATTGAGAGAAATTAACAAATAGAGGGACAAAATATTAATTTGTTCCTGATATAAAAAATGATAAAATGATACTGTGTTCTTTCACAATCATATAAAAGGTTTGCATCAAGTGGATATTAACTAACAAGATTTGGATAGTGAAATGGAAAATGGAATAATAAATGAAAATAATAATTCAATTTAATAAACGGATAATGAAATCGTGCCGCGCACGATGCGCCAATGAAGGGACAATTTGGCCGACGGCTGCGTATTAACTGGGCGAAAAGGCTTAAACAAGGAGTGTGAGAATGGAGCTGCTCTTTTGATTTTCTATTGATAATACTAATACAACTTTAATAAAAAAGTATATGTTTAATTTAGAGTTATTTTTCTTTAAAAAAATTATATATTCATTTAAAGAAAAAATTATTTAAACCTTTATTTTTTTAATTTTTAAATCCATCGCTGATTTTTGGTAAAAAAATTCTCTCAACTCTACTAAAAGTCTTGGCGTGACTTTACACTTAACAAGGTTAATATAAAACGTTAGAGCCGCCCAAGACAACTAAAAAGTTGAACTTAGTGGGTAGGGATGGTAACGGGAGAGCCGCCCCGAACTCGCTTCGATATATAAATTTTTAAATTCGATCCTACCTTGTTTTGGATTAAAATATTAATTTACTCGTCTTGCCCCACTTCGATATATCATTTTATAAATTCGATTTTGACTCGACTTGACTTGACCTAAAAATTTAAAAAATATTAATTTTTGTTGACGATAAATATTAGATTCGACCAAACCGCCATCACAATTATAAAATATAGGTTTCAAGAGACTTTAAACTTATATAAAAAATAAAATAAAACTCAATTAAATTATTCACATGAAAAAATACATATTTTAAAAAATAAACTTGTACCATTGACCGTCAAAATAAAATATTTTAAAACTTGAACAACATCTAACAAAAATTTACGATAAACACAAACTAAAAAGTAGCTTAAAACCCTTAAAAGTGTTTATATATAGTGATATTTTCATAAATATATTAATATATATATATATATATAATTTAAAATATACCGGGGCAGGGCGGAGAATTTTCACCTCATACCCGAACTTGCCCCGTCCCGACTCAATGTATTTTAATACCCACTTCGCTCCACCCCAATCCCCGAAATTCAAGAGAAAAATTTCGATCGGGTCGAATTGGGTCGGGGTCGAGTAATTTTGGCATCCCTATTAGTGGGACTCGAGTTCTTCGAGAGCAAACTCCTCGGCTTCCACCATTCCACTTTAGAGGCACTCTGAGATGTTCTCAACACTAAACTCTTAAAATTTAGAGTAAAATTTAGGCTTAATGCACTTTCTCTCTAAATTATACACGTTTTTCTAGTTTGTCTTTTAAAGTATTTTTTTAACCTCTTTTACTCCTAATATTTTTGACGTTATTCATTTTACCTAAAAATATTAATATCATTTTAAAAAAATTGACATAACCAATAAAAGCACGTCACGCTATTTTTTTTATTTTTAAAATTTTAAAGTAAAATAAAATAAAAATATTAAAATATTTATTAATTTAATTATATTCCCATCTTCTTCTCCCATCGTTTTCTTTCTCTATTTTTGAAAAGCATCATGTTCAAGTTGATTTCGTGCACTATTCGAACTCTTTTTCTATATGAGAACTGAGAATTAAATCCGGACATATTATTTTTAGAGGAACGTATGATTTGAATTCCCAAAGTAGAAAAATCCCCAAATCGAGCTCACTGTCCTCAGTCCTGAAGCAGTCGTTTTGCTGTTGTAAATATGCTAGCAAATGGTTTGGGGGTCGGCAAATGAGGTCGAGTGCTCGAGGGAAAGAGGTGGGTTGGATTTGGGATGTTTTGCTTGGAAATGGAGCATGTCACTGTTCTAATTTATTGAAGTTACAAATTTTTATTCATTTTTATGTACTTCAGTTGGTTTTTATAAAAAAAAAAAGTTCCCAGGAAAAAATCAAATTTTCCCAAAAAGAGCTAGAAAATCAAAGAGAACAATTAATACAAAGTTCAATCAAAGATGGATTTTTTTTTTTGTTTTTCACATATGAATTCAAACAACACTTTGTGATGAAAACTAATTACTGCCAATGAAGTCAAATCCTACTTCAAAAGATCATAAAATAACACTTTCTGATGAAAACCATTTGGTAGCATATTTACAACAGCAAAACCAACCATGAAAATCAAGAACAGCACACATCTAATTAATACCCAAAAGAAATCAATCCTAAATCCCCAAATCTTATAACTCAAGAACCATAACCACAATAACAACGATAAGAAACCGAATGGTTCAACCTATCTATCTAGCAATCAAACCCAGATATATAATTACCAGATCTAATTCAAATAAAAGTTAAAGGGAGAAAACAAAATCCAATCAAAGAACAGAAAACGACAAACAAAAAGAAGGGAAGAGAGAAGAAATTAATCGTTATTATTTCAAAACTACAATCAGACTTTGTTATGGATCAACTGGGAATTTGGGTTCGGGGAAGAGGACGAGGGGATGAGATTTGGGGAAGAGGTGGGGTAGTTTTGGTAGAATAAAATTAATTTAATGAATATTTTAATATATTAAATTGAAAATTAAAAAAATATTAATTGCGTGTCGTGGCGCGTTTTAATTGGTTAGGACGAATTTTTTTAACGATTGGAGTAATATGCGTAATGATGAAAATATTAAGGGCAAAAAAAAATAAAAATATATTTTAAAGGGCAAATTGAAAAAAATGTATAGTTTAGGAGATGTGCATTAAGCCTAAAATTTAAAAGATAAAACTTTGACTACGAATAATAACTAATATTCACATCTCGATTCTGTTAGCCTACACTATAATTCTTGATTGTTTCTCGAAAAGGCCCGCTACAGCTCTCCATAGATCCCCATATCAACATATCTCTTATATTGTTTTATGTAACCATTTTATGTTTATAGTATATAATGTATAAATGATTATATTTATGTTACACATATATTAAATAACTATATACAATAAAATTATGTTCATAAATAATTTTTTTTGAATAGTCTAAAGGTGATTACGAGATAATATTTATTTATAAATATTTTTAATTCTTTGACAATACACACATTGCAGACAAAATGATTGAACTTAAATTTCTTAGAATGAACATCATTTATTTTTTTACTGAAACCACTTGTTGGATTCATTCGAGGAAGAGTGGCCAATATTCAGACTATTGTGTTTAGGGGGGAAATGTCGATTTAGTTGGGGGAATTTGGTTAGGTTGATCACTTGTTAGGTTGGATTTGTTCGAGCAGCAGACAATAGTTTTGTTGGGTTTGTTCGAGCAGCAGACAATAGTTTTGTTGGGTTTAGCGTTTCTATCAGCTAGGTTTTATTTTTTATTAATGTATCGATCGATTGGTGTGGGTTAGTTTCTACTTATTAAAGATTGCAAAATGGATAGGCAAAGACTTCATTTGATGGGGCAATCAACCATGACATACATGTTGACATATCATCTCAACTTTTGAATTTCTTTTGGATTTTTTCCCGACAAGTAATAATAATCTTACAATAAAATAGACATCTGGTTATTACGAAAAGAAATTACGAGAAAATGAAGAGAAATTCATTATAATCTCAAAAGATTACTAGATGAGTGTTTATATATCTAAATCACAAGTAAACTAAGTTTTCTATTTTAAATCAAAGTCTGGTGGATAAAGTAATTTGTTATCGTATTGTGGGAGCTCTGCCCTCACACCCTAACTCGGGACAAGACTACAATGTACTTTTTTTACTCTCTCTTCATTATTTTTTGATATTACAATCGGTATTCAACTCATTGGTTGATTAATATAAATTAGGTAATGTAAATGCTTAATATGAGGGTGATCATTCTAACCTAATTTGCTTCATTCACAATGTCAAGATCCAAACTCTGACATTACTTAAGAGATCTAGTGTTTTATAAAATAATATATTTTTAACTAATGTTATGAACATATTTTTATAACGATTTATATAAATTAGATCTTTAAACCCTAAAACTAAGACATTTATAAATTTTTTTAGTTTTTACCTCCGGTGTATAGAATAATTACCCTTCTTATAATGTTTTATAATTAATATATGATGAAAATAAATATGATTTATTTCAACAACAATTTTAACTAAATATTTTTTGCTTTAATTATGTAATAATTACTTAGTTTGGAGGGTTTTAAGTCCAAACTCCTTTCTTAATATAATTATTAATTAACTTGTCATTATAATAAATTATTTATTAATATGATAAATAGACTCAGATTTGAGCCTTTTATTTATGTAGTGTGTATTATTAAAGGGGTAAAATTAAGAGTTTAATTTTGATACACATGCTGTGTAAGATTTATTCTACACACGTCTGCATATTTATACTATAAATTCAAATCTTAAATTACTAAACCTAAACCCTAAATTTTAAATAACCTTAAATTCTAAACACTAAACCCCTAACTCCTAAAATTAAAAAGCTTGCGTAAACTAAAGTTTACACAGCATGTGTATTAAAGTTTTTCTCTAAAATTAATGTACATATACACCAAAATGTTAACAAAAATTATCAGTCTTTAAAACTAAAAAACAACGTTTAATCTCAAAATAGGTTTCTGTAAAATTTAATCTAAAATAATCAACTGATGAATTGAAAATCGATGATTAAAAAAAGAACATCGTTTAAAACTAAAGGATAGGGTCACAATAAATCTACCAACATTGTTTAAATTCTGTTTAGGGATGGCAACGAACCCACCTCGATATATTAATCCCAAAACCCGACCCCACCCCGCCCCGGAAATAAAATAATAATTTACCCGTCTCACCTCGATTTATAAACCCTAAACTCGACCCCGACCTGACCCAAAATTGTAAAAATATATATTAAATTTCATCGACGATAAATGTTAGATTCGATCGAACGACCATTATATTTATAAAATATAAATTTCACAGACTTTAAAACTATATAAAAAATAAAATAAAACCAATTAAATTACTCATATGAAGAAAAAAATACATATTTAAAAAAATAAACTCGACCATTGACTTTTAGAATCAGATATGTTAAAATTCGAACAATATCTAACAAAAATTTACGATAAACACAAACTAAAAAAATAGCTTGAAACTCCTAAAAATATTTATATATAGTAGTATTTTTATAAATATAATAAAAATAAATAAAAATAAAAAATACCGAGGCGGGTCGGAGAATTTTCATATTATACCCGAACCCGCCCGACCCGACTTTACATTTTTAAATACCTGCCCCGATCCCCGAAAATTATTAAAAAAAATCCGATTGAGTCGAGTTGAAACACATCGAGTCGGGGACGGATAATTTTGTCATCCCTAATTCTCTTTAGAACTCAATAGGGCTCCACAATAAATAAAGCGTGATAGGCGGTTATAAATAATTAATTTAAGTTATAGTTTATCAAGTTAAGAGAAATATTATGAATAGAATTGAAATTTGTCTATTAAATGAAAGTTTATTATCCTCGTAGATAAGTTAACCTATAAATTATCTAAACTTCGTTCAATAAATTATTTAAAACTCAGTTTTAATATAATATTTTAATTATTTAAATGAAAGATTTATAAATTAAACGTTCGAAAATGCGTCGTAAACTATATTAGGATATCAACTATATAAAACGAACGAAGACTTAATCAGTATAAAATGTGATTAATAAGTTTATCTAAACTTGATTATATTTGTTTCATTTAATTTGGCCATTTAAACACATTAATTTAAAAGATATTATGTACTTAAACACACTTGACCATATATATATTTTAAAAAACACTTGAACATATATTTTAACGGATTTTAATTATAAAGTTATTATTTCATCGCTAACAATAGAAAAAAATTATTCTACAAGCATAATTAATTTTACTATTAAAAATTAAAAATTTAAACTCTTATCTTTAAACGTTAAAAATTAAATTTTAAATCTTAAATTTTAACTCTAAATTTTATAACTTAAACTCAACTTGAAACACAAATTAACTCTTAAACCATAAATTAAACTTGTTTGTGAAAAATTAAACAAAAAATTGGATTAGAAATGTCCTCCACCGGAATCGAAATGGACTAAGGTCTCCATCAATTCCTCCCTTTCCCGTGTGCGTTCTGCCGGTTGACGCATAAATATCTAATTGTTCTTTCAATTTCAACAACAACGCCACCAACAACGTGGATTTCGGTGCCAGAAATAACTGCGAAGTTAAATAGAAAAAGCAAAGTTGTGTTAATAAGGAAGATGAGGAAATCTAGAGAGAGAAAGGGCAAGATTTTGTTGTAATTTTTAATCCAAAACTAAACAAATCTACGGTCAATATGAGAAACAGCGTGAGAGCTGTAAGCTATATGTCAAGTGTGCGCGAAGCCGTGGACTAAAGCCGACTTCTTTTTCTCCCTTCTTCAACCGTTCTGTATTTGCTTCTAAGTCTCTCTTTTTTTCTTCTGTTCTTTTCGCTTTCACTTGGATTCATTTTATCTTTTGGTTTTGATTATTTGATCTGGTAAAACAAGAGGGGAGATTGCCCATTTCTTTTTTTCAGATAAAATACTTGTAAGAAAAACAGGATCGGATATGGGGCGTTGATCAATCTGTTTTTTTTATTGTTTTTTAAAGGGTAAAAGATTAGGATTAATTTTGGGTTTCGTTTGATTTTTTGAGGGAATGGGTTGTTTTCCTTGTTTCGATTCAAAGGAAGAGGAGAAGCTAAATCCTGCCAACCAAACTGTTGATCGAAAGCAAGGCCACCCAACTGTTTCCTCTAATATTTCCAAATTATCTTCAGGTTAGCATTGATTTTTTTCTTTTGTTTTGGAATATATATGTTTTTAAATTAATTATTTTAGCACTTGATCTGATCTGGGTGTTTCTGAATTATTATTTTCTTTCCTAACTTTGATGATGATAATAATTATATTATTGTTAACTTTATGATGATGATGCTTGTAGGATCTTAGGATGATTTTGATTACATGGTGATATGTTCAATAGTTGATTAGATTGAAATAATTGTAATTAGTTCAAAATCCACTTATAGATGTCTTGTAAATTCAATAGCTTAAACTCAAATTAGCATACTGAATATGATAAATCATAGCTTGTTATTGCATTGGCAAAATAAATTTTTTCCCTTTCTTTGATCACTTAGCTTTGTAAATTTAGATTGTATTCTCTTTCCTTGTTAGATTCTTTTGTTTGCATCAAAATGGTAATCAATCCTCTCATGGTACCTATTTTTATGGAGTTGACAGGAGGGGACAGGTTTAGAGCAAGAACTAATGGAGGGTCCAAAAGGGAAATACCAAGTCCCAAAGATGGGCCTGGTGTCCAAATTGCTGCTCAGATTTTTACCTTTCGCAAGCTTGCAGCTGCAACAAAGAATTTCAGGCCGGAGTCCTTTTTAGGGGAAGGTGGATTCGGACATGTTTACAAAGGGCGGCTCGAGAGTACTGGTCAGGTAATCTTATTATAGTTGTTTTGCTTACTTAATATTTTGGAAGCATATGAATATAATGCAACTGAAATATTAAGCTCCGAGTCATAGCGTGATTTATCACTTCTAGGCCTTTGCTCGATTTGCTAATACATTGTCATATTCTTAAAATTCAACCATTCAGGTTATACAGATATTTAATTGCCGCAGACTGGGTGTTTGGATGGAAAATACTGTTTTTCTCCTAGGATTCTAACATTTATTTACGTAGCATGTGATGCATTAAATTGGTAACTACACCATTAATGTATTTCGTAATAGTGTTGGTAACTTCATTAGGATTTCAACTCCTCTAAATTGTTGAATCTTGAGTATATCTATTGAAAAGTTCAATTGTTGAACTGGATGCAGCTCCTTTATCTGATAAGTCTCAACTCATAATCTCTTGTCCATGGAAGATGATCTAATTAATGTTTGAGTATATTTGTATCTTTTGCTGTGATTGTTGCTATTTGACATACTTGATCTTCTGCTATAAGAGAACAACATCATCCTCATGGAGTTTGTCTTTCTCATAAAGTGTGGTTTTCCTATCTAAATCCTCCGCTTGATGTTGTCATGCCGTAGCTGGGGTCTAGGATGAGTCTGAAAGTTTTATTGTTGCATGCAACTTCAATTATAATTGTTAATATTTCTAAGAGAAGAAACTAATGCTGAATGTATCTAACGATGCAATTTGGTCAAAGAAGTTGACGCCTCTTTTTTAAAAAAATTATTTATTTAACAAGATGTTTATACATTTCTATAAGTTGTGTGAAAGATGACCTCTACATTTTCTTCCGAATTTATGCAAACTAATGGTTCTTGTAGTTGGGATAACAAGCTCAGTCTTTTATAGCTTGAGGAGCTGATGTCATTATGTCTCTTATATGTATATCTTTTGCCTTTGCAGGTAGTTGCAGTCAAACAGTTGGATAGAAACGGTCTCCAGGGTAACAGGGAATTTTTGGTTGAGGTTCTCATGCTCAGCCTTCTTCATCATCCTAATCTTGTTAACCTGATTGGTTATTGTGCTGATGGAGATCAACGGCTTCTTGTTTATGAATTCATGCCCTTGGGATCATTGGAAGATCACCTTCTTGGTAATATTTGGTGCACATTAATGCTCTGATGATATAGTTCTTTCTCGTAATACTTCATTATGTCTAGAGCAACCAGTCCTTCCCCATATAGATTGTTATAAAGTTATATTCAACTCAACAATTTTAGCACTTCGAGCTCAATGTAGTATGCCGATGTTAGGTTAAGGATCTTATTAATATTTTCTATATACAAATATTCTCCGAGCTTCTCGTAGTTTTAATGGATTCATTGATATTATGAAGTGATAATTAGTGTTAATCTGGAAAGCATGGATACCGACTCAGAATATGGGTGCAATATGGCCTAGGCACGATGAGACTGGAAATTGGAATGTTTAGAAAATTAGGACATTGATACAACAAGACACAATATATATTTTATATAATAGTATAAAAATATAATTGGATACTTTTCAATCAAATTTCAACATGCAAATGCAATTAACTTTTCAATTTCTTAAAATCAAATTTTAGTTTAAAAACTTGAACCTTAATAAATTCATTAGGATCAAATATCTCAAACTCAGAGTCTTAAAAGACCTTAAATTACCATGCTATGAATTGTTCAATAATAAAACTCTTCTCATACTTATCTCATTTATTACCATCTTTGCCCTCTTCCTCTATCATTCTCTGTCCTGTAACATATTTACATTGATACCATGCGTTCTACTCCCAACCTTTCTGGTATTTAACTCTCCATTATTGTTTCTCTTTCAGTTTTCTTCGTTTTCTTTATGGATTTCAAGCATTTGAGTTCCTTAGGATGTAACATTTTGTCTTTATTTATATTTTTCATGTTCTCGCTTTCCCGGCTCATAGTTTGTCACATCAGAGCATGTCTGTGTCAGAGACATCAAAGATGATGGATGGTGTATCTTTAACCGGACATGATACTGGATTCAATATTTTAGGACTGTTTTGCATTATTCGCTCTTTCATTTTGTGTCTCTTAATGATACGATAAAGTCAAATTAAATATTTTCTTATTGTCTGATAACGAGATATTCTTGTATTGTCTTCTCGTGAAGGCTGAGTTTGGCATTGTGATTGGAATGCTAAATCTTGGTTTGCACTGCACAAGTTCAGCATTTTTTTTAAACCAAGTCTTGACTAAACTGGTGGATTTTCACTGTGGTTTCCAAACCCTCATTTCACAACCACAGCTTTTTGAATCCTACCAACTATAATATTGAACTAAGCCTAATTATGAACCTGGAGCTTAGCCGAGTTGGCATCCAAAAGTCTTAAGGATTTGAATCCCAACATCTGTAATTCTGTCTCCTATTCGTAGGTTATGGCCTCTTTTTTAGCAAAAACTTCAAGTCTAATTAATGTTGGAACTAATAATGAAATATGAGTCACAGTGTTCTCATAATGGATCTGTTTTGTGGTTCACTAGCAAGCTGTCTTATGCTCTTAGTAGTCTGGAGGCTTCAGAATGTTCGTCTTTAGCCCTTTACTACCTACCTATAACGTACAGATAATAGTCGCATCTGATTGTTGGGTAAATTCTGGTTTAAAGTTAACACAAATGGATATACACAGGTTTTACCGTGTCATGCCCTTGGACGTATCTTGCTCGTTCTCTAACGGTGCCTGTTAAATACATCTATTATATACAGGGAGGGAAATTCTCGATTATACTCTAATCTGTCATCGATTTCTCTGCAGATCTACCTCTTGAGAAGGAACCACTAGACTGGAACACAAGAATGAAGATAGCAGCTGGTGCGGCTAAAGGTTTGGAATACCTCCATGATAAAGCAAACCCACCTGTTATTTACAGGGACTTCAAGTCTTCCAACATATTACTGGATGAAGGATTCCAGCCGAAGTTATCTGATTTCGGGCTTGCAAAGCTTGGTCCAACAGGAGATAAATCACATGTTTCCACCAGAGTTATGGGCACGTATGGCTATTGTGCTCCTGAGTATGCCATGACTGGTCAATTGACAGTTAAATCCGATGTTTATAGTTTCGGTGTTGTCTTCTTAGAGCTAATTACTGGACGGAGAGCAATTGATAGCACACGGCCCCATGGAGAACATAACCTTGCAACATGGGTAATGCATTTGAAGTGCTTTTGTATTGGTCTGTGTAGCAACCAATGGCTGAGACTATATAATAATTTATCTTTTCTAATGTATGTACAGGCACGTCCGCTATTCAATGACCGTCGCAAGTTTTCAAAACTGGCAGATCCAAGATTGCAAGGACGATATCCAATGCGAGGTCTTTACCAAGCTCTAGCAGTGGCCTCTATGTGCATTCAAGAGGAGGCTGCCACACGTCCTCTAATTGGGGATGTGGTCACTGCTCTCTCGTATTTGGCAAACCAGGCATACGATCCTAATGCAGCAGGGCATGGCTACCGAGGTTCTGGAGATAAGGATGATAAAAGATACAGAGATGACAGAGGAGGAAGGGTGTCAAAGAACGATGAAGGAGCATCATCTGGCCGTAGGTTGGATTTGGAAGGGTTCGATAAGGAGGACTCCCCCAGAGAAACTGCCAGGATGTTGAATAGGGATTTGGATCGGGAAAGAGCTGTGGCTGAGGCCAAGATGTGGGGAGAGAATTGGCGAGAAAAAAGGCGACAGAGTGCACATGGTAGTTTCGATGGGACTAATGGCTAGTATACTGTTCCCGGATAAACTTTGTAAGCACCTCCTTTGGCCACCGTTTATCCACCATTCTGACCCGACGGGGTGAAGAAACGTCATGGTCCATCCAAAAAGCTTGCCAATGCAAGACATTTTTTTTGAACCATAGAAAAAGAATAGAAAATGAAGAAGAAGAAGATGATGATGATGGGCAAATGGAGTGCGCAAATGGAGTGTTCATTATCATGAACCAGGAGAGCATGAGAATGAATTAGAAAAGCAAGACATTTTTTTGTAAAATTTTGAGTTAATGTTATCCTCTTTGTTCTGGTTTTGTACGGAACTCTTCTATGGTGTTTGCATGTTGTATTCATCTTCGGTGCACAAAAACACATTTTTACCAACAAAGTGAGCTCATTTTCATCCAATTCTGTGTTTACTAGGTTTTTTCTACAGTCCTTGGAGGGTAAATTAAATATGGGATTCACTCATATTTGAGGGGCATTTTTTGCTCATAGAGGTTAAAATTTCATGGAATTTACACGACTAGAAAGATGAATAAAAATTTGATTGGATAAATAATAAATTCACTTGAATTTCTATTCCGCCTTCGCTTTGATTTTACGTAATTATAAACATGAAATTATTGTTGTGATTTAAATGTACATATAAAATTTAAATCTTAATTTAATTGACGTAATAAAATAAAGATTTATATTCAATACACGCAGCGAAAACAAAAGTTTTTACAATTGTTTTAGTTTTTTTTGTTTAGTTTTAGGTTAGAATTTAAAGTTAGAGGTTATGAGTTTAGGTTTAAGGGTTGTGATTAGAATTTAAGATTTAAGGGTTAAAATTTAGGGTTTAGAGGTTAGGACTTAGAGTTTAGGTAATATGGTTAGGATTTAGGTGTTAACATATAAACCCTAAATTCTAACATCAACCAATCAATTTTAATTACTGGCCTCTAAATTCTAAAATATAATCTTAAAACTAAAGTACTTGTGAAAACTTTTTATTTCCTTTACGTATGGAATAATTACCCATAAAATAAATACATCAATTTGTTTTTATATTATATAAACTGTTATAAATATTTATATATGTGGATGTTTATCATGATAAGAACTTTGTCTTAAAGATTTGATTTATGTACTCCTTATGCCTATAAATAAATAATTTGATAAAAATCATCTTTCTCTCGTCTCTTTATTCTTATTATTGTTATTCTTCAGGGTAAAGTTCACAAATAGTCACTAAACTTTGGTTAATTATTCAATTTGGTAATCAAACTTTCAATTACTTTAATGTTACTATTAAACTTTGTGTTTTGCTTCAATTTGGCCACTAAAGTCTTAACGGACGTTAAGAAAGTGACGTGGTTGTTAACAAATTTTATATAATAACACATTTAGTCTTCTACATTTGCATATTCAAACAATTTACTCCTAATTCAAAAAATAATGATAAATTTAACCCTCAATATTTTACATTATTTCAATTTGGTCATATTTTAATTAAAAATAATTTAACCCTAAACCTAAAACCCTAAACCCAAAACACTAAACCTAAAATCTCAAATCCATAAACCCCAAATAAAAAACCTTGAACCCATAAACCCAAACACTAAAACCATAACACAAAACCCTAACCCCTAACTATTTTGGTCCCGAACTTTTGTTTTCTTTCAAAACAACCAAGACCCAGTTTTTCTTAACCTTCTTTTCTTTGTTTTCTTGGGTTTTAAATTGTTAGGCTTAGATTTCAATGAAACAGAGTTTTTCCTGCTTTCAGCTCTGTCTTTGACCTTCTTGGGTAAATATTTAAATCTTTTTTTTTTCAATATTGATTTGTTTAGAATTCAAGAATTCTTGGTTAGCTGTTTGTGTTGTACAATTTGTTTGAAATTCCTTTCTTTTGCAGGACGAGGAGATTACTAAGCGGGAGAACTGGAAACAAAAATGGATTGGAGTATGAAGTATGAACAATGCTTTCAAGACATACAAAGGTATCTTCTTTATCTCTCTATATACTGGTATATATATGTATTGCTTCAAAGTGATCAAATTTGTTAGTGGAATTTAGGACATGATATTAGTTTACGAACTGTAGTTGACTCAAAATGTGCACATTTAGTCGATTGTTTGTATAAATAAGTTTACGAACTGTGATTAAATTTTATAATTAATTACAAATTCCCAGTGTTCTATACGTCTATATTATAATTTGTAATTGTTGATTTTATAGCAGATATGCAACCCAAAACTATATTGGATTTGGGACAGATTTCTTATATTAATCCAATAGTTATCGAACTGATTCTTCTGAAAAGGGAAATTGTTGCCTCTACAAATAAACCGAGGAAGAACACGATGACATAAGTTTACCTCGAGCATTTCGAGACCGCTCCCGATGGGAAAACTCGGAAGTGCAAGTTTTGTGGGCAGCGAGAGCTATTCTATTGCCACAGCAGCAGGTAAGTCCTGCTGGACTTGGGGTTATAATCGTATAAAGAATATTGCCGAAGAGATGTTAAAAAACCACAAAAGTTACAACTATCATGTTTGCAATACATTCATCTACATGACAACCATTCACGATCCCTGAATCAAATGTGATTTCATACTCTTATCAAGTGTATTATCAAGTTAGGGTTTTGAGTTTATAGTTTCAAGGTTTAGTGTTTAGGGTTTATGGGTTCAAGGCTTTTTGATTTAGAGTTTATAGATTTGGGGCTTTAGGTTTAGGGTTAAATTATTTTTAATTAAACTAGGACTAAATTGAAATAATGTGAAATATTGAAGGTTAAATTTATTATATTTTCGAATTAGGAGTAAATTATTTATATGTGCAAAATTGGAGGACTAAATGTGTTATTATATAAAATTTGTTAATAGCCACATTACTTTCTTAATGTCTGTTACGACCTCCAAATTAAAGTAAAACAAAAAGTTTAATAATAATATTAAAGTAATTAGAAATTTAATTATCAAATTAAATAATTAACTAAAGTTTAATGACCATTTATGAATTTTACCCTATTCTTTATTTTATTCACTTCACCACATCCATCATATATTCAATTTAACATTGGTAAGCCCAAGAAAAAAATATTGGTTAATCATCCTTAATGTATTTTGATGTATTTGGGTTGAAGGGACAAGTGATGGTTCCTTGGATCTATTTGGGTGCAAATGAGTCGGCAAACCAAACCTTTTCCAAATGGTTTGATGTGCAAATGTGTCCGTAAGTTTTTGTTTTTATGTTTTTATTTATATATTTATAAAATGATTGAACTTCAAGAAAAAAAAATATTGGTTAATCATCCTTAATTTATTTTGATTCATTGTTTTGTTATTTCTTTAGACCAATATTTTATTTTAATGGTGAGAGTTAATATTTTTAACTATGTTTTGAGTTTTACATGTGTTTAAATGATTTGGAAAGAGATATGATATAAAAAGGATTATGAGATGATGTCTTGGCATTTGCTATGTTTCCACTTTCTTCGTGAGGAAAACCAATATCGGTAAATTCTATTTTTATTCTTTAAACTACGATTTTAAAGTGGATAAATCATGGGGATTTTGCTAGAAAGCAATAATTTTTCTGCGTCGAAAAGTTCGACTATAGACTTCTCCTAAGTTCAAGTTACAAAAAATCGTCTTGATCCACGAGTTTTTATGAGAGACATTCCCTGAAGAGAATGCGAGCATGATATTTATTTCATGAAATTATTGGATTTTGTTTCATTCCTTGAAGTGAATGCAAACATGATAAATCACTATTTTGTTAGTGAATTTAACTTTGATATGTTTCAAATTACTTCACAATTGAAACTGTGTGCTTGGAATATCACTAACGAGGATATGTTTTAAAAAGTATACTTTATTTTTCACGCAAATAATGTTGTCCTGTGGACACACCATTGTGAAAAAGGATTTTAAAGGCTTATCGGCTTCACTTCATTCCTTGAAGCGAATGTGATATTATATAACAGAAAGAATAAAGGCCACATTAGTAGTTGTGGTCATGGTCAATGCCATGGAAATAGACATGGACAAGATGATCACTTTAAGAATGCTTATAGCAATCAGAAGTAGGGTTATTAAGATGCCAGGAGTGATAAAGATCATTCGAAGAAAGTGAAATCCTTTTATTACCAATGCCAGGAGTGATAAACATCAACAATCATTGAATGATAAAGGAAAAAAACTATAAGCAAGTTTGGTTTTCACTGCGAAAAAGTCGAAGATAATATTGATCCAACTCATTTAGACGTTCTTGGTCTAACTCATTTGGACATTGTTGATTTCATTATAACCTTTGAAGAGAATAAATTGTCTTCTAATTATTCTCATAACCTTGAAGAGAATTATTGATATTTTAATTTATTTTATTTTATGTTTATTTATTTTATGAAATAATTATTTATGTTTTATATTTATATATATATATATATTGTGACATTAATTTATTTTGTTTAACATGATTACTTATCAAATATAATCTATGACGACGATTTATGCTTAGCAAAAACATAAAAAATACTTTTTATTTAAATGTAACGAAAAATATGAATACTATACCTCAAAGTACTAAAAATATTGATGCTCCAGAAGAGTAATAAGTTCTTGAGATAAAGCACATTATGGAAGGTGCATAATTGTGAATATTATAATAATTACCGCTAATGATAATAATATCGTCACCATCAGAAGTAAAATTTTTAAGAGAACAATATGAGTTCTCAAAATAATCTTTCAAGAATTACAGGTAACATATATTATAAATTGGCACATGAAATAAGCCAATATGAATATAAGTTTTGATAACTGAAAAATTAGTTGAAAGCTCTAGAAGATCTATATATTACTACTAAAAGAATAGTTTTCATTGAAAGTTCCAAAAGAGCTAAATATATTTCCATTCAAAGAAACAATTTTTGATGGACAATGTATTATCAAGTTTTAAAGAAATTTGTATTTCAAAATTTGTACTACACATGCACAAGAGAGATTGAATCACATGTTATTGTAAACTAGAAGTTTACAAATTCAGAATATATATACACACACATATATAGTTGGCATGCTTGGTTAGATCATCCTAATTAATAACGATGCAGAAATTATTCAGATTCACATGCATATTTATTAAAATAACATGAAGTTCTTATGGTGCTTGTTCTAGGAATTGATTAAATTCTAATTACTAAAAGAACCCGAGGTTCTTGTGTTGTGATGAGATCATGTCCGCGAACACAAATGAACCATAAGAATTACCAAGCGGACTAATCACCAAAGCAAAGGCCAAGAAGTTACAAGAAGCTGTGACTCGCAATTATTATCAAGCATAGGAAGCCATTACTTCTTCCAGTGATCACAGTGAAGGGCTCATGGATGAGCAGCCATGCAACATTTTGCATGCACAATTTTAGTTTGCCTTTAATATTATGTTGTATGCATTGCATTCTGTTCGCATTAGTCAGCCTTGTATTTTGTCCGCAGCTCATAACAATTAGTCTACATAAGTTCGCATTGCATACAGTTAGCATGAGATAGATGCATTTAATGTTCGCATTTATTTTCTGTTTACATGCATTCACATCAAGCTACAACACTACAACATTGACGAAGAGGCAGGATCTGGAGAAAGTTTTGATCAAGCTACAACTCTGACAAAGAGGCAAGATCTGGGAGTTTGATCCGCTATAGCAATGAAGAGAAGGATCTAAAGGTTCTATTCTGATCAAGCTACAACTCTAACGAAGAGGCATGATCTAAGAATTTGATTTTTCATCAAGCTACAACTCTGATGAAGAGGCATGATTTGAAAGTTTGATCCGCTACAACACTGACAAAGAGGCATGATCTTAAAGTTTGATTTTGATCAAGCTACAACTCTGACGAAGAGGCATGATTTGAGAGTTTGATCCGCTACAACACTAACGAAGAGGCAGGATCTCAGAGTTCAATTCTGGTCATGCTACAACTCTAACGTAGAGGCATGATCTTAGAGTTTGATTCTGATCAAGCTACAACTCTAACGTAGAGGCATGATCTGAAAGTTTGATTTTGATCAAGCTACAACTCTGACATAGAGGCATGATCTGAGAGTTTGATCTGCAACACTAACGAAGAAGCGGGATCTGAAAGTTCGATTCTGATCAAGCTACAATGCTGGCGTAGAGGCATAATCAGAATTTTTGCACATTTGGTCCAGCTACAATACTAACGAAGAGGTAAGACCAAGATTGGAGTTTCGATTTTTGACCAAGATTGGAGTTTCGATTTTTCGTTTGATTTTTCTTTTGCTTTTTTGATGATTTTTTATTTTCATTTTCCTTTTGTTTTTGTTTCATTTTTTGTTTGATTTTTTTGGAAATTAGCTATGATTCTAAAGTGATATCCGAGAAAAGTTTGGTCTAGCTGCAACACTGACAAAGAGGCAAAACCTGAAAAGGGTTTGATCCATTGCACCATTGATGGGGAGACTATACCCGGAAGAAGCTTGATCTGCTACATCGCTGGCGGAGAGGTGAAATCTAGAAAAAGTTTGATCTACTATACCACTGACGAAGAGACTAGATCAGAAAGAAGTTTGGTCTGCTACACTAGTGATAGAGAGGTGAGATCTGGAAGAAGTTTGATCTACTACACCACTGATGGAGAGATTAGATCGAAAAGAAGTTTGATCTGCTCCACCACTAACGGAGATGTGAGATCTGAAAGAAGTTTGGTCTGCTACACCAGTGATGGAGATGTGAGATCTGGAAGAAGTTTGATCTACTACACCACTGATGGAAAGACTAGATGGAAAAGAAGTTTGATCTGCTCCACCACTAACGGAGATGTGAGATCTGAAAGATATGGGATCCACTATACCATCGATGAAGAGATCGGACCCGAAGGGATAAAATTTGATTCGCTATACTTCTAACGAATGGTCAAGATCAAAAAATAAAGGTTCATCAAGTTATGACAAGGATGCATGATAGGTTAGTTCTTTACACCACTGCCAGAGAGGCAAGATTCAAAAAAGATTTTGATCCGCTACACCACTGACGGAGGCAGGATCTTGAGATTTAATTCTGATTAATCTACTACTCTTGTTATGTGTGAGATAGGATCATAATAAGTTGGTTGATCGCCGAGGGTTTTAACATCACTCTCAAGGGTGATATCTCAAAGGTCGTAGCATTACTCCTGAAGGTGATGTCTCGAGGATCTTGAATTTATCTCTTTTTCTGACTCTGCTTTCTTTGGCAGCTTGTTCTCTCTTTGGTTGATCTTCTTGTCTTCTTTTCTTTAGGGAAATAAATAATGTTGATCAATTAACTTATCTACTTTAGGGAAAAAGAACTTGGTCGATCGATCTACTCCATCATTCTTTTGGGAAGATAAGACCTGCCAATGTTAAAAAAGTGCTTGGTCAAAGTGATTGATAAACTATCTGCTCTATAATAAAATTGAAAGGTTTGATCTGATTGATTCTTTGTGTCGAGGATGTTGGATCTTGTTAACGATTATTTGTTCATTCTTGGTTGAAGCCACCAGACAAATATTTGCCCCATTTCTTCGTGTCAAGGATATTGGAATTTGTTGACAACTATCTGCTCCTTCTTGTTTGAGAATATCAAACCTGTAAATTTTGGTCCTTTAAGAAAGGATTAGATACCTTTAAGAGAAGATATGATTGATTTAAGAAGATATCTTTTTAGAAAAGATTTGACTAAGAAATTTTGTTTTAAAAAAATAATATCCTTGTGAAAGGATTAAATTAAGACATTCATATTTTGAGGAAAATATCCTTATGGAAGGATAGAATTAAGGAATTAAGAAATTCATGTTTTAAAAAAATGTCCTTATGGAAGGATGAAGTTAAGAAACTCTTATTTTTGAGGAAAATGTCCTTATGGAAGGACGGAGTTAAGAAACTCTTGTTTTGGAGGAAAATGTCCTTGTGGAAGGACGGAGTTAAGAAACCCCTATTTTTTAGGAAAATATCTTTACGAGAGGACGGAATTAAAAAACCCCTGTTTAGAGGAAAATATCCTTATAGGACGGAGTTAAGAAGCTCATGTTTTTGGGAAAATGTCCTTATGAAAGGAGAAATTAAGAAACTCCTGCTTTTGAGAAAAATGTCCTTATGGAAGGACAAAGTTAAAGAACTCCTATTTTTGAGGAAAATGTCCTCATGGAAGGACGTGATTTCAGAAAATTGCTTTGAGTGACAAATGCAAAGTTAGTTTTCAGTAATGTATTTATGCAAATGACATGCATGTGCATGTTTTTGTGATGATGCAGGGTGCATGAAATTCTTGTTGGAATCTTCAAGTTATCAATGCTAGATGACGTATGAACATGCTTGATGATGCAACGATGCATATGCTTCCATGTATGCCCTCAGGATGGATGAAGAAACATGCGATACTTGCGGAAGTCCTTTTTTTTGGCCCAGCTTGATCTTCTGATCCATTCCTGTTCCAAATTTGCCCCAACAAAAGTTTGCCCCCAATTTTGTTTTTCTCGTTCTGAATTTGAACTTTTGAGTTGAATGACCTTGACGTCATGTCATTTCTTCTTCAAAAGGGAAATTGAGTTTATTATTGGTCAAATCTTCTTAAGTCTATTTTGATGCCTCACTTAATCTTGGAATCAGATATCATTTTTATTGTATACTTTGAAGGCTCCAAACTTTTGATCTAAGTAGACGCCTTAGGTCCCTGTACTTTAAATCTCTATAAAGAGTAATGCAAGAAATCTTTTGTTTCTTAACCATGCAAGATGCTTATGTGAATGAGCAAAGAATATTATTTTCTAAGATATGATTTTTCAAAAATAGGGCCCCCTATATCTGTGTATGTATATACATATATGTATGGCAAAATCATATCATATGAATAAGTTAAATTTTAATAAAATATGTAGAAATGCATTGTTCATTAAAATAAACACACACATGCCTTACAAAAGATTCCCTATTGCCTTTGGGCCTAGGCAAAAGGTTTGTTCCAAGCATTACTCAAAGAGAGATTTAAAGGACAAAGATGTCTTAAAAAGTTGTCAACAGATCAAATGGATCTGACACTACCTTATTGCCAGTTCGTCTCAAGGACTTCATTGTTGAATTTTAAAGTGCCATTATCAATCAAATTTTGCACCTTGTTTCTCAGTTCTCCACAATTCTTAGTAGTGTGGCCCGTGCTTCCTAGATGATAATCACACACAACCTTAGCATCATAGCTTTTTGGGTAAGGAGGCTCTTTTGGTTTAGACTGAACCGAGGCTAACAAGTTTTTCTCAACAAGCATCAGAAGCAATTTTGTATACGTTACTTGAATTGGATGAACAACTTTCTGAAATGTATCAGGTCTATTAGAGTATGAATAGTTTGATTGGTGCAAGGAGAAAGGTTAATTGGATGGATAAGACCCCACCATATGAACCTCTGATCCACTTCCTCCTCCGGTGATCGCGCTGCTGGAATCTATGATCTTCCCTTGTCTAATGACTTCTTCTATGAGTTCACTTGATATCACAAGGTCTTTGATGTTCTTGGTTGCATTTCCCAGCATATACTTTAGGAATTAATCTTCTAGGGTTCTAACAAAAGTAGGCATTATCTCCCTTTCAAGTAAAGGCGGTTGTACTTGCGCTGCAACATCCCTCCACGTTTGCACATACTGCCTAAAGCTCTTGTTGGACCTCTTCTTCATGTTTTGCAATGTTAATCAGTCTGGGTCAATGTCTGTTATATGTTTGTACTACTCTGTGAAGGCTTTAGCCAGATCCTTCCATGATTGTATCTTGTCCTGGCTATGCTGATTGTACCACCTGGAAGCAGACCCTTTTAAACTATCTTGAAAATAGTGAATTAAAAGCTTGTCATTATCAACATGCCCCGTCATCTTTCGGCAGAACATGGTGAGGTGAGCAAATGGAGAGCTTGCTCCATCGAACTTTTCAAACTCTGGCATTTGAACTTCGGAGGTAACATTAGATTAGAGACCACACTCAATTTTCTTGCATCATCTCGCAAAATGCGTCTGGCCTTTATATAATTTTAAAATTTTCCTTAAGTCGCTAGCACCAATCTTTAAACTGCTTAGGTAGTTCGATCTTCGCTTTACCCACCCCATTAGGATCCAAGACAGCATGCTCACTAGGGTTATTAATTCCTTTATGTGACGAAGATCCGGCCTAATGACCTTGTTGCTTTTCAACCGAAGATGACACTTGTAGATGTGTCTTGTCAAAAAGATTTTCTGACTTTTGTAGAGCACTAAGGTCAATGACCAATCCTTTTCCCCTTTCAAGATCTTCGCCTACCAATATCGCAGCTATCTTGGCCAGTAAATCCTCTTGTGACTGTGAGATATGGTCGGGAGTTGCTTGTTGCATCTTTTCCAGGTTTTTCTCCATGTCATTCTTTATATCTTTGCATATTTTTCAACCTTTTCCAAATGGCCATCCATTTCTTTAGCCTTGCTTCGAGTGAAAAAAATAATGCTAACTCGGCCGGATCGGATTCCCCAAAATCACTATGACCACAGTTCTCTCAGAATTATAAGCTCGACTAAGAAATGATTATGCAATATGATGTGATATAAATGTATGCAAGATTAGATGTTAATGCAACACAAAAACAAAATAAAGCAAGTTAGTACGGATTAAATAACCAACAATTTATTACAAAAAAATCAAAAAGGTATAGAACCTATAAGTAGACATGCTTTACTTGAATAAGAAATCCTACCCAATCATGTTTTCTACCCACATATGTTGAAGAAAGGTGAATCCCACCCGGACATGCTTTTTTACTATCACACTTGTTTTGCATAAACCTTTCAAAATATTGCAAAATAATGAATAATGCTAAAATTAAAGAACATAATTGAAAGAAATAAAAACACATATCTCTTTATTATGCACTTATAGGGCGAATCTCTAAATATGCAGAGGTTCAGTATGGCTCTAGACAAGGTAGACTGCTATGGTTCACTACATGCAGTTTAGGTTCTTAAGTAATAGTATCCGAACTGCCGCTAGGACATCGATTTGGGAGGATACATTTCCCTAGGTCTTTGCGGGGAAGAAGATCTCATGGAGACATAGGTATATATGTATCCCAAAAGTGATCCACTATCCTGCACGGAGGCAATACCTCACTAAGGCGTAGCTTCTCACTCCCACTTAAAAGGGACAAAGCTCGGGATATGAAAAATCCAAAAATAGATTTCAAGAAATTTGTGTAAAAATTTGAGAAATAAAAAGTAGGTATCACAAAATAAATTAAATCAAATTTATAGTTTCCACTCAATTAGGACAAAAAGTAATCGATCAGTGGCTCGATTCTCAAAAAAGGTACTCCCCAACAGAGCCACCAAGCTGTAACAACGAGAGTCTCCACCAATCTTTTTTTAATTTAGGTGAGATTGGATCACTTGAAAACACGACTATTTAAAATAAAACTTGTTTTTGTGTCTTTTTATTAAAACAACGAGTTTTGGTCTGCGAAACTAGAAAAATAGGTTCGGGAGTCAGTTACGTGTGGGGAAGGATGAGCACCTCCACAACCCAAAATTGGTACCTGGTCGATTACATATTGTCTACATGATGGAAATTAAGAATTCGAATTTAATTTAAAATTTGTGATCCCTTAAAATATTTTAAAAGAACATTTTTTGTGTGAAAGGATTTTACACCCTTACACACGGGGCATAATTTATGTTAGATTCTCGAATGAAAGGAACCTGTTTTGAAAATTATAGTTTGAAGGTTAGAAAAAATGTATTCTTGTATCAGGGATTAACGGAAAGCGACACCTGTTACATTCGAGGTACGTTTTTCACAATAATCCCTAAAAAGAGGGTCATTTTAATTTAAAAATCAAATCGAAACACGCGAATACAAAATATATATGGATATATATAGATTAGTACATATATTGCAGTATAAATATTAAGTAAATAATGACAATAATAATAATACATTAATTAATAATGTTACTTATACTAATGATGATGATGATAAAATAAATGAAGCTGAAATCAGTGACCAAATTGCAAAAGAACATAAATTGAAAGACAAAAATGCGAAGTATACAAAGCGGAGGGACTGGACGTGCAATTCTCCTATTTATCCAAAGATGCGTGGATCATAGGCCGGGTTAGATCTTATGCGCAGGTTACACCAAGGCTAAAACGACGTCATTTTGACTGCCTATAAATGACCCAATTTTGACAAAAAGGCTCATTCGATTATGATAATAAGAAAAACCAAATGCTCTCTCTCAAACTCTCTCCCTCACTCGACCTTTTCCAGCCCAGGCACTGTCGAGAGCTGCCATTTCTGCTACCATTCACCGGCGCCGTGAATGGCAGCCAGAGAGCATGCAAAGGCACTGATAGGTTAATTTCTTCCTCATTTATTCGAATCCGACCTTATTTTTTCTCAATGCCTTTCCTATTTACGTAGATCTACAAAGAACCAAACGAGTTTTCAACGTTTTTTTACCTTTTTGTTTTATTTTTGAATATGTTTTCCCTTCATTTTCTTTTTCTTTCAATCCTTTTTGGTTCGAATAAAAGGATGTAGACTTAGAGCCCTTTTTTTTATTTCTTCCCTCGTGAAATCCATTACATTGGTTGCTTGGGTTTTTATAACCCAAAAAATACATATCATGATATATTTCTTCTTTTTCAGGTGGTGGGAGCAGAGGCAGAGCAACAGTTGTAGAGGGGCGGTGGAAATGACCACTGATATCGCGCGTGGCGGCCACGGGCACGGAGGATAGGGTTCGACAGCGGCTAAAGGGATAAGTATTTTAGGTTTAGTTTATTTTTTAGGGTTAGGGGTGTTCTAGGTAATTAGGTTAATGGGTTGTTTTTATGGATATTTGATTTAAATGGACTGGATCTTTGTTGGGTACTAATGGGTTAATGGTTTTGTAATAATATTGGGTTAAGCCCAGACAAAAATAGGCATCTACAACACGACTAGAATGATGAAGAATTTCTAATTGTTTCATGGTGGATGCAATTAATTTGGCTGTTATGAAATACTCTATATATGTCTAATTATTTTGTGGATCCCTATTTATCCTTGAAGGATTTAAAATACTAGAAGCATATGGAAATTTGGAGAAAATTTATTTAGATATATTCCCTTGAATATTTATATTTTGGCACATTTGATATAATCGCCTTACTGAGTACTTATTGAGGAAATACTATAAGAATGATCATATTTCCTATGATTTTATAAAGGAGTTTGAATCAAGATTCATTATGATAATTAAAATATCATTAGAACCCATAAAGAGCTTTAAATTGGAAACTCAAGAAGATCTTTCAAAGCATTTGAGTAAAGAATCTTGAGATAAAATTTTGTCTCGACCTGAAGATCGAGAACTTAAATATGTGTTTTTGTCTACGAATGGACATAAGTTGAAAGAATCTTAAAAAAGATTGTAAAATTATTGGATTTGAATAAATTTATCTTTAAAAGAAAGATAAATAAATCTTTGGTCTGGAAGCATCATATACTAGTTGGTTTAGAAATACCATCTAAATGCTACAAATTTCGTTACCTTTAGATCTTCAAACATTACTCAATGTCTTCTCAAATAATTTAGAAATGATTGTTGTGCACGAGGCAAGCCAAAATGTGTTTAGTTAAGAAAAATGATCTAACATATTTAGAAGATATGTGATTTATTTTCACAAGATAAGATACAAGCTATCTTGTGTGGAGATAGTGCAAAATTTATATCTCAATCGAATGGTGGATACATCAAAGTAAAAAAATAAAACATATTACTCCAAAGTTTCATCCCTCATGATCTTCAGAAAAATAGTATTCAAGATTGAATCATGAAGATTCAAAGATCTTATGTGATGTTTTCATGAGGGGGATTAATTACGCGTTGCACTCTTTTTTCTTAATCGAGGTTTTAGTCCAATGGGTTTTCCTGTTAAGTTTTTTAACGAGACAACATATTATGTGTATTAAAGATATGTGTGCTCTTTTTCTTTCACTAAGAATTTTTCCCCACATGGTTTTTATCTTAGTAAGGTCTTAACGAGACACATTATCTTCATAGCATCTAAGGGGGAGTGTTATGAATATTTATCTATGTGGATGTCTATCGTGATTAGAACTTTATCTTGGATATTTGATTTAGTCTAACATTGGGAATATTATCTTAATTAATTAGAGTTCAATGTATTATGTACTTCTTATAGCTATAAATATATCATTTGATGAAGGCATTATATACAAGTCTATATAGAGAATAAATACAAATCTCACTTTTTTCTCAACTCGTTGTTCTTTGTCTTATTATTGCTCTTCTTTATTTTATTCATAACATAATAGGCTTATATTACAAATAAGCACCTAAAGTCTATCACATTTTTCATCTAAGTATCTAAAGTACTTTTAGTCAAAATAGGTATCTAAAGTATATTTTTGTTCAAAATAGGTACCTTATATATATTTATCGTAATAGTTACTTAAAGTATTTTATAATCAATTATTTTCCAAGGATCTTGATATAAGCGTTAATGGTTTTGGCAAACTTATACCTATAGTGATTCATGGAGAGACTAATGATCGGATAAGTAGATGATTTGATGAAGAGGAGATTCAGGCAACGGTTTTCAGTTTATGAGCGTCAAAAGCACCAGGACCTAATGAATTTTTAGGTTTATTCTTCTTCTCTTTCTCAGACCACCAAATTTGACTTGTTTAATTTGGTTCAAGACTTCTTTAGGGACGAATATATGCTAGTGAATTTAAATAAAAAAATTGGTTTTAAGTTAGAAGAGAGATTGTCCTAAATCTGTTGATCATTATAGGCCAATAAACCTATGTAATTTTTCCTACAAGTTTATCTCGAAAGATCCTAGCCTCGAGAATTAAACTATTCCTACTCGAGATCATCTCTCAAACTCAGTCAATTGTCATTGGGGGAAGGAAAATACAAGATAATATTATGATCGCCCATGATGCTTTTCATGCCTTGAAAAGAAAAAAGAATGTTTTTAGTGGATTTATGGCCCTCAAGCTTGATCTCGGAAAGACCTATGATAAAGTAGAATGGGTAGTTTTTAAAAAGCTGATGGAGAGAATGAGTTTCTGTACATGGTGGGTTGACCGCGTTATGCTTTGTGTTACTTCCCTAGTGTTTTCTTTTGTTCTCAATAGAGTTAAACATGAATATTTCCTTCAATGCAGAGGTATCAGATAGAGGATCATCTTTCCCAATACCTTTTCCTTTTTATTTTAAAGCCATTCTAGATAATTGGATCATTCTAATAAACCAATGGAGTTGAAAATGAGTGGTAATAGCTTGGTTCAAGTAGATTGAGGTCTAGAGATGGGGAAAATGGTTGGATTCTGTCACACCCCAAAAACCGGTCTAGTCGGAATTAGGTTTCGATGATAAAAAATTTTGTGTCGAATATGCCCGAATGATGTAATTGCTCGATCTTGTACCCAATTTTGAAGTAATGAAAGTTATTTGGGCTTAATTGAACTTGTGGGACCTTTTTTGTAAAAAATGGAAGGTAGGGGTTTCTTTCAAAATGCTGAATCTGGGCAAGGCGTATCGATACGGTTGGACCTTTATCGATACGACCTAACTGTTTTTAACTAACTTACCCAATTCAATCTAGCTGTATCTATACGTCCATAAGGTGTATTGATACGTGTCCCTGTCCAAATCGATTTAGTGGCCAAATTGGAAAGATTTGAAGTAACATATGACTCACCTACTTGGTTGCCACCCATATCATGTGGGATCACCTAAAATGTTAGAAATATGGCAATTGATTGCCTTAGAATTGTAAAAAGGTATGAAATGATAGAAAATGGACAGTTTAAGCAAACCCTTCATCAAGGGAAATCTTGCTATTGGCCCTTGGAGAGGTGGACTATGGTGTTAAGACCATTCCAAAATAATAAGAAAACCCTCATCTTTGATTTTCCTATCACCGTAACCAAATCCCACCCTTTTTCTTGAAACAAGCAAGCACCTCCAATGTTGTCTTCTTCACCAAACTCAAGCACATACCTCTCCAATTGGACTCCTTAAACTTAAGTTTTCTTTGCTTTAAAAGCTTCAAACTATAGCTATTGATTGGGTAAGTAGAAACCCTCAATTTATTATTGATTCCATGAGCTATTGGGTGATTAATTTCAAGTTATGGTTCTTAAACCTAAGCCCTTGTTCTTGAAGTTATAGTTCATGAATCTAATGAATAGCTAATGGCTATTCTAAGCTTAGAAATGAGTATCAATGTTGTTATATCAATCGTAACATTTCCTTATTGATTTTTCCTAGCTCAAGAATTGGAGGAAGCTAGTCCATCATCTCCAAACAAGCTAGGAATAAAGGGATTACTATTCGTGAGCCTTGAAAGTATCGGAATTCAAGGTGAGTGTAGTTGTGTCTCGGTATTGGCTAGGTGCCATCCCAGTTGCATTTGAATTGTGTTTACGTTGTGTATACATTTGGATAGCTCAAGTAGAGTGATAAGTGTTCAAAAGTACTATTTTTATTACCCTTTTTACTCATATTATTGTTAGACTTAAGCTCATAGTAGTTGCATAATTAGTCATTCATGCATTAATTCATGTTTCTTTCCACCATTGAGCTTGATTACATAACTTGGTGATTTTTGTGGAAAAAGATGCTGCTTTGGTGTGTTTTTGTGTGTGTATGTGCAGGATCACTTGCCAAAGCAATGCCGAGCTAGTTGCCAGGGCAATGCATGAAGGATATGCCGAGCTAGTTGCCAGGGCAATGCATGAAGGAGACACCGAGCCAGTTGCCATGGCAATTGTCGACAAAGAGAAAATACAATAGGGATGTCGAAATTAATGACTATACAAGCCCAAGATGACGTGGAGCAAAGCCCAAACCCAAAGGAATTTGATTGCCATGCAGAGATTAAAGAAGAATTAAATTCCAAGAAGATAGGAGAAGTTCTAGTAGGAATACAATTATAATAAAGAATTATATTCTTTAAAGATAATTTAATTCCAACTTAAACTACTCCTCAAAGAAGGACTTTGGCCTAGCCCTATAAATAGCAAGGAGATTTCGACAATCCAGAGAGAGAGAGCATTAGGGGAATTTCGACAACTCCATAGAGAGCAAGACGAGAGGATTTTCGACAACTCCAAAGGGTAAGAAGGAAGAGATTTCGACAAGATAGCAAGGAGGGAGAGAGTTCGATTTCTTCTTCTTCTTTGCTTCCATTAGATTCATGGTTTAGGGATTATTCTTTGTATATCTTTTGAACCCAACCATGAACTAACTTGACTGGTTGGGGTTATTGTGTTTTGTTGTTGTGAAAAACAATTGGATTTTGTTTAGGTAATAAGAGTTTGCACTTTCAATTCAAGGTTTACTCATTCTTGGTTCTTATTCTTGTTTGCGAGTGAATTGGGAGAGGATCTCGTAACTTCATCTATTTATCTAATATCGGGAGACTTAGATTCAAGAAACGAATGAGTATGGTCTTTATTCAATCTATTGATGGTGAAGATTAATCCGGCTTAGGAATAAGTTAAGGATTTCAACGGCTAAGAGGAGCACAAGATTGGTTGTTGTTCACCCTTGATTCACGCAGGGATGTATTATCAAGGCATGCACAAGTAGCTAGAGTTTCGACTTAGGGATAAGAAGAAACCATTGAAGAACGCTCTGCCGAACCTTGAAGTTGCTGACCAGATGCCCAAGTAGTTGCCCAACTAGTTGCCCAGACAACCATTGATTAGTTGCCAAGGCAACCCCGTTGTGCAAGTTGCCACGGCAACTGAGTTGCCCGTGCACTCTTTTACCAAGACGATCCAATCGGCTATCACACCTCAACTCACGATAACCTGGCCTATCTCTCTCTCATTCGATCTCATCTTTTCTTTTACTTTATTGCTTTATAGTTTAGTTATTAGTTAAACTCCTATAATCCTTTAATTGTGTTTTTACTTTTCATAGTGCAGTAACTTAAGCAAAGTGGCCCAAACCAATCCCTGTGGAGACGATACTCGATACTCGTATCACTTTATTACTTGCGACGTGTATACTTGCATATTTGCGTAGCACTTATCACACGCAACAAGTTTTTGGCGCCGTTGCCGGGGATTGGCAATTGGTGTTAGTTGTTTTTGTTATTGCATTTTTTTCTCTTAGTTTTACTAACTTTTCTTTTTGTTTGTTTTATATAAAAAAATTTAGGTGCGCTACAAGTTAAGGGACATCAACATGTCGGGAAATAAAAGCCAATCTATTCGAGAGATGATGTTGGAAGATATGAATCAATCCAATCAAGATTTTCTTGCACCCTTTGATGATTACCTATACCAACCGAGAAAAGCCCAAAGAACTTATACCGTGGAAAAATCTTGTGCTATATGTGGAGAACATCATGTGTTTGAAAATTGCCCTCACATTTTCGGTGTATATAACTACATGGAGGACCATAGAGGGAACCAGCAGCAAAATTCTTCATGGTATGGTCAACAAGCTCAAAATTTTTTTTACCATAACAATTTTGCCGCAGCAACAGATATGCCATGGCAATGTAGTCCTTTTCAAGAGCATTCCAATTCCTTGGAGGAAACGTTACTAGCTTTCTTGGCTAGACTTGATGGATCAATTGAAGAGATTCGAGAACTATCAAAATCTATGGATACGAGGATAGCTCAGTGGGATGCAACCTTAGGGGATTCAGAAGATCAATTGGGGAGATCCACATATGTCATGGATAACATGCACCAACTATTCATTCCTAGGGATACTGACGTCCCAAGGCAAGAGGATAAGGAGCAATACAAAGAAATCTCTCTGATGTGTGAGGAACAACTAGAACCTCAAAGTCAAGAGGATGCCAATGAGAGAGACTGCCCAACACATGATGAGCTTGAACAATTGCCACGACAATTACAGGACCACGTGCAAGATCAACGAGATGATAATACTTTACCAATGGAATATGAGCAGGTAATAGTTGAACCTTTTGAATTCTTTAAAAACTCACCTCGTCCATTGCAGGTATGTCTTGAGGAACCGAGGTTGGTAGATTTGAAGCCATCGAAATCTCTACTGATGGAGATGTTTGAGAGGCCAAAAGAAAAAGGTGTTTGGATTCATAAAGCCCTTCAGAAAATTGGTTCTTCCCTTGACTTAAAGCAAAATTTGACAACTGATTGCCACGACAATTGGCTTGAGCAGCAATTGCCACGACAACAAAGACTACATCCAACCATGATAGAAGTCGACAAGAATGAGGTAATTGAATGGTTGAGAATGGATATAATTTTTCCTATTAATATATTTGTGCCTTCAGGAATAGTAGCAAGGTGGAGAGTATACATGGACTACAAGCGAACAAAGAAGAAAGACACCTCCACCATGGTAACGCAAAAGGGAGTAGTGGCAAGCACATTGGCCAAACTCTTTTTGGGCAATATTATCACCCGATGGAGGGTGCGGATGGACTATAAGAAGTATCAAAAATGGCAACCTTCAACACCGTAGCAACTCCTGATACGCACGCCTCGGCAACCATGGACGCGCACGCCTCGGCAACCCCTGACGCCTCGGCAACCATGGATGTGCATGCCTTGGCAACCCTCGACGCCACGACAACTACTGATACATTTATTTTTATTTTTATTTTTTTGAACTATTTTGTTCTATTATTTTTTGTTATTTTTTCTCTTTATTTTTTAGGATATATTTTATTTTTCTTCATTATCTTTAGTTTCCAGGTTTTCTTTTCCACAACAAGACTCACAAACACCATGCTAAGGAAATTCACTACCGACTACTTGCCACAGCAGCCACAACAGAAACTGGCGATGCCTAGGCAACAACAATGGCTTCGGCAACTACTGATGCCCATGCAAGTGAACCTGCATCGGCAAACATGGATCAAATCAAAGTAATGCTATTCACGCGGCACCAGCATTCAACCACCGACTGAAAAATGAATCAAGCAAACGACACGAAAGAAACTTATCACTCGAGGTGACGACCTCTCCGACTAACTCATTTCATTTAGTTTCTTTTAAATTTTATTTCACTCATACATGCATTGAGGATAATGCTTCTCTCGAGTTTGGGGGGTGTTGGTTTCTAGTTAGTTTCATGTTTAGTTGCATTCATCTTTAGCAATCACATATAGGTTGCATATGTTACTTGCCATGCCTTTAATTTGATTTAATTGCTTAAGACTTGTTGAATATCCAATGATGAATTTTTGCCACTGCACTTAATTGAAAGAACCTTTAATTTTAGGATTACATGAAAAGAACTTAGAATTTTACTATGATGCTGAATTTTTTTTACAAGGTTGTGGCTTGTTGATTGAAAGAAACTTAGTGAACTTAGGTTGCTTAAAATTTGGGTAAATTTAAAATTGAAAATTAAAAGTTAATTTCTTGCTAGAGGTGCCCGAAACTGGCTCTAGTAGTTAATGCACATTAAAGAATCGCTAGAGGTGCCCAAAATTGGCTCTAGTCGACTAAAATAAAATGAGAAATTGCTTACTTTGCTAGAGGTGCCCGAAATTGGCTCTAGTAAAAATAAAAAATAAATGCCCCGATAATTAAATTGATAAAAACCTATTGTTCACATAGAATCTTGAAAATCAACTTGTACACAACTACGCACACACATTGTCACAAGCATTGTAGTTTTGTTCAGGGTGATTTTTGTGCTATCTGAAAAATTAAAAGGTGATCATACATTGTGCCACGGTTCCGAGGTTTGAATTCAAGTTTGAAGCATGTCTTTCATGATTAAAGTCTTGGCAGGTAATTGTTAGTTTGCATTGCTTGAGGACAAGCAATAGTTCGAGTTTGGGGGCGTGATAAGTGTTCAAAAGTACTATTTTTATTACCCTTTTACTCATATTATTGTTAGACTTAAGCTCATAGTAGTTGCATAATTAGTCATTCATGCATTAATTCATGTTTCTTTCCACCGTTGAGCTTGATTACATAACTTGGTGATTTTTGTGGAAAAAGATGCTGCTTTAGTGTGTTTTTGTGTGTGTATGTGCAGGATCACTTGCCAAAGCAATGCCGAGCTAGTTGCCAAGGCAATGCATGAAGGATATGCCGAGCTAGTTGCCAGGGCAATGCATGAAGGAGACGCCGAGCCAGTTGCCATGGCAATTGTCGACAAAGAGAAAATACAATAGGGATGTCGAAATTAATGACTATACAAGCCCAAGATGACGTGGAGCAAAGCCCAAACCCAAAGGAATTTGATTGCCATGCAGAGATTAAAGAAGAATTAAATTCCAAGAAGATAGGAGAAGTTCTAGTAGGAATACAATTATAATAAAGAATTATATTCTTTAAAGATAATTTAATTCCAACTTAAACTCTTCCTCAAAGAAGGACTTTGGCCTAGCCCTATAAATAGCAAGGAGATTTCGACAATCCAGAGAGAGCATTAGGGGAATTTAGACAACTCCATAGAGAGCAAGAGGAGAGGATTTTCGAAAACTCCAAAGGGCAAGAAGGAAGAGATTTCGACAAGATAGCAAGGAGGGAGAGAGTTTGATTTCTTCTTCTTCTTTGCTTCCATTAGATTCATGGTTTGGGGATTATTCTTTGTATATCTTTTGAACCCAACCATGAACTAACTTGATTGGTTGGGGTTATTGTGTTTTGTTGTTGTGAAAAACAATTGGATTTTGTTTAGGTAATAAGAGTTTGCACTTTCAATTCAAGGTTTACTCATTCTTGGTTCTTATTCTTGTTTGCGAGTGAATTGGGAGAGGATCTCGTAACTTCAACTATTTATCTAATATCGGGAGAGTTAGATTCAAGAAACGAATGAGTATGGTCTTTATTCAATCTATTGATGGTGAAGATTAATCCGGCTTAGGAATAAGTTAAGGATTTCAATGGCTAAGAGGAGCACAAGATTGGTTGTTGTTCACCCTTGATTCACGCAGGGATGTATTATCAAGGCATGCACAAGTAGCTAAAGTTTCGACTTAGGGATAAGAAGAAACCATTGAAGAACGCTCTGCCGAACCTTGAAGTTGCTGACCAGACGCCCAAGTAGTTGCCCAGACAACCATCGATTAGTTGCCAAGGCAACCCCGTTGTGCAAGTTGCCACGGCAACTGAGTTGCCCGTGCACTCTTTTACCATGACGATCCAATCGGCTATCACACCTCAACTCACGATAACCTGGCCTATCTCTCTCTCATTCGATCTCATCTTTTCTTTTACTTTATTGCTTTATAGTTTAGTTATTAGTTAAACTCCTATAATCCTTTAATTGTGTTTTTACTTTTCATAGTGCAGTAACTTAAGCAAAGTGGCCCAAACCAATCCCTGTGGAGACGATACTCGATACTCGTATCACTTTATTACTTGCGACGTGTATACTTGCACATTTGCGTAGCACTTATCACACGCAACATAGAGCTTACAAGGTATGAATCTCATGTGGTAAGTGTGGTAAGATCACTCCATAGTTTTTGTTGCATTTTGATGTCTTATGAATCATCTGTCATATGATATATGTGAAAAATCTTCAAGGTAACATTTGATATCCATGGGAATTATTATGATGCTTGAAATGTTATGATATGTTAATTGGTGCCAAGGCTCAAATATAATCTCATATGATAAGGTCTAAGGGCACAAAGGTGTTTTATGATGAATTATGCAACCTTGGACACTTGTGGACATTGGATACAATTGGCATGTCATAGGGTTAATTGAGATCACTATGTAAGCAATTGGACTACGGTCCGGGGCTACGACCTATATATGGGGAGAAAAGGTTGGGTTGTGTAAAGGATTCTGGAGCTACAACCCAAGGCTATGGATGATTTTCGATATGTGTGGGTACATGGGAATTCACGTATCCATTAGTTACTATGTCCAAGGAAATGATATGTATTTATGCTTTATATTTGGTGTAAGAAAATATGACATTTGGCTTTGAGTATGACCTATATTTGATTAATGATATATGCACACTACCTACAAGCATGATTCATGTCATTCATGCCATTGATGAAGTATGTTGCAATTGTAATAACTACCTCACTAGGCTATGTAAGCCTAACATGTGTGTGTCTCATGCATTTCAGGACCTTGAAGCAATCTAAGCCACTATCGTGTTACTAAAGTTGCAAGTCACTCCCACATATTCCACGTATGCTTACGTTTTGCTTTGAACTCCTAGAAAGGTGGCATAAGGCTTAGACAAGTTACATTTGCCTATTTTGATATATGTATAATAGCCTAAAAGTACCTAGGTGATATATGTGAAACATAGTGTGTTTGGGAATTAGTGAACTAATTACTTTGGCTTAAAGGAACTAAAAAGTGGAAATGAGGTAAACGGATTCAAATTGCTCTAAAACTTTGCATGCTATTAGGTATACGGATTAACAAATTGCTAGTAAAATTTCATCACAATTGGATATCATTCAACAGGTTAAATTGGCTAAACACCTGATAAAATCTGTCATTATAGGACAGGCGTATCGATACAGGTTAAGCTGTATCGATACGGCCTTGCATATTTGGAATTGGAAAAACAAAGCGTATCAATACACAAGGGGGTGTATCGATATGGACTTGGGCAGTAAGGTCTGGGGAATAAATTATATCGATACGACCTTAGGCTATATCGAACGGGTCAACCTTAGTCAAAGCGTATTGATACAGGCTTAGATGTATCGAAATAGGGTATGCTAAGAAAAGTCAACCTGTATCGATACGGTCTCAATGGTATCGATACAAGTCCTTAATCACTCAAAGTCAAAATTGAATATGTGCATAACCGTATCAATACGGACCCAAGGTGTATTGATATGGAGGTAAGTTAATTCTGTTAAAAGGCTCTAAACACAATTTTGAATAATTTACAAATGGTCACTAAATATTGTATGGACTAATTGGATAGGTAAACGACCTCAGTTCATAATGAAATTTCACAGTCTAACAATTATAAAGTTAAACTTAAGATCAAAAACATGAATTTTTGATAAGAACCCTTAATTTATAAAATTTGCAATTTAGTCCCTAAGTTCAAAAAAGTTTAAAATTGGCCTCAAATTAAGTAAGATAATAATACGATAGTTTGATAAGTCTTAAAAGAATAATAAGACATTCCGAATAAGATTCCAATCTCTGGCTATGTTTTCCAGTAACACTTTCTGATTCGGCTCCCTACCAAGATGAGAAGATGGTGTTGCATTTGTAGTATTAGAGCTAGAGTTTAGTCGATTCTAGGATTAAGTCGAAGCATATCATGAGTCTGCATGTGCATATGCCACCTAGGAGTTTATTTGTATATGTTATCCATGACTTGCAGCTAACACGACCCAATCTCTTTTGTTTAATTAGCTTTAAGGATGTCTACACCCGGTGATAGACGTGGCACGATAGAACCACATCCCGGCTCCTCATCAACGCAATGGGACAATCTTAGAGCTGAAGTTCGACCAGAACAGGTGGGACAGAATCACCCACCCAATCCTCCTCTGATGCCTCCCACTCAGCAAGAATATTTGATGTCCATGGCGGAAATGATCAAGCAAGTGGTTGTGTCCCTTAGGCAGGAGCCGCCACCATAGCCTGTTGAAGTATCTTCATCTGTCTTGAGAGCTCCCATTGATAAGCTTAGATAGTATCCGGTTTATACCTTCACCGGACAGGAGCAAGATAACCCCGAAGTAGTAGAGTATTGGCTGGAAAATAATCTCAAAGTCCTGAACAAACAAATAAAGTGTCATGATAACACAAGTTGGAGTTCGCTCTAGCACTGATTTTTGAAGAGGCTTAGAGTTGGTGGGACATCGTGACACTCATCGTACTTGAGCATAGAGTTATATGGGACTTCTTCCTTCAGGAGTTTCGTATGAAGTATGTCAGTGACCATTACATTGTAGAAAGGCGCAAGAAGTTCCTCCATCTAAGACAATGAGGACGACCCGTGGACAATATATCCACGACTTTTGCAAGTATTTGAGGTATGGTGCTGAGATCATACGTACGGAGAAGAAGTGTAGAATGTTCTATCGATGGCCTGTGTGAGGAATTACGTCCCCTCTTTACTGCTTTGGAGTTGGAGGATCTTTAGAACCTGGTCAACCAAGCGATTGCTACTGAAACCTCCTAGAAGGCTTATGAAAGAAGGAAGGGGAACCAAGCAATATCTGACAAGAGATTTCGAGACGATTCTAGACCTCCCATACTTCATAAAAAGAATAGATAGTGGGACCAGAAGTTTGCCACCTTTTAGAAATTGCCAAAGATGGGGTATGTGTCACAATCCTAATCCCCGAGAACATCGTCACTCGTACAGCTTCAGTGGATTGCACATATGGTTTTGGAAGAGGCTTACAGATTCCTTTGTGTAGCTTTTGCTAGAAGAGACATCTTGGACAATGTCGCAGACAGGCCGGATCTTGCTACCTCTGTAGGGAAGCTAGTCACTTCATCCCGATAATGTCCGCGGAACCCGAATGCTCCTACCTCAGTGGCTTCTCAGAACAATCCTACTAAGGGAAAATGAGTGAAACCAATGTAGACTGGGTCAGCAGGGAAGCCTCGCAACTCAAATCCCCCTTCAGTTGGGCGTGATCCTCAGACCTCAGCTCAGATGTACCATGTTCGAGGTTAAGAGCAAGAAGACAATCCTGACGTGATTCCAGGTATGGTGGAATTATGTTCTGATCTTGTTTATGCTTTGGTGGATCCTGGTTCTACGCATTCTTTTATTATTGAACCATTGATCGAGAAGTATGCTTTAGAACCTGAACCAAATAATCTAAGATAGTTGTCTCTAACCCACTAGGAGATAGTGTGGTTATACGATTGATCTGTAAAGCTTGTCCTCTGAGGATCCAAGGGATCCCATTTATGGCCAATTTGATGGCCTTGATTTTCCATGAGTTCGATCTTATGCTAGGTCTTGATTGGTTAGCCGAACATCAAGCCTAGGTAGATTGTTCAAAGAAGAAGCTGTATCTCCGCGGGCTCAGCTAGGAGAGAATAACTCTGATGAAAACTAAACCTGAGTCTAACGATGCCATCATGTGCGCTATGAAATCTAAAGAAGGTGAAAAACTTGAAGATGTACTGGTGGAAAGGAATTCCTTGACATGTTCCCTGATGAACTTTCGGGACTCTTTCTGACCTAAGAAGTAGAATTCGAAATCCAAGTACAACCGGGGAATACACCAGTCTCTATTACTCCGTATAGGATGGCTCCGATCGAATTGAAAGTGTTAAGGGCCCAAATCCAAGATCTTTTGGATAAAGGATTAATTCGACCGAGTTCCTTACCCTAGGGAGCACCGGTATTGTTTTTCAAGGAAAATGATGGGTTGATGCGACTATACATTGATTATCACCAACTGAATAGAGTAACAATCAAGAATAAGTATATGTTATTGATGAGTGTTCAAAAGTACTATTTTTCTTACCCTTTTTACTCATACTATTGTTAGACTTAGGCTCATATTAGTTGCATAATTAGGCATTCATGCATTAATCCATGTTTCCTTCCATCGTTGAGCTTCATTACATAACTTGGTAGTTTTTGGGGGAAAAGATGATGCTTTGGTGTGTTTTGTGTGTATGTACAGGATCACTTGCCAAAGCAAGGTTAGAGCTAGTTGCCAGGGCAATACATGAAGGAGATGCCGAGCTAGTTGCCAGGGCAATGCATGAAGGAGACGCCGAGCCAGTTGCCAGGGCAATTGTCGACAAAGAACAAGGTGATATGGTAGTCAAAATTGATGACTAGACAAGCCCAAGATGACGTGGAGCAAAGCTAAATCCCAAAGGAATTTGATTTCCATGAAGAGATTAAAGAAGAATTAAATTCCAAGAAGATAGGAGAAGTTCTAGAAGGAATATAATTATAATAAAGAATTATATTCTTTAAAGATAATTTAATTCCAACTTAACTTCCTCCTCAAAGAAGGACTTTGACCTAGCCCTATAAATTAGAGGCCATATCGTCAACTTGAGGAGAGAGCAAGAGGAGAGAATTTTCGACAAGTATCTAGGGCAATGAGATTTCGACAAGCTTCAATTCTTCATCTTTTTCTTTCTTGTTCAATTAGGTTCATGCTAGGGATTATTTATCTTGTGTTTCTTTGGAACCTAGCCATGAACTAAATCTATTTGGCTATGGTTATTGTGTTTTGTGGTTGTGAGAAACTATTGGATTTTGTTTAGGTAATAAGAGTTTGCAGTTTTCTATTCAAGGTTTATTCATTCTTGGTTCTTATTCTTGTTTGCGAGTGAATTGGGCGAGGATCTCGTGACTTCATCTATTTATCTAATATCGGGAGAGTTGGATTCAAGAAACGAATGGATATGATTTTTATTCAATCTATTGATGGTGAAGATTAATCCGGCTTAGGAATAAGTTAAGGATTTCAACGGCTAAGAGGAGCGCAAGATTGGTTGTTGTTCACCCTTGATGCACGCAGGGATGTATTATCAAGGCATGCACAAGTAGCTAGAGTTTCGACTTAAGGATAAGAAGAAACCATTGAAGAACGCTCTGCTGAACCTTGAAGGTTGCTGCCCAGACGCCCAAGTAGTTGCCCAACTAGTCGCCCAGGCAACCATCGATTAGTTGCCAAGGCAACCCCGTTGTGCAAGTTGCCACGACAACTGAGTTGCCCGTGCACTCTTTTACCAAGACGATCCAATCGGCTATCACACCTCAACTCACGATAACCTGGCCTATCTCTCTCATTTGATCTCATTTATTCTTTTACTTTATTGCTTTCTAGATTAGTTATTAGTTAAAACTCCTATAATCCTTTATTTGTGTTTTTAGTTTTTTTTCAGTGCAAGAGACTAGATTCTTGAAGTGGCACCAATCCCTGTGGAGACGATATCTTTTATACTATAACTTGCAACGTGTATACTTACACAATTGCGTAGCACTTATTACGCGCAACAAGTTTTTGGCGCCGTTGTCGGGGATTGGCAATAGCGACTTTGTTTTTATTTTCTTGCACTTTCTTTTTACTTTTCTTGTTTAAGATTCAAGGGGCTAACAAACTTTGGTTTTGCATTGGTATATGACCAGGGCGAGACCGATTATATCAGAATATCCCTTTGATCCAGAAATCGAACGAACCTTACAAAGACTTAGACGAAGGATAAGAGTAGCAATGGCTAATCAAGACGGCAATATGAATCAAGATGTTCCAGCAGGAGAAGGAGTGATTCTTGCACGAAACATAACTATTCGAGACTATCTTGAAGAAGATCTTGATTGACTTAATCCAGGAGTTGTCGCACCTGAAATTGAAGCCGACCACTTTGAGTTGAAACCGGTAATGTTTAATATGATCAACACAATTGGTCAATTTGGCGGCTCAGCAACTGAAGATGCACGAAAACATCTTAAATCTTTCCTCGAGATTTGCAACTCGTTCAAAATACACGGAGTCACCCCGATGTCTTACGATTAATATTATTCCCCTATTTACTGAGGGATAGGGCGAAAGCATGGTTGAATAGCATTCATGCCGGATCAATAGCATCTTGGACCGATCTTTGTCGTGATTTCCTTGCTCGGTTTAATCCTACAAATTTGACTGATAAGCTTCATAACGAAATTACTTCTTTTCGGCAGGCAGATGATGAATCCATGTACAAGGCTTGGGAGCGATATAGAGAACTTCTACACAAATGCCCCCTACACGGATTCCCGGTGTGAACTCAAGTAACAATGTTTTACAACACCGTGAATACACCAACAAGGATGATGCTAGATGCCTCGACAAACGGCATACTCCTAGATAAGTTACCGGAGGAAGTAATGCAAATTCTAAATAGGCTGGCCAAGAATGATTATCAATTCCCCTCTACTAGAAGAGGAGGAGTTAGACGCCAAGCCACAATACATGAACTAGGATCTTCAGATTCAATTTCGGCACAATTGGCCACTTTAACCAAGATGGTCCAGAACATGCAAAAACCAACCAACACACATGAGGTCAAGGTAATGGATTCTTTTTGTGAGTTATCTGGTGATAACCATGATTCTTCTGAATGTATGCAGAATTCGGAATCCAGCTTCTACGTGGGGAATTACAATCGGAACAACAATGTGATGTCCAATACATACAATCCAGCTTGGAAGAAGCACCCTAATTTTTCATGGAGTAATCCCAACAATGCTCTAAACCAGAACAATCAGAATGCACAAGCATCGGGATTCCAGCAGAATATGCCACGACAACAATTACCCCAGCAACAACCGACAACATCTAGTTCTTTGGAAAATTCTCTAAATGCTTTTATGATGAAAACTGAATCTTATATGGCTGAGAATAGTAACTTCATAAAAAGAACTGATGCTTTTATTAACAGGACCGAGATGAGATTGCAAAACCAAGAGGCGGCAATCAAATCATTGGAAAATCAAGTCGGACAATTTGCTCAAAACCTGAATACTAGACCGCAAGGAGGTTTACCTAGCGATACTGAAGTCGCAAGAGGAACTGTCCATGAGCAATGTAAGGCGATCACAACTAGAAGTGGCCAACAACTTAGAGAGGCTCAAGCCCGCTCATCAAATAAAACTCCACAAAAAGATCAAGACGAACCTAGCGGCAAAGCCTCAGATGCTGAACCAGGAATTGCCGTGGCAACCGGTAATAAGCATGCCTCGGCAACCGATGATAAGGATGCTTCGGCAATTTGTGATAAGCATGCCTCGGCAACCCCAATTGATAATGCCTCGGCAACTCCAGTTGTCCCGACAATGCCGTCAATCAGGTTCCAAACCAATGAAAGGATCGAAGATATCTGACTTCCACAACCATTCCCACAAAGGTTGAAGCGACAAAGCAAGAATATCAATTCAAGAAGTTTCTTGATATCCTAAAGCAAGTCCACATCAACTTGCCATTGGTGGAAGCAATTGAACAAATGCCAAACTATGCCAAGTTTCTTAAAGACGTTGTGTCCAAGAGAACAAGGCTAGGAGAGTTTGAAACAATTGCCGCAACAGAGGGATGCATGGCAATGTTGCATAATCGTATGCCACCAAAGTTGAAGGATCCCGGAAGTTTCACAATACCCTATTCCATTGGAAACAACTATGTCGGGAAAGCATTATGCGACATTGGGGCTAGCATTATGCGACCTTGGGGCTAGCATAAACTTGATGCCTAAATCAGTTTTCTAGAAACTAGGAATCGGGAAGGCAAGACCTACAACAGTTATGCTACAGCTAGCCAACAGATCCTATGTGCATCCAGAGGGAAAAATCGAGGACATACTGGTAAAAGTTGATAAATTTATTTTCCCGCTGACTTTATTATTTTGGATTGTGAAGTAGATGAGCATGCACCTATCATTCTCGGGAGACCATTCCTAGCAACATGGAGAACCTTGATCGATGTTGAAAAGGTAGAACTCGCAATGAGGGTGAATGATCAGCAAGTTAAACAAAATGTGTTCCAAACACTAAGGCATGCCGATGATCCAGAAGAATGCCAACTTCTTCATGCCACGACAGAGTTTAACTTCGACGAGGAATTTAGTTACCTCGGCAACTACATTGCCGATCAAGAGGAACCTGAGGAGTATGAAGAACCGGTCGATGAGGAACAACAAGAAGAGGAAAATTGGCTTGTCAATCGACCAGGTACATACTTTGAACCACTGGATTACTCAGGTAAGGAAGGTAAGCTCGAAAAACCCTCTATTGAACAACCATCGGTTCTTGAGTTGAAACAATTGCCAGAGCAACTAAAATATGCATACTTAGGAACCGATAATACATTACCTGTAATTATTTCTTCTAAGTTACAGCCTGAGCAGGAAAAGAAGCTGATCAAAATGTTGAAGCTACACAAAAAGGTAATAGGATGGACAATTGCCGACTTGAAGGGAATTAGCCCGGCAGTGTGCATGCACAAGATTTTGTTGGAGGATGATCACAAACCTTCAATTGAGGCCCAGAGGAGTTTGAATCATGCCATGAAAGGGGTTGTAATGAAAGAAATCATCAAGTGGCTTGACGCTAGCATTATATACCCTATCTCTGATAGTACATGGGTAAGTCCGGTACAATGTGTACCGAAAAAGGGAGGTATAACGGTGGTAAGTAATGAAAACAATGAACTCATTCCAACCAAGACTGTGACCGGTTGGAGGGTTTGTATGGATTATCGAAAGCTAAACAAAGCCACTAGGAAAGATCACTTCCCATTACCCTTTATTAATCAAATGCTTGACCGTCTTACAGGTAAACCCTTTTATTGTTTTCTTGATGGTTATTCAGGTTACAATCAAATTGCCATAGCACCAGAAGATCAAGAAAAGACAACCTTCACATGCCCATACGATACTTATGCTTTACGAAGGATGCCGTTCGGATTGTGTAACGCCCTGGAAACCTTCCAAAGATGCATGATGACACTCTTTTCAGACATGGTCGAAGACTTCCTTGAGATCTTCATGGATGATTTTTCTATTTTTGGTAATGGCTTCTCGGCAATTTAGAGAGGGTGTTGGCAAGATGTGAAGAAACTGATTTAGTCCTCAATTGGGAGAAATGCCATTTTATGGTAGATGAAGGAATAGTGCTCAGCCACAAGATGTCATCCAAGAGGATTGAAGTAGACAAAGCCAAGGTGGACGTGATCGAGAGATTACCCCCTCCAAGTTCGGTTAAAGGAATTCGAAGCTTTCTTGGACAGACAGGTTTTTACAGGAGGTTCATTCATAATTTTTCTAAAATCACTAAACCCTTGTGCAATTTGCTTGAACATGATAAAGTCTTCGATTTTGATGATTCTTGCACCCAAGCATTCGAAACCCTAAAAGAAAAGCTTGCCTCGGCACCCATTGTCGTTTCACCAGATTGGACGCTACCTTTTGAGCTCATGTGTGATGCAAGTGATTTCGCGGTAGGAGCAGTCCTAGGCCAACGCACAGGTAAGACCTTCTATGTGATATACTACGCTAGTAAAACTCTTAATAGTGCTCAAGTGAATTACACAACAACGGAGAAAGAGTTACTAGCTGTAGTTTTCGCATTTGACAAGTTCCGATCCTATTTGATTGGTACAAAGGTAATTGTTCATACGGACCATTCGACAATCAAATATCTATTTGCTAAAAAGGATGCCAAACCTCGTTTGATTCGTTGGATATTACTTTTACAAGAATTTGATATTGAAATTAAGGATAGGAAAGGAACAGAAAATCAAGTGGCCGGTCACTTATCACGTTTAGAACACAATAGGGAGGAGGACGCGGATCTAGAGATATGCGATGCATTCCCAGATGAACAACTTTTAGTTACCTCGGCAACCATGGACGCGCATGCCTCGGCAACCCTCGACGCCTCGACAACCATGGATACGCACGCCTCGGTAACTCTCGACGTCGCAGCAGCCCTTGACGCGCACGCCTCGACAATTTTGGGAGCAGTCGCCACGACAGCACATGCCTTGGCAATACCCACCAAGGGAAGAAGCGGTTCCGCCATGATGCTAAGCATTACTTTTGGGACGAGCCTCTTTTGTTTAAACAATGTACAGATCAGGTTCTACGCCGATGTGTCCCTGAAGAATAGCAACAAAATATACTCCGGCAATGCCATTCTTCACCCTATGGAGGACATTTTGGAGGAACTCATACCGCAGCCAAAGTTTTGCAATCCGGTTTGTATTGGCCAACATTGTACAAAGATGGCCAAGACTTTTACAAGCAATGTGATCGTTGCCAGAGGACGGGCAATATCTCTAGACGACATGAAATGCCGCTCCAGAACATTATCGAGGTGGAATTGTTCGATGTATGGGGGATCGATTTTATGGGACCTTTCCCATCTTCATTCAGCAACCTCTACATTCTACTTGTCATCGACTACGTGTCTAAATGGGTTGAGGCAGCTGCAGTTCCCAACAACGATTCCAAGACTGTGCAACGATTGTTGCAGAAAAACATATTTACACGGTTTGGGATACCGAGAGCAATTATCAGTGATGGAGGCAAGCATTTTGACAACAGACTTATTGCCAAGATGTTGCAACGCTTCGGCGTATCACACAAGATTGCCACGACATATCACCCACAAACCAATGGGCAAGCAGAAATTTCCAACCGGGAATTGAAGGGTATACTCGAGAAAGTTGTAAATCCCTCTAGAAAAGATTGGTCATTAAGACTAGATGACGCACTTTGGGCATATCGCACTACATTCAAAACATCCTTAGGTATGTCCCCCTTCCGACTTGTCTATGGCAAAACATGCCATCTACCGTGGAAATCAAACACAAGGCATACTGGGCAATCAAGATAGTGAATATGGATTGGGAAAGTGCCGGACAAAAGCATTTGTTGGACCTCAATGAGATAGAAGAATTCTGTGCACTCGCCTATAACAATGCACAAATCTACAAGGAGAAAACAAAGCAATGGCATGACAAGAAGCTATTGCCACGATAATTCACGCCAGGGCAACTAGTTCTCTTATTCAATTCTCGGCTAAAACTTTTCTCGGGAAAGCTGAAATCAAGATGGTCGGGACCATTCGAAGTTGTCAAACCATTCTCCCATGGTGCCGTGATAATCAAGTCCATCACTGACAAACATGAATTCAAAGTTAATGGACAAAGATTAAAGCACAACAATGGTGCCCATGTGGAACGTAACAAAGAAGTGGTCACCTTAGGAGATCCATGAGCATGCTCCCCTTTCGATATTTTTTTTATTTTTTATTTTGTCGAACTATTTAATTTTTATTTTTCTATTTTTTATTACTTTTGATTATTTTTTTAGGATAGATTTATTTTCTTTTGTTTTATCTTTCTTTAAGTTTAAGAATCCCTTACACATATTTATTTATTTTCTTTTATTAGTTTATCTTTAATTTTAATCTTTATTTGATTTGTCTTTGAATTGTAGGAAAAGAGTTCAAGATAAAGAAGAATTTTGATCCAAGAAGGAAAACATCTTCAACAAGGAAATTAATGGGCTGAATCTAAGGCTTACATAAGCCTCCAACTTACCCTAATTAAACAACCCTTGCCGTCACCCTTCCCCTAAACCAAAACCCTTTTTTCGTCTTCCCCTAATCCCACCCACCATATTTACCACCTATCTTTTCTATAAACCCATCACCCTTAACCTATTCCTACTTTTTATCTTGTAACTCTTTAGTTTCTTTTCTTTTCTTTTATTTGTTTTTACAAAACTCACAACCAAGATCATCCATGGCATCCAAAATTAAATTTTTGGTTCATCCAAGTTCCTCCAAAGAACCAAGATACAAGAAGTTTGCTACACCGGTGGTTCAAGAAAGATTTCACTCCAAGTTTGAAAGCTGAAAGATTTATGAAGAACAAGGCTTTGAATACTCCAACTCTCATCAAGATTTCGGCATTGAACCATTCATCTTCGAGAGGATTACACATCAAAAGTGGCAAATCTTTTTCCATCAATCAGAACCGGGCAACATCTCATGGGTAAGAGAATTCTATGCTCACTCACCTAACCCAGGTAATCCTTATGTTTTTGTTCGTGACAAGGCCATACTCATAAGCCCCGAAAATGTCAACACGTTTTACGGGCTTTACAATGAGAAGGACGAGCATCAAGCTTTCGTTGATCAAATCACGCCCAAGCAACTCGACAAGGTGCTTCAAGAACTCACTCAACCGGGAACTCATTGGAACGACGGTAAATACAAGGGCACGGTAAATCGCCTTCAGCTTAAACCCGAGGCAAAACTATGGAATAAGTTTGTTAAAACTTCTTTAATGACCACCACACACAATACTACCGTTGATATACCACGTCTTTTGCTCATACATTCTATTTTGCATAATCGCATCATTAACATTGGAAAAATTATTTGTGATGAGATTTTTGTATGTAGCTCAAAAAATAAGGGTTCTCTTTTCTTCCCTTGCTTAATTTCTAATCTTTGCAAGGAGATGCATGTCCCAAGTGAGTCCACCGATGAAAAGGCCCTACCAAAGTCCGGTTGGAATCAAGCACAAATCCGAAACCTAATGGGAGAGGCACTGGGAAATTTTTCAAGGCCTCCAATTGCCACGGCAAATCCTGCCGCCCCAGCAATCCCTAATGCCCAAGCACCCAACGCTCGGGCAACTCGGCCATCAACCCCATGACACTTTGAAGCACTCTTGCAACCATTGGTGAGCCACCTAAGGCAAATTGAAGACCGGCAAATAATGTTCATGCAGTACATGAAGGAGCACAACAATGCCATCACCCAAGTCATCCTAGAAAAGTACCCGGACAATCGCGTGTCGTTCCCAATCTTTCTTGCCGAGATCCTTGCCCCGACAACCAATGAAGTAGTCGCCACGGCAACCACAACAGATGATGCAGTGGCAACCTACATCGTACCTGCACAAGCAGATGCCACGGCAACCAACCCTGAAGATGCCACGACAACCAAAGCTAAAGACATCCCGGCAACCACTGCAAAAGCCAAAGGTAAAGCACCTATGCCCGAATCAACTCCTACAGAATCATTTTCTGATTTTTCAGATTCGGACGAGTCCTCCATTGCACCAACAAAGACCGCATCAATTGAATCCTCCAAGCGAAAAGCCGATGACACTGATGAAGAGGACAATCAGGACAACCCCGTATGAGGATCAATTCTACCACTAGCAACAAGGAAACAACCATCGCATTCAAGCAAGAGAATCAAGACACAGACCAAATGGAAACTAATCATCCACAATGATGAACTCTCGGAGTAAGTCCTTGTATGCATTTTATTTTTCCTTATTTTTATTTTCCTTTAATGCATGCATTGAGGACAATGCCTCACTTGAGTTTGGGGGGGATTGTTATTAGTAGTTACCATGTTTAGTTACATTCATCTTAAGTATTACATTTAGGATACATAAATTGCTTGCCATGCCTTTAGTTGGAACAAGAATTGCCTAGATTTGATGAATATCCGATGATAACTTTGCCAACGCACTTAATTGATGGAATTTTTATTCTAGGATAACCATGGAAAAACTTAGAATTTTACTATGATGCTAAATTTGATGAAACACTATTGTGGTTTGATTGATTTAAGGAATTCTAGTGAACTTAGGTTGATAATTAACAAATTGGGGGATTAGAATAAAAATTGGATGAATGCTGGAGGTGCCAGAAATTGGCTATAGCATGTGCTAAAAAATTGATCACTAGAGGTGCCCGAAACTGGCTCTAGTATGTGCTAAAAAAATTGATCACTCGAGGTGCCCGAAATCGGCTCTAGTCAAATAAAACTAAAAACAAAACACTAGAGGTGCCCAAAACTGGCTCTAGTTAAAACATGTTAAAAAGAACCCAATGAAGTAATTTGAAAACCTCTTATTTGCATAGAATCCGAAAAATCAACTTGCACACAACTCCGCACACACTCACAAGCATTATAGTTTGATTCTGAGTAACTCCTAAGTTTTCTGAAAAATGAAAAGCCAATCATACTTTGTGCCCCGGTTCTGAGAATTGAAATCAAGTTCAAAGCTAAGTTTGTGAAAATTGAAGTCTTGGCAGGTAATTATTAGTTTGCATTGCTTGAGGACAAGCAATAGTTCGAGTTTGGGGGTGTGATGAGTGTTCAAAAGTACTATTTTTCTTACCCTTTTTACTCATATTATTGTTAGACTTAGGCTCATATTAGTTGCATAATTATCCATTCATACATTAATCCATGTTTCCTTCCATCGTCGAGCTTGATTACATAACTTGGTAGTTTTTGTGGGAAAAGATGCTACTTTGGTGTGTTTTGTGTGTATGTATAGGATCACATGCCAATGCAAGGCTAGAGCTAGTTGCCAGGGCAATACATGAAGGAGATGCCGAGCTAGTTGCTAGGGCAATGCATGAAGAAGACACCGAGCCAGTTGCCAGGGCAATCGTCGACAAAGAACAAGGTGATATGGTAGTCGAAATTGATGACTAGACAAGCCCAAGATGACGTGGAGCAAAGCTAAATCCCAAAGGAATTTGATTTCCATGAAGAGATTAAAGAAGAATTAAATTCCAAGAAGATAAGAGAAGTTCTAGAAGGAATATAAATAAAGAATTATATTCTTTAAAGATAATTTAATTCCAACTTAACTTCCTCCTCAAAGAAGGACTTTGACCTAGCCCTATAAATTAGAGGCCATATCGTCAACTTCAGGAGAGAGCAAGCGGAGAGAATTTTCGACATGCATCTAGGGCAAGGAGATTTCGACAAGCTTCAATTCATCTTTTTCTTTATTGTTCAATTAGGTTCATGCTAGGGATTATTTATCTTGTGTTTCTTTGGAACCTAGCCATGAACTAAATCTATTTGGCTATGGTTATTGTGTTTTGTGGTTGTGAGAAACTATTGGATTTTGTTTAGGTAATAAGAGTTTGCACTTTTCTATTCAAGGTTTATTCATTCTTGGTTCTTATTCTTGTTTGCGAGTGAATTGAGAGAGGATCTCGTGACTTCATCTATTTATCTAATATCGAGAGAGTTGGATTCAAGAAACGAATGAATATGATCTTTATTCAATCTATTGATGGTGAAGATTAATCCGGCTTAGGAATAAGTTAAGGATTTCAACGGCTAAAATGAGTGCAAGATTGGTTGTTGTTCACCCTTGATTCACGCAGGGATGTATTATCAAGGCATGCACAAGTAGCTAGAGTTTCGACTTAGGGATAAGAAGAAACCATTGAAGAACGCTCTGCCAAACCTTGAAGGTTGCTGCCCAGACACCCAAGTAGTTGCCCAACTAGTTGCCCAGGCAACCATCGATTAGTTGCCAAGGCAACCCCGTCGTGCAAGTTGCCACGGCAACTGAGTTGCCCGTGCACTCTTTTACCAAGATAATCCAATCGGCTATCACACCTCAACTCACGATAACCTGGCCTATCTCTCTCATTTGATCTCATTTATTCTTTTACTTTATTGCTTTCTAGATTAGTTATTAGTTAAAACTCCTATAATCCTTTATTTATGTTTTTACTTTTTTTTTTCAGTGCAAGAGACTAGATTCTTGAAATGGCACCAATCCGTGGAGACGATATCTTTTATACTATAACTTGTAACATGTATACTTGCACAATTACGTAGCATTAATTACGATCAACAGTTATCAAGGATCGATGACCTTTTCGATCAGTTGAAAGGTGTTTATGTCTTCTTTAAGATAGACCTACAATCTGGATACTATCAAATGCTAGTGAAGGAGTCTGATGTCCCAAAGACCACCTTCTGAACTAGATACGACAACTATGAGTTCTTGGTAATGCCTTTTGGGCTTACCAATGCACCTGCAACCTTAATGGACCTAATGAACCATGTGTTCTGGCCCTATCTAGATAAATTTGTGGTCGTGTTCATAGATGACATCCTGATTTATTCTAAGGACTCTGCCACCCATGAAGAACATCTCCGGATTGTGCTTCAGACTCTCCGGGAGAAATAGCTGTATGCTAAGTTTAGTAAATGTGAATTCTGGCTACCTGAAGTATTCTTTCTGGGACATATGAATTCTTTTGTAGGAATTGAGATGAACCCAAAGAAGATTCAAGCGGTTCTTGATTAGATCCCTCTGAAGAATGTTTGAGAAGTTCCTAGCTTTCTGGGCCTTGCAGGCTACTACCGTAGATTCGTTAAAGGGTTTTCGATGATTGCTGCACCCTTAATGAAGATTCTCTATAAGGAAACTCCCTTTGTGTGGACAGTGGAACTACAAAGGATTTTTGATTAGCTTAATCAAGTCCTAACACATGCCCCTATTTTGGTGCAACCCAAATTAGTCAAGGACTTCACTGTATACAGTGATGCATCCCACTTGGGGTTAGGCTGTGTACTTTTGCAATAAGGAAAATTCATTGCTTATGCCTCATGTTAGCTTAAACCACACGAGCTAAACTATCCGACACATGACCTAGAGCTAGCTATTGTTGTGTTTGCCTTAAAGATTTGTGGGCATTATCTTTACGGTGAGAAGTATTACTTGTACACTAATCACAAGAGCCTGAAGTATCTTCTGACTCAGAAAGAGTTGAATCTTTGTCAATGACGGTGGATGGAAATTTTGAAGGCTATGATTTGGTTATTGATTACCATCCCGGTAAGGCCAATATCGTAGCTGATGCCCTTAGTCGGAAGCCTACTCCCTCACTGAGATGTTTGAATACTTATTTCTGGCTCAAGAAGTATGGCAAGTTGTTGGCTGAATTGAGAGTTTAGTCAACCATAGTGTCTCGAATCAAATCACTCCAAGAATCTGATGAGGAGTTGCAAACTCTCATTGCTAAGGTCAAGGATAAGCTGGATCCTGATTTCCTTATGAATTCTGAAGGTTTATTATGTTTTTTAAACCGTACATGTATGCTTGGTGATGATGACCTTCAGAATTAAATTATGAGTGAAGCTCATTCGAGTCCTTCCTCTGTTCATACTGGAGCTATCAAGATGAATAAAGACTTGAAAGATCTGTATTGGTAGTCTGGTATAAAAGGTGAGATCACAGACTTTGTGACTAGGTATTTGACCTGCCAACGGGTTAAAGCCGAGCACAAGGTGCCTACTGGTCTCTTGCAACCTATTGAGCATCCACAATGGAAATAGGAACGTATTATGATGGATTTTGTAAGTAGTTTACCAATGACACCAAAGAAAAATGATGCTGTATGGGTCATTATAGATCGATTCACCAAGTCTGCTTATTTTCTTCTAGTAAGAATGGTCTTCAGCTTGCCTAAACTCACTAAGTTGTACATTCGCGAAGTCATCCATTTGCACGGAGTTCCTGTGTCCATCATTTCCGACCGCGATCCGCGTATTGCATCTCCGTTTTGGAGAACCCTACACGAAGCTTTGGGAACGCGAGAGCACCTAAGCATTGCTTTCCACCCTCAAACTGATGGCTAATCTAAGAGGGTTATTCAAATAACCTTCTATATGTATGAGTGTCCAGTATCAATCTCGATTATTTCTTGTAGATTCTGGAAGATATGCTACGAGCCTGTGTTATCGATTTTGGACATACGTGGGAAAAATCCTTACCGCTAGTGGAGTTTGCATACAACAATAGTTACCCAGCTTTGATTCAAATGGCTTCTTATGAAGCTCTTTATGGCAGGAGATGTAGAACTCCTCTATGTTGGATTGATTTAGGTGAAGGCAAAATGTTAGGCCCTGACTTACTTCGGGAAAACGAAGAAAGGGTAACCATCATTCGTGACCAGCTTAAGGCGACGTTCGACCAACAAAAAACTTATGCTGATTTGAAAAGAAGGGACATTTAGTATCATGTTGGTGAGAAGGCATTCCTTAAGGTATCTCCGTGGAAGAAGATATTTCATTTTGGCAAGAAGGGAAAGCTAAGTCCTCGCTTTCTCGGCCCGTTCGAGGTGATCGAGCGAGTTGGGCCTGTAGCCTACCGGCTAACCCTCCCTGAGGAGTTGAGTCAAATCCATAATGTCTTTCATGTATCAATGCTACGAAAGTACTGATCCGATCCTTCTCATGTGATCGAACTAAAATCTGTAGAAATCCAGTCTGATTTGACGTACGAGGAAGAACCACTGCAGATATTCGCACGAGAAGTCAAGAGACTTTGAAACAAGTCATTGCCGCTAGTAAAAGTTCTTTGCAGGTGTCACTCAGTGGAGGAAGCAACCTGGGAGCCAGAGGAGTCGATGCAGAAGCAATATCCTCGTCTTTTCGGCTAGAGTGAAAATTCGAGGACAATTTTTTTAGGGGGGAGAGTTGTCACACCCCGAAAACTGGTCTAGTTGAAATTAGGTTTCGACGATCGGAAATTTTGTGTCGAATATGCCCAAATGATGTAATTGCTCAATCTTATACCCAATTTTGAAGTAATGAAAGTTATTTGGCTTAATTGAAGTTGTGAGACCTTTTTATAAAGAATGAAAGTTAGGGGTTTCTTTGAAAATGCTGAAAATGTTGAATCTGGGCAAGGCGTATCAATACGGTTGGACCTGCATCAATACGGCCTAACTATTTTTAACTAACTTACCCAATCCAGTCTAGTCGTATCGGTACGACCATAAGGTGTATCGATATGGGTCCCTGTCCAAATCGATTTAGTGGCCAAATTGAAAAGATTTGAAGTAAGTGATGACTCACCTACTTGGTTGCCACCCATATCACGTGGGATCACCTGAAATGTTAGAAATATGGCAATTGATTGCCTTAGAATTGTAAAAAGGCGTGAAATGATAGAAAATGGATAGTTTCAGCAAACCTTTCATCAAGGGAAATCTTGTTATTAGCCCTTGGGGAGGTGGACTATGGTTAAGACCATTCCAAAAGAATAAGAAAGCCTTCATCTTTGTTTTGCCTATCACCGTAACCAAATCCCACCATTTGTCTTGAAATAAGCAAGCACCTCCATTGTTTTCTTCTTCACCGAGCTCAAGCACACACATCTCTAATTGGACTCCTTAAACTTAAGTCTTCTTTGCTTTAAAAGCTTCAAACTATAGCTATTGATTGGGTAAGTAGAAACCCTCAATTTATTGTTGATTCCATGAGCTATTGGGTGATTACTTTCAAGTTATGATTCTTAAAGCTAAGCCCTTGTTCTTCAAGTTCTAGTTCATGAATCTAAAGAACAGCTAATGGTTATTCTAAGCTTCGAAATGAGTATCAATGTTGTTATATCAATCATAACACTTCCTTATTGATTTCTCCTATCTCAAGAATTGGAGGAAGCTAGTCCATCATCTCCAAAACAAGCTAGGAATAAATGGATTACTATTCGTGAACCTTGAAAGCATCAGAATTCAAGGTGAGTGTAGTTGTGTCTCGGGATTTGCTAGGTGCCATCCTAGTTGAATTTGAATTGTGTTTACGTTCCGTATTCATTTGGATAGCTCAAGTAGAGCTTACAAGGTATGAATCTCATGTGGTAAGTGTGGTAAGACCATTCCATAGTTTTTGTTTCATTTTGATGTCTTATGAATCATCTGTCATATGATATATGTGAAAAATGTTCAAGTTAACATTTGATATCCATGGGAATTATTATGATGCTTGAAATGTTATGATATGTGATGTAACACCCCCTTCCCGGCCTGGTCGAGAACCGGGTCAAAGTATTCTACCGATGAAGTAAACGGTGATCGATGCGATAATTTCAAACAAAAAGCGATGATAATAGGCCCAACATTCAAGAATGAGTAATATAAAATTTCAATTAATCTATTGAGAGTCCATGATTATCCAATTAGGACCAAATTATAACATTTACAAGTTTTAGAGACTTAATCGAAATTTCAGCATTTTAGTGGTCCTTTTCTGAAATTAACCTTACCAAAATGGAACTCATTATTCAAACAGAGAGCGTACAAATTTTCATACTATTCAGAGTTCGTTTGCCCATTCAATTAAGCCATGCAATAATTAGTGACCATTTTGTAAACAATACAAAACTGTGATCTTTATCTTTTAACAGAATTAACTGTCACCGTAGTGATACTCTTTTAGCCGTATTGGTACGCTAAACCTAATTCTACAATTTCATATTTATTTGCAATAGACATGTATCGATACGGTTGAGGGCCGTACCAATACAGGTTGACCAAGTTGACTTCATATCGATACACCTTAACCCCGTATCGGTACCATTTTTGATCCCAAATTCCAGTAGCCAAAATCCGTATCAATACACCTAGGCCGTATCAATACCCCCTTGTTGACTGTCGTTGACCTGACCAAATATGCAAGGCCGTATCGTGACGCCATCAACCGTATCGATACGCCCTACCTTGTAATGACATATTTTTGCTGGTTTTTATTCGATATAACCTATCAACCAAGGTCCAAATGTAATCAAATTTTACTAGTAAGTTTTAAACATTATAAAATATTTGGATGCAAAATTTCGTGTTGATACGAATGCATTTACTATGTTTTTACCTTTTTGAGCCAAATATGCACTTTTAGTCCTTTTTAAGCCAAGCGAGAAGTTCATTTTAAGCCCTACGCACTAACATCCCACATACACAAAATATACATATCAAAAGGACCTTATATGACTGTTCTAGGTACTTTGCCACCCTACTAGGAGTTCATAGGATCGATATACATTACTTCAAGCTTGTTTGTGACTTGTACAACGCAACAACTTCTCCAATCTTCGACGTTGAATCTCTTAACCTAAAATGGGTGAAATGCAATGCATTAGGCATATTTTGCCTAGTGAGGTAGTCACAATTAAAACACAATATCAAGGAAACGCATTCCAATTCATAACTTGACAATGACAATGCAATAAATCAATAGAAACAATGCTATAAACATATTCAATAACAATGATTCCCTAATTCATCAATAACCCTTATATCAATTCCAGATAATGGATACATAAATTCATACACCTCGCCAAATCAATGAATGGTCTAGTCTCTTCGCCTCGCCAGTATGACCAATATCACAACACATCCCTCGGCCTCGCCAAATCAATATATGTCGTAGCCCTAGGACCGTAGTACCCCCGTACACTGAGCTCATGAATTCTATGGCATGCCAACTGTATCCAATGTCTTTCAAATCCAAGGTCTGCTGACAACATCAATAATTCATGTTCCATATCAATAGCCATGTGCAATGTTCTTATCGATAAACAACATTTTGGCATCTATGTTCAATGGCAATATCAATAACAATGGCAATGTCTAATGATCCCAATGACATGAACAATGATCGATGCTTCATTTACAATGTTTTTTATAACAATAATGATGTTGACTTCAATAATCAATAACAATGGCTATATCAATGCTTCTATATTAATGTCCCATAATTTCATGATTCAATGACAATGGTGATGATAATGACAATAACAATACTCCATGACAACAACAATACCTATGTCTGATGTTCAATAACAATAACGATGACTATGGCAATGTTCAATACTCGATGCTATAACTTACCAATGCTTACCATAATGTCTGATAAGTGATTTGATGCAATAATCCTTAACAATGGGGTTAGAAATGATAATTCTATTAACAATGAGGTCGAGAAAGGCGCCTAGCCTAATCCCGAGTCTCTAACTACACTCACCTCGATATTCTGAAGCTTTTAAGGCTGTCGGATAGAAATCCCCTTGTTCTTAGATTTAGGTGAAGTTGATGGATGCTCCTTATCAATTCCTTGTGCTATGAAATCAATGGCATGGCGTTAGAAACAATACTACGATACCGTAATCAATATAACAATAACAAAATCAACACCCAAACTTAAAATAGCTATTAGCTTTTAAGATGACCATGGGTAGACAAACCCTAACTTGTGATTAAGCTTAATATATCCATGGAATTCAATGATTGTGTAGGGATTATAGCTTACCCAATTGGTGATAATGATTCGATCACAGTAAATCGAAGAAAAATCAAGCTCTAAATCAAGCTCCAATAGAGGTGCATGCTTAGGTAGAAGATGGTAGCTTGGTGAGTGTTTCAGGTAAGCTTCTAAACTTAGATATTCACCTATTTTATGGAATTAGCTTTCCTTCATATGAAGGAAAGTCACCAGATTTCCCCACATGAATTGGTTTATAATTGAGGAGGGGCTAATCGCAAGATCAACTCTCGGTAAACTATACTTTTATCCCCAAACTTCTAATTTTCACAATTTAGCCATTAAAAGGTTTCCTATAATTCCAATAGGGTCCTTAAATAATAATTCGACTCAATTAGAGTCCACTATTAATACAATCGACCTTGTGGTCAATATCAATACAATATTTGGACATTTTTGATATAGGATTTTCGATCACCGGAACCCAATTCCGACTAGGCTAGATTTCTGGGTGTTACAACTCTCCATCCATTAAGAAAAAATTTATCCTCGAATTTTTACCTGGATCGAAAAGATGAGGATACTGCTTCCGCATTGTCTCTTCTAGCTCCCATGTTGCTTCCTTAGGGGTATGGCTCTTCCAGAGCACTTTAACCAATGGAATAGTCTTGTTACGAAGTCTCTTGACTTCCCTTGCAAGAACTTGAATTGGTTCTTCTTCATAAGATAAGTTGGATTGAATTTCTACAGATTCTGGCTCAACGATGTGCGAAGGATCAGAGCAATACTTCCGAAGCATAGATACATGAAACACATCATAGATTTTACTTATTTCTGAGGGCAATAGTAAGCGATAAGCCATAGGGCCAGCTTTTTCAGTAACCTCAAAAGGCCAATAAATCGGGGACTTAGTTTCCCTTTCTTACCAAACCTCAGAATCTTCTTCCATGGTGAGACCTTAAGGAAGGCTTTTTCACCAACTTATATTGAATATCCCTACGCTTAAGATCAGCATAGGCCTTCTGTTGGTCAAATGATGCTTTCAAACGGTCATGGATAATGGCAACCTGTTCTTCAGTTTCCCAAAGTAATTCAGGGCCCAATATCATGGCTTCACCGAGCTCAAACTAGCATAAGGGAGTTCGAAAATACCTTCCATACAATGCTTCATAGGGTGCCATCTTAATAGATGGTTGGTAGATATTTTTATATGAAAAATCAATGAGGGGTAGGGATTTCTCCCACGATCCCCAAAATCGGTAATACATGCTCGTACCATGTCTTCCAAGATTTGTATTACTCTTTCTGATTGGCTATCAGACCGAGGGTGAAAGTTAGTACTAAGATTAACTCTGGTGCCCAAAGCTCCTTGCAATGACTTCCAAAATGAGATGTAAATCGGGGATCTCGATCGGATATGATAGACTGAGGTACTCTATGGAGTCGAATAACTTCCTTGATATACAAATCAACCAGCTTAGGAAGACCGTAGTCCATTCGAACCGATAAGAAGTGTGCTAACTTGGTTAAACGATCCACAATGACCCAAATGGCATCGTGTTCCATAGGAGTCAGGGGCAGATCACTAACGAAGTCTATAGTGATATTCTCTCACTTCTATTGCGGTAGATCAATAGGTTGTAGTAATTCGGTAGGGACACGATGTTCAGCCTTAACATGCTGACATGTGAGGCACTTAGACATGAACTCAACTATGGCTTGTTTCATGCCTGGCCACCAATAAAGCTCTCATAGGTCCTTGTACATTTTCACTGACCCCGGGTGAATAGAGAAAAAGCTCGAATGAGCTTCCTTAAGGATATCAGGCAAAGAGATTCATCATTAGGTACACAGACCCGGTCGTGAAAACATAAAAGTCTTTTAGAATTCATTCTAAAATTAGGGTTATCTTGCAACTTGGAAATGATGGCTTGAAGTTTAGAATCATGTCCTTGCAATGCTTGAATCCTCGATGTAATGGTAGACTGAACTTGAAGTTCAGCTACAAAGCAGCGATGCTTCCTAAGACGAAAGTAGGCGTTGATAGCTTGAGGAGCTACAACACAAGGAGTTGTATTGAGTCAGTGTACAAATCATTTCATTAAACTTGAGGATCGATAATAATACTTACCAGGCAGAGGTTTACGACTGAGTGCATCAGCTACAACGTTTGCCTTGCCGGGATAATAGTCAATGACAAGGTCATAATCCTTGAGGAGTTCTATCCATCTCCATTGTCGAAGATTCAACTCCTTTTGGGTTAAGATATATTTGATACTCTTATGATCGATAAAGAGGTAACATTTCTCCCCGTAGAGATATTGTTTCCAAATTTTTAACGCAAAGACAACTGCAACCAACTGTAAATCATGAGTAGAATAATTCATCTCGTGTAGCTTGAGTTGTCTCGATGCATATGCAATGACCTTGGCTTCTTGTATCAATACACATCCTAACCCGAGATACGATGCATCACTGTAAACCATATAGTCCTTACTCGACTTGGGTTGGATTAGAACTGGTGCATGAGTCAAAATTTGTTTCAATTGATCAAAGCTCCTTTGTTAATCCGTAGTCCAAACGAACGGAGCTTCCTTTCTCACTAACTTAGTCAGAGGGGCTGCTATCGTAGAAAATCCCTTGACGAATCTCCTATAATAGCCAGGAAGACCAAGAAAACTTCTTACTTCGCCAATGTTCTTCGGTGGATACCAATCAAGAATGGCTTGAATCTTCTTCGGGTCCACTTGGATGCCCAAAGTCGATACTACGTGCTCAAGAAAAGTAACTTCAGTAAGCCAAAACTCATATTTTGAGAACTTGGCAAATAACTACTTCTCCCAGAGGGTTTGAAGCACAATGCGGAGGTGATCACGATGTTCTGCTGTGTTCTTGGAATAGATTAGAATGTCATCAATGAATACCACCACGAATTTGTCAAGATAGGGCCTAAAAACCCAATTCATTAGGTCCATGAAAGCTGTCGAAGCATTGGTTAGCCCAAATGGCATCACCAATAATTCGTAGTGACCGTATCGCATACGAAAGACGGTCTTGGACACATCACATTCTTTAACTCTCATTTGATAATAGCCAGGCCTTAGGTTAATCTTGGAAAACATAGTGGCATCCTTGAGCTGATCGAATAGGTCAACAATCCTTGGCAATGGGTATTTGTTCTTGATGGTAACCTTGTTCAACTGCTGGTAATCAATACATAGCCTCATAGAACCATCTTTCTTATTCACAAAGAGAACTGGAGCTCCCCAGGGCGATGAACTCGGTTGAATGAAACCTTTATCAAGCAAATCTTGAATATGGGCCTTCAACTCTTTCAGCTCAACAGTTGCCATTTGATATGGTGCAATGGACACTAGAGTAGTTCTAGGTTGCACGTTAATGCTAAATTCAACCTCACGGGTTGGGGGTAAGCTCGAAAGTTCATCAGGAAAGACATCAGGAAATTCGCACATAGTGTCAACATCCGATAACCGCGGCCCATCTTTAGCTTTAATTATCAAAGCATACAAAGATGGATTTCTTGAATTTATCAGCACAATGCTCTCCTTGCCAAGGCCTCGAAGATACAATTTTCTTTTATTACAATCCACCCATGCTTGATGTTCACTAAGCCAGTCCAAACCCAGTATCACATCAAACTCATAGATCGGTAGAGCCAATAAGTCGGCCATAAAAGGAATTCCTTGTATCACCAAAGGGCAATTCTTACATACGAAGTTTACGGTGACACAATCACCAAGTGGATTAGTTACAGAAATCCTTAATGCTATAGGTTCACTAACCATTTCATGTTTCTTAACCAATTCGGTGCTTATAAAAGAATGAGTGGAGCCAGGGTCAATCAATGCATATAAAAGTTAGGAATACAGTTCAATGGTACTTGCAATGACATCAGGCTCATCTTTCTCCTCCCTGCTCCTCATATGATACATCTGAGCAGGAGCCTTGGATTCTTACTTACTCGGTGCCTTTCCAAAGCCACTAGGTCTCCCTTTAGCTCTTGACGAACCTTGTCTTGACCCCTTACCTCGGAAGGAATGAGTAGGGAATGCAGTACTTGACGGTGTAGCCGAAGACTTGGTTGCACCCAAGGGACAATCACGAATGAAATGGCCCTATTCACTACAATAGAAGCATGCTTCAGTCTGTTTACGACACTGACCTGCTGGATATCGTTTCTGGCAATAATTGCAAACTAGATTCTGTGTATTTCGGTTGGAACCTTCAGTGCTTTCAAATGAGGTCATCTTGGAAAAAGACTGGGTCACCATTTGAGGTTTCTCGATGTTTCCAAAAAGGGAAGGTTGGAAATACACATTTTTCTTGGGGCCTTGATTGCTCTTTTTATTCCACTTGAGAGGTCGGGAATTATCCCTAAACCTCTTTTCGGTCCCGCTAGTTCCATCTGACCTCAAGGTCTTCTGTGCAGCTTTAGTGGCCTTAACTCAGTTCACAAGATCTTGGAAATTGGTGATCCCCAAGGCAGTAAACATAGGGCGTAATCCATCACTAAGCCTAGTAAAACATCATGCACTTGTCTTCTTCCTTCTTGATGTACTCTGCACCATAACGGTAGTACTTGCAGAAATCATGAATGTACTGCTCAACAGGTCAACCGTCTTGCTTCAGGTGGAGAAAGATACTGTGTCTTTATATGAGGTAATACTCGCTAATGTACTCCTTTCAAAATTCTTGAAGGAAGAACTCCAAAGTTACTGATTCTTCAGGGACAATAAGAATAATGGTCTCCCACCACTATAATGCTTCATCAACTAGCAATACAAGGGTGCACTCCAGCTTGTGCTCATCCGAGCACTGTAGTTGTTTGTTTAGGATCCTTGGCGTGTTATCCAGCTAATATTCCGCAGTCTCATGACTATCATCATCCTGTCCGGTGAAGGTGTAGGCTTGGAATGACGCCAGCTTATCAATAGGGGCTTGAGTATACTGGACAACTGGTGGGGTCGGTTGCACCACCCTCTTGGCCCTCATAGATGTCATGAATTGCTTGAACATGTTAGCCATGTTCCGATAACATTCTACCTGTGCATCAAGCACTACTGGCTCGACATGCTAAGGTGGGGGATTAGGTGGGTTCGGTGGGTCTCCCCCTTACTTCCTCGCCACAGGTCGAGGAGCCGGTGGCATGCTCGTGAATGTAAGCCTCGTTCGTCTCAGACATATCTACAACATAAAGAGATCAGATTAGTAGACAAGTCATAATATACGCAATGTACAACTCCTAGGTGGCAAAGTAACACAATAACAATGCAATAAACTTCAGTTTAGTCCTAAAATCGACTAAATCTTGCTCTGATACCAAAAATGTAACACCCTTCCCGGCCTGGTCGAGAACCAGGTCAAAGTATGCTACCGATAAACTAAACGGTGATCAATGTGATAATTTCATACAAAAAATGATGATAATAGGCCCAACATTGAAGAATGAGTAATATAAAATTTCAATTAATCTATTGATAGTCCATGATTATCCAATTAGGACCAAATTATAACATTTACAAGTTTTAGGGACTTAATCAAAATTTAAGAATTTTATCGGTCCATTTCTGAAATTAACCTTACCAAAATGAAATTCATTATTCAAACACTGAGAGTACAAATTTTTATACTATTCAGAGTTCGTTTTCCCATTCAATTAAGCCATGCAATAATTAGTGACCTTTTTTGTAAACAATACAAAACTATGATCTTTATCTTTTAACAGAATTAACTGTCACAGTACCGATACCCTTCTAGCTGTATCGGTACACTAAACCTAATTCCCAAATTTTAGATTTAATTGCAATAGACCCGTATCGATACGGTTGAGGGCCGTACCGATACAGGTTGGCCATGTTGACTTCATATCGATACACCTTGACCCCGTACCGGTACCATTTTTTATCCCAAATTCCAGTAGCCAAAATTCATACCGATACGCCTAGGCCGTATCGATACGCCCTTTCTTGACCATCGTTGACCTGACCAAATATGCAAGGCCGTATCGATATGCCTTGCCCTATAATGATAGATTTTTGCTGGTTTTTATTCGATTTAACCTATCAACCACGGTCCAAATGTAATGAAATTTTACCAGTAAGTTTTAAATATTATAAACTATTTGCATGCCAAATTTTGTGTTGATACGAATCCATTTACTATGTTTTTACCTTTTTAAGCCAAGTGAGTTCATTTTAAGCCCTATGCACTAACATCCCACAAACACAAAATATACATATCAAAAGGACCTTATATGACTGTTCTAGGTACTTTACCACCCTACTAGGAGTTCATAGGTTCGATATACACTACTTCAAGCTTGCTTGTGACTTGTACAACCCAACAAGTTCTCCGATCTCCGCCGTTGAATCTCTTAACCTAAAATAGGTGAAATGCAATGCATTAGGCTTATTTTGCCTAGTGAGGTAGTCACAATTAAAACACAATATCTAGGAAATGCATTCAATTCATAACTTGACAATGACAATGCAATAAATCAATAGAAACAATGCTCTAAACATATTCAATAACAATGATTTCCTAATTCATCAATAACCCTTGGATCGATTCCAGATAATGGATATGCAAATTCCTACGCCTCGCCAAATCAATGAATGGTGTAGTCCTTTCGCCTCGCCAGTATGACCAATATCACAACACATCCCTCTGCCTCGCCAAATCAATATAGGCCGTAGCCCTAGGACTGTAGTCCCCCCGTGCACTGAGCTCATGAATTCTATGGCATGCCAACTGTATCCAATGTCCTTCGAATCAAAGTTCTGGTGACAACATCAATAATTCATGTTCAATATCAATAGCCATGTTCAATGTTTTTACCGATAAAAATATTTCAGTATCTATGTTCAATGAAAATATCAATAACAATGGAAATGTCCAATGATCCCAATGACAACAACAATGATCGATGCTTCATTTACAATGTTTCGATACCAATAATGATGTTGACTTCAATAATCAATAACAATGGCTATATCAATGCTTCTATATTAATGTACCATACTTTAATGATTCAATGACAATGGCGATGATAATGACAATAACAATACTAAATGACAACAACGATACCTATGTCCGATGTTCAATAACAATAACGATGAGTATGTCAATGTTTAATGCTCGATGCAATAACTTACCAATGCTTACCATAATGTCCGATAAGTGATTCGATGCAATAATCCTTAACAATGGGGTTAGCAATGATAATTCTATTAACGATAAGGTTGGGAAAGGCGCCTAGCCTAATCCCAAGACTCTGACTACACTCACCTCGATATTCCGAAGCTTTCAAGGCTCTCGAATAGAAATCCCCTTGTTCCTAGCTTTAGGTGAAGCCAATGGATGCTCCTTATCAATTCCTTGTGCTAGGAAATCAATAAGAGAGCGTTAGAAACAATACTACGATATCGTAATCAATATAACCATGTGTAGACAAACCTTAACTTATGATTAAGCTTAATATATCCATGGAATTCAATGATTTTTGGGGGATTATAGCTTACCCGATTGGTGACAATGATTTGATCAAAATAAATTGAAGAAAAATCAAGCTCGAAATCAAGCTCCAATGAAGGTGCTTGCTTAGGCAGAAGATGGTAGCTTGGTGAGTGTTTCGGGTAAGTTTCTAAACTTAGCTATTCACCTATTTTATGGAATTAGCTTTCCTTCATATGAAGGAAAGTCACCAAATTTCCCCACGTGAATTGGTTTATAATTGAGGAGGGGCTAATCGCAAGATTAGTCCCTCAACTCTCGGTAAATTATACTTTTATCCCCAAACTTCTAATTTCACAATTTTTCCATTAAAAGGTTTCCTATAATTCCAATAGGGTCTTTAAACAATAATTCGACTCAATTAGAGTCCACTATCAATACAATCGACCTTATGGTCAATATCAATACAATATTTGGACATTTTTGATATAGGAATTTCGATCACTAGAACCAAATTCCGACTAGGCCAGATTTCAGGGTGTTCATGTGAATTGTAGCCAAAGCTCAAATATAATCTGATATGATAAGGCTTAAGGGCACAAATGTAAGTTTTATGATGAATTATGCAACCTTGGACACTTGTGGACATTGGATACAATTGGCATGCCATAGGGTTAATTGAGCTCACTAAGTAAGGGATTGGACTAAGGGATTTCGGAGCTACGGCTCAAGGCTAAGGCCTATTTTTGATATGTGTGGTGGACAGGGGAATTTTTGTATCCATTGTTACTATGTCCAAGGAAATGATATGCATTTATGCTTTATATTTGGTGTATGAAAATATGACATTTGGCTTTGAGTATGACCTATATTTGATTAGTGATATATGCACACTACCTACAAGCATGATTCATGTCATTCATGCCATTGATGAAGTATGTTGCAATTGTTATAACTACCTCACTAGGCTATGTAAGCCTAACATGTGTGTGTCTCATGTATTTCGGGACCTTGAAGAAATCTGAGCCTCTATCGTGTTACTGATGTTGCAAGTCACTCCCACCAATTCCATGTATGCTTACGGTTTGCTTTGAACTCATAGAAAGGTAGTATAAGGCTTAGACATGTTACATTTTCCTATTTTGATATGTGTATAATAGCCTAAAAGTACCTAGGTGATATATGCGAAACATAGTGTGTTTGGGAATTAGTGAACTAATTACTTTGGCCTAAAGGTACTAAAAGGTGGAAATGGGGTAAACAGATTCAAATTCCTCTAAAATTTTGCATGCTAATAGGTATATGGATTAATAAATTGTTGGAAAAATTTCATCATATTTGGATATCGTTCAACAGGTTAAATTGGCTAAATACCAGATAAAATCTGTCATTATATGACAGGTGTATCGATACGGGTCAAGATGTATCGATACGACCTTGCATATTTGGACTTGAAAAAACAAAGCATATCGATACGTAAGGGGATGTATCAATACAGACTTGGGCAGTAAGGTCTAGGGAATAAATTATATCGATACGGCCTTAGGCTATATCGAATGGGTCAACCTTGGTCAATGTGTATCGATACAAACATAGATGTATCGAAACAGGGTCTGTTAAGAAAAGTCAGCTTGAGTCATTATGTATCGATATGGTGTTAGTGGTATCGATACAAGTCCTTAATCACTCAAAGTCTAAATTGAATCTGTGCATAACCGTATCGATATATAGGTAAGTTAATTTTGTTAAAAGGCTCTGAACACAGTTTTGAATAATTTACAAATGGTCACTAAATATTGTATGGTCTAATTGGATAGGTAAACAACCTCAGTTCGTAATGAAATTTCACAGCCTAACAATTAGAAAGTTAAACTTCATATCGAAAACATGAATTTTGGATAAGGACACTTAATTTGTAAAATTTGTGATTTAGTCCCTAAGTTCGAAAAAGTTTAAAATTGGCCTGAAATTAAGTAAGATATTAATACGCTAGTTTGATAAGTCTTAAAAGAATAATAAAACATTCTGAATAAGATTCTGATCTTCGAATATATTTTTCGGTAGCGCTTTCTGATTGGGCTCCCTACGAGACCGGGAAGAGGGTGTTACAGATTCTGTTGAATTTGGGCTTAGTTTAGGGTTGAGGTATGAAATTGGAAGATTTTGGTAGTTTTATGGTTTTTGTACAGCGGCAGACAGCGGCCAGAAATTGCATCACGGCAGCTGGAGTAAGGTTTGAGATGATCGTTGGTTTTGGATGATGGCCGACGAACGGTCGATGACGATCGGTAGGCGGCGGCTCAAGATTGAGCGGTGGTGCATGCCATGGTTCGTGGCTGGAAGGTTTGGTGTTCATCCGAAATTGGATGAACACTTTGAATGTTCAAGCAAAAACCCTAGGTGTTTAATTCGTTAGAGGGGAATTTCTGGGAATTTTGTGTTATTGGGGTGAAAGTTTAGAGAGAGGGGAGAGTTAGAGAGAGTGGATTTAAAAAAAATAATGAAGGGGAATATTTTCGGTTAAAAGGGCTTTATATAGCCCAAAGGGAATGGCGTCGTTTTGAGCCAGGTCAAGAGGACCCGCGCCTTTGAGTTTGGGTCAGGTTGTGTGACCCGCGCCCTACTTTTGGGTTTTCACGATTTAGGCTTTTTAGTTTTGCTTTTCATTCAATTTGGTCACCAATATTTTGTAATTTGGCACTTATATTCTAATAGTAGTTCAATTTGGTCCCCATTTTCAGTTTTAACTTAATTTTAATTGCTTTAAATTATATCTATGTCGCATTTCTTAAAATTAGCATATAGTATAATTGTTTAGATAATTAAATCACTTAGTTAATTACTTGTTAGAGCCTTAACATTAGGTTCCTTAATTAAATACAATAATTCAAATAGGTGAGATAATTTTAGAAAATAAATGATTATTAAATGGAAACTTTAAAGTCTTAAGTTGATTAGCGTCTCATTGTAATGAGATCTTAATCAAGGGGGCTTTTTAGTAGAACATTTAACATTTCATTTGAACTTAGAATATGTAATCACACAATGCTGATTAAAAATAAAATTGAATTAGGGTTAGGTTTAAATAGTTAGAGTCATTAAATAAATAAGGATATTGTTGATTTAGGGTTTAATATGGATAGTGTTCAAGTAATTGGATGTTATCACATAAACCCCTAAATTCAATAATAATTATAGATTCTTAAATAAATTAAATTGATTAGAGCCTATTAAGTTAGAACTTAAAATTGACAATAAAATTAATGTGCATGCATTAAAAACCTTTTATGTTGGGATAAATTTTGAATATGAATCGAAGTATCCTAAAATAATTAGATGTTTCTAAACTCATATTCGCTCAAAAATGTATTTCCTTATAAAAGGATATATCCATTCGGAATTTAAATCTATATTAATAATTATGGTTGAATTAAATTTAAATTATTGTTCGAAATGCCACGTGAAATTAATAATGTACCGATAACGGGCGTTTGTGGGGGTGCTTATCCTTCCCCACACGTAACCAACTCCCAAACCCTAATTTTAAAGAAATGAATCTCTGATTATTTTATGGTGTCCAGTCTACCAAAGTGACCGCTGACGACCCCAAATTATTTTCAAAAATTAAAGAAAAATCTAATTTAATATGAAAACCCTAATTTACTAGATTAAATTAAAAATGACAAAACCCCGATTTCAAAATCCTAATCGTCAGACTATTTTCACACATTCGGTTTAAAAATGGTCGTGACAGCTTGGCGACTCTGCTGGTAATAAAACTGAGAGTCAGGCCTAATTAATTAATTTCACGTGGCATTTTGGCGTTTCGAACAATAACTTGAGTTTAATATTCTACAATAATTATCGGATGGATTATCAAGAAGAATGGTGGTAGCTTTTGTGTATGATATATCTGTCATTCATGCATAAGCCTTCTACTTGGGCTTTTCACCCTTAAGTGAGAGCAAGACATGATCCGACGTGAGGCTCTCCACCTTCGAGTTCGAAATTTTGTCTTTCCTCCGGTATACCAACCTAATGTAACGTGAGGTTCACGCCTCTGATAGAAGGGTCCGTATACTTTCGAATCGATGTCTTACTATCGTAGTAGACAATAACAATAGTTTGAGTACCTAGAGTCTAGAACAAACCCACATTCTGTAACCTAGAATCCCACCCCAATAGAGCCAGACAGGGACCTAGAATAGGTGTTGCCGGTTTAAATACATTTCTGTAGTTATTTTCTTTGCTAAATATTATGTACTTTTCTGTTTTAATAATCCGTTTATTTGTTTTCCATATTAATTCACAATATTGACACTGTTTCTTTTTTTGTTTGTTTTGTTTTCTTGTCTTTTTTACCTGGCATCATTTTTGCATTCATTAGAGATATCGATTCAAGGATCAGTCAAGTTAGGCAGTATTCTTAATGGCCAATGGGTTGATAAACTAGGAGAAGGCAATAAGACGTTGTGGTCCCGGTCAGAGAAGACTCAATTCAAGAAAGGGGCAATATCTAGAGGAAATAGGTGTTAGGATGCTAGTAGCTACAAGAAGTTGTATGAAGATATTAAAAGAGTGAGGAAAGAGATTCGAGAATTAATTGATTCAGGCAGCCGAACCAAATATAAATTAGAGGAAGTGCATGTTTTGAATTCAAAATTGTCATCACAAGTTTCAAAGGTGGAGAAAGCTATCAAAAGGGTGCAATAACGAGAAAAAGTCGATATTTAGATAGAAGATAAAAAGCTGGAAAAGAAGATGACATAATTGAAAAGTGTCGTACAATATTTGAAAGGCTAGTTTGAAAGTTTCAAAATGAGCACTATAAATGAAGGATAAGGTACTGAAAGGTAAACTTGTAGCAGCCACCCAGACTATCTAAGGGCAGAATCATGAAACAATTAATTTTAGAAGCCAAGAACGGAGAATTGCCCAGTTTGTGCAGATTTTTCAATGAAACCATGAACTTGCAACAACATCTTGTTATTGATATCGAGCTGGGACAGGCACAGGCTCAGATGCTAAATGAAGTGATTAATCCAGGAACATGGGTTAGACATTTGTTGTAATGAGATTGTCCAGTTCTTATATTCGACCTTTTGGCTAATGGATGTTGTTCTAAATACTAGTCTTTGAAATCGATACCTCGTGTATTCATACATTGCATTGTTTAAGTATTGCATTTTAGAAAAGTCATCGCATTTTTTTCAAATAACATCATTTTTTGAAAAAAATATAATAATAATAACATTATTTTTTGTTTAAATAATATTGCATTATTTTTTAGATAATAGTGTGAAAGTTGAAAATCAATATTTTGAGAAACATAGGCAATAGACTTGTTAGGGTGAGGCAACCTCAGAAAGTTGTTGAGGATCGCTTGGGTAACATGGAGCAAAGAATTGATCAGTCCCAAAATGAGGTGGTAACTCGAGCAACCACATTGCTTGGAATCAGTAAGGTCGAGAAAGGAAAAGTTCCAGATGGAAATACCAACATTGATGATCAAAATGAAAACTTATCTCAAACAAGGGTTCAACCTAAGGATCAGTTTCGAAGAAGGTTCAGACATGAGTAGTGCAATCAGAGTATCAGTCAATGATTTAGAGAATTTGGAAACAAATTTTGGAGATGATGTTCCTAGCCTTGGAATGCTAGCAGGATTTGACAGAATTAAACTGGATGTTATCAAGCACATAAATACGGGAGCTCCAAGTAAAAACTAGAATTTCGATGTTTGCTCTAGACCTGTATTGCCTAGGGGTTGTGAGACTAATAAAGAACATGACGAATTCGACAGAGCTATAGAACCACATACGTTTCCAGAATGTTTGTCTGAAGGGATGAAAACCAAGGATTTAGTTGGCGTCAGAAATTTTCCCACAATGGAATTGTCTCCTTCAAAGAAAAGAAGAGCAGCAAGTACAAAAACATAAGACAATAAGGTTGAATAGTTTAGCAAGAAAAAGAAGAATCATTCCTATCCCAATACCATATTCAGATCTGTTGCCATACCTTGTACGAAATCACTTATTGATGACGGTTCCACTAAAGTTTTATAAGTCTTTCTATTGCATAAGAAATGCTTGCGGTTATTATTGTGGAGATTTCAGTCACTCTATAGAAGATTGTATATTTTTGAATCATATAGTCAGTGGTCTCATCAGGAATGGACATTTATGTTTTAAGAATGGAGAACCCCAATTCCATAAAAGAACAACATTTGCTAGAAGAATTGAGATAAAAGAAAAGGGGCAGAATTGACAGCAGGGCTTTGGGGGCAATCTGCTAGAGGTTGGGGTTTACCAAAATCGGAGTAATGTTTGGACATCTAAATCCTCAAAGTTTCCTTTATTAAAGAATACCCCAAAGTTAGATGCTCTTGTCAGTGGAAAGTCAAAGACTAAATCGAATCTCATTCACGTCTCTTATCGTGAGCTGTACTACAAGTTGCGTGAAGCTTTGCCACATCATGTCAAATTTTCAAAGCCTCGTCATCCAAGTTGTTACAACATCGGGAATCATTATGAATATTATAATGGAGTCCATGATCATGACAAGATGGACTGTTATACTTTCAAGCGACAAGTCCAAAATTTCCTGAACCAGGGGATTTTGGAGGTTTACACTGATGGCCAGTCCATTAAGATTTGTAACCCAATAGGTAGTCACCTGGTTGAAGCCAATAGGATTGGAATACCTGAAAGTCAAGTGCCGAAAGGAGTCAAGAAATGAAAAAGAAGGAAGGGAAAGGTGAAACCGATCGAGAACTGACAGCTGACAATAAAGAAATCTCGAACAGACATGCCTGTTAAAAGCTTTGACTCATCCAGTCAACATCTTGAAAACATAGTTCATCTACACGCCATCCAAAAGAAGTTGTTAGTTTCCACATGCAAATGATTGAATATTCCATGGAAAAGAGCAAGCAATTGATTGAATAAACAAGGAAACTCATAAGCAGAATAGTATACTTCAAGATTCGATGAGGACATTAGAACATAAGCAAGAAGAGGCATGTCCTTGTGCTGGCAATGAAAAATGGAGAATTATCGAGGCTGAAATTTAACTCTAGGCTTCCTTAAATAAAGATTGGCAGTTGGACCACGAGAGATCTGTCTTCAATTTTAGGATCATTATAGAATAATACCCTGAACCTTTCCAATCTCTTTTGCCCGCGAGCATTGGGGATCCTTTGTAAGGGAAGCTATTTCGATTTATTTGTATTAGATGCTTGTTTCCTACATAATTTTTTCAAATAGAAAACATTTTGCATTCGTTATTTCTTTTAATATTTCAATTATTCTTTGTCATGGGTTAGTTTTTGTTCTCCCATACATATATGTATATATATCTTCATAAACGTTTTTATCAGGTCCTTGAATATCCACTGCAAGAGAGACCAAGAATCAAATTCAAAGATCAATTCTAAAATGTGACCATCTTCTAAGTTATTTAGGCCAACAAGAAGACATTAATGAGTGTTCAAGAATCACAGAGATATCCCAAATATAAACTCTGAGTGAATTTTCCTCTCAGGCATTGTTGACTAAGGTACTTGAATGAAGTGATAACCCAGAACATCTACCACCTAAAGATCACTTTTCTTCAAATATATCCGTATATGGGAGGACATTTGGCATTCCTTCATTTTCCTTCACAAAGAAAGAAAATAAGAAAAATATCATTTGTTGTCCCCTTTTGAGTCTGATAGTTTTTTTTTCGATTCAACCCAAAACAAGGATCACCCTTACACTGGGGGCAAAGAGGATGTGAATTTAGTTGTAAGTGAAAACGGGTGGTGTTGATCATGCTATGGTAGTGATGCCTTGTGAATTAGGGGCAAGAAAAAAGTTGATGCTTTGAGTACAATAGCAAGAGAGACATGTTGAATGAAAACGTATATTCAAAATCAAGTCAAAAAAGAAAAGAGATAAAAGAAAGAGAAAGAAGAAAGAAGAGAAAAGGAAAAAAATAGTGAAGAGTTTGTGCTTAAAAAGTCAACTAAATTGAGTTGAAAATTGTTGACATGAAAGTTGAAATAATTGAAAGAGAAAACACTAAATCGAAGAAGTGCAAAGAAAAGCAAATGACATATGTGAGATCTTCTATTCCAATGAATCTCTATCTGAAGGAGTCATGGAAGATTCATCATCCTTGTACTCGAGGAACGGAAATAAACTTTAGGGTGAAAACCCAGAAGTGGGCAGTCTAGAGAGATCCACTAAAAATGAAAAATGAAAAATAAAAGAGTGTTTCATCCAAGCATATTCAGATCAAAGAGTGTAGAAATATAATTTCGCTTGGAAAAATGATCCTTGGTTTCATCACCCTTAAACACTATTTTGAGCCTATATATCCTTTCTTTCACAGCTGTGAGCCATAGCCCTATTACAAGCCTCAAAAGACCATTTTGATCATATACGAGTATTGGAGTAAGGGAAGTTTGTCTTCATAATACATCTCGCTTATCAGGGTTAACCTTTCTTCAAGGATTTCCAGACTTCTAATGCCTAATTGAGATCAGAAAAGAGGGAATAATTGGGTTGGTGAGTTAGTGAGGCAAATAAAGCCACTTAAACGGGATATAATTAGGTATATGGAAAATGTTTCTCTTGGAAGTCTAATAATTTGGAAGGGGCCACATTTAAGTTGATCTTTGCTAGTTTGGTTCAAGGGCTCTATTGCATTTAGTATTTAAGGGCCTAATTTTGGTTTTGTTTTCTCATTTTTGCCATGACCTATCAAGTTGTTCCATTTTCTCAAATTTACTAAAATAATATTCCAAGCCTTTCATTTATCGTTTCAATAATCATCTAGCATATAAATTAATTTGATACAAGAAAAGCAAATGATTTCATGGGTATTACTATGATGTACTAATCCTTTAAGTATAGGCAGAACAGGGGGTGGCCTTAATACTTGGTTAATGACGAAATGTATGTCGAGGAAGAGAAACAATTATGAGTGTCAAAACATTCAAGCGAAAGTTACAAGAAAGCGACACAGACAACCCTAGGGCAAAAAAAGAATATGAGCCATCTTTCGAGGCAAAAGCTGCAACAAGTTTGATCATTAAAGGTTCACATTATTCAAAAGCAAAGATTATCACTTCTAAGACATTGCAAGACAAGAAAACCTTGTGAATGATAGAGTGAAAAAAGACGATAGATGGATTCAAGAGTGGAGCAAAGCAACAAAGAACACTACATAAAAAGATATTTTATTCCAGTGAATAGAGTCCAAAAGCTGAAGAACAAAAGTGATGATTACTTTTGGAACCATGGGAAAGAATGTTGCCAAAGAAGTTGAATGAATACGTATCAAGAACGGCTTTAGAAGAAAGGGGTTGTCATAGATACTTGAGTTTTTCTGACGTGAAGTGCATGGTGAGACATGGCAAGAGAAGGGTTTGTGTATTGAATCCGTGAAAAGGCAAGCACGAGTTCCACCAGAACTGAAATTAGCCTTGTCTAGAAGAAAATGAGAACATCATTGCAAAGAGAAAGAAAAAGAAAGAAAACGAGAAAGAGAAAAAAAAAGAAGAAAAGAAAAAGAGAAAAATAAAAATCGAAGTGAACCTGAAAGGGCTCATTGAGAAAAAGAAAAAAGAAAGAAAAACATAGTGAAAACTTGAAAGGGCGCTTTGATAAAAGCAATCTAAAGTGAAAACCTAGAAAGGCAATTTAGGGCAAAAGATGTAGAGATCCCGAAGATTGAACCTGAATGTGAGATGGGCTACTTTGGCAGCAAGTGAGTTTTTGAAAAATGGAGCAAAGAAATCTTAAGTTTCCCTAAAGATGAAAGCTTACCCAAGTGATCCCTAGATGTTACAATTCATGCATAATATATGGTTAGGCATCCATAAGATAAGAGCATTCTAACTCATACGTTCAGTGTTTTTTGTATATCTTAGCAGGAATTAGTAGAATCAACAAGAAATAAGAAAAGATCGTAACTTACAACTTCAAAATTTAAGGAATAGACCCAGTCACATGTGTTCCAAGCATAAAGGAAAGTCGATCAAACAGAGAAAGAAGAGCAAAAGATCTCATGCGAGTTTTAGATGGAAAGATTGAAACTCTTTAGGCAAAATGAGCAGCAACTCTAAAATCCCGATGCTTCAAGAAAGAAATTAAAGATATTAAAAAAAAGATTTGATAGAAGTTCAAGGATTTAAGGAAAGTTCAGAGACTAAGGCATCTGCTCACCCTAAATGATGAAAGAGGGGAAAATGCAACGTGTCAAATCTAGAAACAAATAGATTAGTGGGGCATCATTGTGCATGAGAGTGCGGACCAGAATAGAGAAGAAAGAATGCAAAGCCTAAAAATATGATTACTGTAGAAGTCAATATTTTATCAAGAAGAATAAGAGTTCAACAACAATATTTTGGGGCAAATTTTTCCAGGGCATGAAGACAACAGGAGTTTCAAACCAAACTCAAGAAGGTCAAGCAAAGCAAGATTTGATAAGAACAATCTTAAGAGATGAGGCACCATTGCAACAGAAGCAAAAAATTTAACGGAGAAGCAAAAAAGATTAGAGCTCATCCAAGTGGAATTTACAAGAATCAACAAAGAACAAGAAAGATTTCAATCTACAACTTCGAGATTAAAGAAGTAGATCCAACAAAGATTAGCAAAGATTACAATCCGTTTGAAGAGGCAGATCACAACAAAGATTTCAATCACATTTTTGCAGTAAAGATTTTATTCCATTTACAGAGGTAGATTTCTTCAAACATTTCGTCTATAGAGGCAGATCTTAAGATATTCTGTTTGTAGAGGTGGATTTCTTTAATCATTCTGTTTACAGAGACAGATCTCAAGATATTCCATTTGCAAAGGTGGATTTGTTCAAATATTCCGTTTACAGAGGCGTATCTCAAGATATTTCTTTTGCAGAGGCAGATTTCTTCAATCATTCCATTTATGGAGATGGATCTTAAGATATTCCATTTACAGAGGCGGCTTTCTTCAAAATTTTGTTTACAGGAGCGGATCTCAAGATATTCTGTTTGCAGGGGCAGATTTCTTCAAATATTCCATTTACAGAGGCGAATCTCAAGAGATTCTGTTTGTAGAGGCAGATTTCTTCAAACATTTCATTTTCATAGGCGGATCTCAAGTTATTTTGTTTGCAGAGGCGGATTTCAACAAATCTTTCTTTCACAAAGATGGACCTCAGAAAAGAATTTCATCAGCCACATACACTCCAAGTACAAAAAATGATCAATACAGAAACAAAAAAGAGATGTGATTCTAGATGAGTTTCAAATTGAAAGATCAAGATACCATAGACGGAAAAGCAGTGACCCCAAAGATCCCAACACTTCAAGCTAAAAACTGAGGATATTCCAACTATTTCAATTTGAATTCTTATTAATTGATGATATTTCTTTTTTGCAGGTTTGGTTTTTCCCCAAAGGAGGAGGTGAATCGACATTCCTAACAAAGAATACAGAGTTCCTAATGAGAAGAACTCGCCCTGAACTCCTAATGGGAAGAGTTCACCCAACAAAGAATCCAAAGTTTATAATGAGAAGAACTCGCCTAGCAAAGAATCTAGAGTTCCCAATAAGAAGAACTCATTTAGTAAAGAATCCAAAGTTCCTAATGAGAAGAACTCATCTAGAGTTCCCAATGAGAAGAGTTCACCCCTGAGTTTCTAATGAGAAGAACTCATCCAATGAAGAAGGAAGAGATCCTAATGAAAAGAGTTCACCCTTTTAAAGAATGAGGAAGTTTCTAATGATAAGAGCTTGCTTATTCGACGCCTTTACAGAAAGATGGATCATCGAAAGAGTGAGGAATGAAGAATTTCATAATAAGAAGAACATCTTCAAACCTCAAAAAAATGAAGAATTTCAAAGAGCAATGCTAAACCTTAGAAGATGAAGAATTTCATAATGAGAAGAACAGCTTCAGATTCTAAAGTTTGGCAGAGGAATAAAGAATTTCATAATAAGAAGAATAGCTTCAAACCTCAGAAAATGAATAATTTCAAAGAGTAATTACAAACCTTAGAAGATGAAGAATTTCATAATGAGAAGAACAGCTTCAGACTCTACATTTTGGCAGGAGATTGAAGAATTTCATAATTAGAATAATAGCTTCAAGCTTCAGTGGTCAGATGGTTTGGGAAAAATTCGTGTCTTTTCAGTCTTTGCCCTAGTCCCATTCCACAACAATGAGCAAAGAGGGGGAGCTGTAATACCTTAATTTTATCTGGATATATGCATGTAAATAATCTCTATAAATAAGACCAAAAATAAATAAATAATAAAACTCAAAAATATAATAAAAGTCCATTCCAATGTTCATTTTACACTTCTAAGTACCAGAAGCCCATTTACAAATACAAGGCCCAATATTAAGTTGGTTACAACACATTTTCGGGTAAACTCTCCAAACAAACACAACTAGACCAAAAGTTCATGTCATCCTGCCTAAAATCCATTAGGATACAACCCAAGAAACACAAATTTAACCCAAAATCAATTTTCCCGCCCAAGGAACACCACGTGGCAACCCCTAATTGTTCTGAAAGAGTTGTCACGAATTATGGTTTAGTTTCCCCTTAGTTGGAGCTAGCTGTGGAGTGACATCACTTATGTGACATTATCTTATATGTCATATTCCACACACTATAAATACCTGCAAGAGAGAGACAGTGTCAGAATTAATTAGTTACCATTAAAAATTAATCACAATCATTAAAATAGTAATAGCCCTATTAAATAATAATAAAAGAGGAGAGAGAGAGTATTACCTTAGAATCCAATCGGTCATCAGATATAGAGTCGTTGGGAACTCGAGTCACTATCGGGAAGAGAAATTATCATCGGAGCGCCGCCGGGAAATCGTCAGAGCCACGTACAGTCACTGGAAAAGGAAGGCCAATCGTCGTTGTCACCACTAAAAGGTATAATCCGTTCATTCCTTTAACTACTTGCAAAAAAACACTAAAATATTAGATTTACTGAAACAAATGAACTAAAATATGAAAAGAGTGATAAAAAACCTGTCTTTATGGTGGTTGGAGTATTTTTTCAAGGGTAACGGTGGAGTTGAAAATGAATGGTAACAGCTTGGTTTGAGTAGATCAAGGTCTAGGGATGGGGAAGATGATTGGATTCTATTGAATCTAGGCTTAGTTTAGGGTCTAGGTATGAAATTGGAGGATTTTGGTAGTTTTAAGGTTTTTGTACGGTGGCAGATGACAGTAAAAAATTGCATCAGAGTGGCTGGAGTAAGGTTGGAGATGATCGGTGATTTTGGACGATGGTCGGCAAATGGCCGATGGTGATCGGTAGGTGGGGGCTCAAGATTGAGCTGCAGTGCATGCGGCGGTTCGTGGCTGGAAGGCTTGGTGTTCATCTGAAATTGGATGAACACTTTGAATGTTCTAGAAAAAACTCTAGGTGTTTGATCCGTTAGAGGGGAATTTTTGGGAATTTGGTGTTATTGGGGAGATAGTTTAGAGAAATGGAAGAGTTAGAGAGAGAGTGGATTTTAGAAAAATAATGAAAGAAAGGGAAAATTTTCGGTTAAAAGGGCTTTATATAGCCTATAGGAAATAACGTCATTTTGAGCCGGGTTAAGTGGATCTGCGCCTCTAAGTTCGGTTCAGGTTGTGTGACCCACGCCCTACTTTTGGGTTTTCACAATTTGGGCTGTAATTTGGCACTTATATTCTAATAGTATTTCAATTTGGTATCCGTTTTCAGTTTTAACTTAATTGGAATTGCTTTAAATTATATGTATGTTGTATTTCTTAAAATTAGCATATAGTATAATTGTTTAGATAATTAAATTACTTAGTTAATTAATTGTTAGAGCCTTAACATTAGGTTCCTTAATTAAATCCAATAATTCAAATAGGTGAGATAATTTTAGAAAATAAATGATTATTAAATGGAAACTTTAAAGTCTTAAGTTGGTTAGTGTCTCATTGTAATGAGATATTAATCAAGGGGCTTTTTAGTAGAACATTTAACATTTCATTTGAACTTAGAACATGTAATCACACATAGTTAATTAAAAATAAAATTGAATTAGGGATAGGTTTAAATAGTTAGAGTCATTAAATAAATAGGGATATTGTTGATTTAGGGTTTAATATAGATAGTGATCAAGTAATTGGATGTATAATATTCATACATTCTTAAATAAATTTAATTGATTCGAGCCTATACGTTAGAACTTAAAATTGACAAGAAAATAAATGGGCATGCATTAAAAACCTTTTATGTTGGTATACATTTTGAATATGAATCGAGGTATCCTAAAGTAACTGGATGTTTGTAAACTCATATTCGCTCAAAAATGTATTTCCTTATAAAAGGATATCTCCATTCGGAATTTAAATCTATGTTAATAAGTATGGTTGAATTAAATTTAAATTATTGTTCAAAATGCCATGTGAAATTAATAAGGTACCGATAACAGGCGATTGTGGGGGTGCTTATCATTCCCCACACATAACTGACTCTCGAACCCTAATTTTAAAGAAATGAATCTTTGATTGTTTTATGGTGTCCGGTCTACCAAAGTGACCGGTGGCGACTCCAAATTGTTTTCAAAAATTAAAGGAAAATCCAATTTAATATGGAAAACCCTAATTTACAAGATTAAATTAAAAATGACAAAACCTTGATTTTAAAATCCTAATCGTCATGATATTTTCACACATTCGGTTTAAAAATGGTCGCGATATCTTCCAAACAAAACTTAGGGATTCCTTGATTTCTTAATCATTTCTACTTCAATTTCTTCTCCATTTATTACAAGATTAAATTAAAAATGACAAAACTAGGCAAGTATGAGATTTGGTGGAGATGAGACCACCGGGAAATTTGTGTATCCAATGTATTTTGATAAAACATACTATTTTTGTTATAAGGATAGAGGTAAGTCTATTTAGGGTCGCAATACTTACCAATATATGAGATTTAATGGAAAAGTTTTTGTGTATATGGTGATTTATGCATGGTTATTAGAAGCTTTGTTGCATATGGTTATTATGCATGACATGATTTACGAAAGTTTATGAGAAATGTTTAGGTTTGATTAAGTATGAGACTTGTGAAAAGTGTTTTGATGTATATGGTTGTTATGAATGTTATGTTTTCAAAAGAAGTAAGCAAATTGCTTTGACTTTACACTCATATCTCACTTTGATGCTTATGATTTGATCAAGTATGCTTTATTTAATTGTTTTAAGAATGAAAAGATTGTCATGAAAGCATGAAGTATGTGTTTCGAATAAGCATGTTTTATTTAAATGCTTTCGAAATGGTATATTTGACTTGCTTAAATAAAGGTTTCTAATATCGGTTTTGATTTTGAAAATGCATTGACGCTTTACCCTTTGAGCGTACTCACTAGGCATTATATGCTTACACTCTCTTTTCTTTCATTAATGCAATGAATTAAGCAAGTACATTGTTGTAGTTCAAGGCAAGGTGAGATCTCAAGACAAACATATTAAAAGAGTATGTTTATGATGTTATTATTATAATAAGACAATGTGGGTAAAATATTGGGATGAATTATTTTATTTATGATGTGATAAATTGATTGATTTTGTATTACGTTAGGGGATGGTTGTGTTTAATGATTAAGATGTTGTTGTTATTTTAGTGCCTTGTATATTTGGTGGTTATGATCTAATGATCTAGAATGGTTGAAATAACAATTGCATGGTTTGATTGTTTTTAAGTGTACATATGGTCATATGCTTTAATTCCTTAATTAATCTATAGCCTATGTTGAGGTCTTGAGCATTTGGTGTTTATTGGGTAATGTTTTATATTGTTAGGAAGCATGCCTCTAGATTACTTGTATAAATATGAATTCTGGTGAATAATTAGTATGTAATTATTGGAGCCTATGTGTTTAATGGTGGTATAATTATTGGAGCCTTTGTGTTTTGGTCACCATATGTTGTTACATCAATTGAATAGGTAAATAATGTTCGTTTGACCTGAGATTTTGCAAGCATGTTTTAAATGTATCTAATTGCTATAATAAGCTTTTATAAATGTGTTAGTCCATGTATTTTGGTAGTTTTACGATTTAGTCCTTAATTTTGTATTATGCTAAATTGGATGCTTATTTGTTATCTGTTAAAGTTGAAATTTGACATGATGGCATGAAATATTTTTATTAAAAATTGATAACCTGAAACTTGTATAAGCCCCTATAATTCTTTGGATTTACTTTTTGGTCCTTAGAATGCTTGTATTTCCAATTGGGTGCCTTATCGAAGTTCAAATCGAATGAAAATTGAACCACCAATTGTATGAACACCTTAGGTCTTAATAATGCATCTAGAAAAGTTAAAATAAAAAATGGACCGTAATTCGAGTATGATTATTTGGGTTTGCTTCAGCAAACCTAATGTGACCTTGGTTTAGGTCTAGCGTCTAGGCCGGGTCAAGGGGGTTACCGTAGCAAAGGGAACCTATAAGATATATTAGGATATTTGCAGTTCTATTTTTTTTATTTTTAAATTTTACCTAAATTTAACGTAATATATATATGAGTTTGTACCCTCCTAAGCTTGAGAAGAGCATTGTTTCCAACGCAAAAATAAAAGAAAAAGGGAAAAATCAAGGAAAAAAACAAAATATGCAAATGAAACTAAACTAGACTAAAAAATTAATTAAAATAAAAGAAAGGAAAATCTAACCTAGGGAGTTACTGGGGTGGTGGTTCTCGGATGATGATGTCCTTGCCTTTGTCCTTGGCTGACGCTTGTTGCTTGGCAGGGCAAGAGGAGGTGCCAACATCAATATCTTGTCGCTGTGCTCGGTGGGTAGTGGTCGTAGGTGCTTGTTCTGTCTTATTGGTTTCTTCCTAGGCTTCTGCCAAGAGCTTGTTGACCAAGCTTTGCTCCACCATTGCCATTTGTTGGACATATTGGAAGTATGACTCATGAGACTAGCAACTACACCCTAGATGATCTGGTGGAGTTCGTGAGATGATGTGGAGACAAGGTCGACCACTATGCTATATCCTTTCATTTGTTGAACTCGGGAGGGCAACCAACCGGTGTGGCACTCGATGATATCATCCTCCCCCATTCTTCAACCCCTACTTTCTAGCATAAAGCTGTGATGAGATTAGGGAAGGGTAAATCCTTGGGCTTTCTTGTTGACACTGTCCTATTTATGATGGTTTCATAAATATATTCATACAAGTTGATGTCCCAGTTATTACAGATAGAATGTATGAGCATTAGCAGGTGGCAATAGATCAGTTTCGGGTTAGAAGAATATGGTTGTTGATGAAGTGCAACAAGAACTTTGACACCATATTAAGTTGTGCCCAATTTTCCTTCTGAACATAGTAGTTATCCTAGTCCTATATGGTCTTGGGAAGACAGAGTTCTATCAACAACTTGGCATATGTATCCGCTGTTGGTGCAACAAAAAAGTTCTGATGTCCACCATCAATTGTCGAAAGGTTGTAGTGGTTGGCAATTGCTTCAATCAAAAATACAATTTTCATTCCACGTACGAATGAGGTTCCAAGTGTTTTGTGCCCTACATGAGTGTAAAACTCATGTACCCAATCAACGTTAACCTGGCCTGGTTGTCGAACAAAATCTCCCACCCTTGTATGGTTACAACTGCATGTGTTAAGTGTGAAAAGTATTATATTTTCTATCCTTTTATTCATTATTATTGTTAGACTTAGGCTCATTTTAGATGCATTTTTAGTCATTAATGCATAATTTCATAGTTTCCTTTATTAACAAGCTTGGTTTGCGATTTGGTTGGTTTTTGTGGAGAAATTGCTGTTGTTGTGTGTTATTTTGTGCAGGACTGGATTGATGTGGCAATCAAGAATTGTCGTGGAAATTAAGGAAGAAAGTTGAAGGGTCTACCAAGGCAATCGAAGTTGATTTTCGAAAGCAATGCCGAGCGAATTGCTGAGGCATGTCGGGACAAGTCCATCTAGATCGGGGTAAGCACAAAAAGTAAGGGATAAGCCCCCAAAATTAGGACTTTCACGCTGAGTTTGAAGGGGATATGAAGTCAGATTTGTGTAGAGTTTGAGGATAAAAATAAAACGGATTTAATATCTCTTTTATTCAATTTAATTACAACTTAAACTCATCCTCATCAACAACAAATCTAACCTAATAATCCCCTATAAATAGAAACCAAATAGCAGCCTTCAAAGGGGGGATTGAGAGTCGACTAGAGAGTAATCGCACGACAACTCTATCTTCTTCTTTATTCTTATGTGATCCATGGCTGGGAATTTTTCCTTTGTATATCTTTCGAACCCAACCATGAAATGATGTAAATTGGCTGGGGTTATTTTGGGTTTGATAAATGTTTAGATTTTTAGGTTCTTGATTGCAATTTAATCCAAAGTTTATTCATTCTTGGTTTTTAAATTAATTATGATTGAATTGGGAGAGGATATCATGAATTCATCCATTTATCTAATATCGGGAGAGTTAGATTGAAGAAACGAATGATCATGGTTTTCATTCAAACGATCGTTGGTGAAGACTAATCCAACTTAGGAATAAGTTGTAGATTTCAACGGCTAAGAGGAGCGTAAGATCGGTTGTTGTTCACCCATGGTTAACGCAGGGATGTATCACCAAGGCATGTAGAATTGACCAATGTTTCGAATTAGGGATAACGAGAAGTCATTGAAGAATGCTTCACTGAGCTTTGAAAGAAGTTGCCAAGGCAATTGATGAATTGCCCAGGCAATCCAACTAGTTCTAACTACCAAGACAATTTCATTGCTTCAGCAACCAATTACTATAACGATCCATCCGAAAATCATGCCACTAATCACGATAACCGACCTACTCTCTTTAATTGATTACTCTTTCCATTTATTTCTATTTACATAGTTTATTCATCACTATCAATCTATTTCTTTTAGAAAATAGTAACTTAAGCAAAGTGGCCCAAACCAATCCCTGAGGAGACGATACTTTATACTTATTATTTATTACTTGCAACGTGTTCACTTGCACCGTTTGTGTAACACTCAAAACACGCAACAAGTTTTTGGCATCGTTGGCGGGGATTTGCAATTGGTGTTAGTTGTTTTCGTTATTTTTCTCATTATTTTTACTAGCTTTTATTTTTGTTTGATTTATCAAAAAAATTCAGGTGCGCTACAAGTTAAGGGACGCCAACATGTGGGGAAATAAAAGTAGATCTATTCGAGAGTTGATGCGGGAAGATAGGAACCAATACAATCAAGAGTTTCTTACACTCACCGATGATTACCTATACCAACCGAGAAAAGCGTATACAGTGGAAACTCGTGCGCTGGCTTGAGCAGCAATTGCCAGGACAACGAAGGATACATCCAACCATGATGGAGGTCGACGAGAATGAGGTAATTAAATGGTTTGGTGTTGATATAAATTTTCCTATTAATATATTCATGCCTTCATGAACAGTAGCAAGGTGGAAGGTATACATGGACTACAAAGGAAAACGAAAGAAAGGCATATCCACCATGGTAACGCAAAAGGGAGTAGCTGCAAGCACATTGACCCAACTCTTTTTGGGCAATATTGTCACCCCATGGAGGGTACAGATGGACTATAAGAAATATCGAAAACGACCCTTCTCAAGCTTTCTTTTTATCTATATTTTTATTTTCATTTTTTCCTTTATTTTGATAATTATCCTTTTATGTTTATTTTTTTAGGATAAGAGTTTCAAGGGATAATGAGTTTCCTAGCTTCTTTCTTCCTTTGAACTCTTAAGTTTTTCTTTCTTGTTTCACTTTATTTTTCCAATCAAGAACCCACATGAACCACAAACCCATGGACAAAAATCTCAAAACCATGCCCGGAGCAAGTTATTCGCAAGCACTCGAGCCTTCTTTCCGGTGATTTGCATCACCACTCATTAAGAAGCGATTCCTCGCCAAGTTTGCAAATCGGAAGGGCAAATTCTTGTTGAAGCTGCTGCCATCAATGCATACCTTGGGTGGACTTGGAGCCACTATATGTGGATAATGGGTGAAGAACCAGAAAAAGAACCAACAATAGCAAAGAAATCCCCTTCTCCGACAATTGTCAGGGTAACTAAAAATGCCATAGCAAGTTCACATGCCTCGGTAAGCCTTGATAAGATTGTCAAATTACTCAGCCCTCTGTCACAACGATTGGAGAAAATTCAGGCCTGACAGCTGCTGTTCATGAGGTGCATGAAGGATCGCGATGTGGCCATCACACGAGTCATCTTGGAGAACTATCCCGATAGTACCATTCACTTCTCAATTTTTCTTGCCGAAATAATGGTTCCCGATGCACCACCACCAGCTTCACAATACATCCACCTCGAGCTGGAAAATGCTTCTCTCGAATTTTGGGGGGTCTTGTTTTTAGTGTTAGATTGTTGCATTAGTTGCATTCATCTCATATAATTTGCATATGTTACTTGCCATGTCTTTTATCGCATTAAACTGCCTAGACCTGTCGGATATCCAATGATGAATTTTTGCCACTGCACTTAATTGATAGAACCTTCAATTTTAGGATTTGCATGGGAAACACTTAGAATTTTACTATGATGCTGAATATTTATTGACACGATTGTGACTTGTTGATTAAGGGAGACTTAGTGAACTTAGGCTATTAAACTTGAGTAAATTGTGCGAGAGGTGCCTATCCGGCTCTAGCCTTAAACTAAAATTGGAATTTAAGATAATTTCTTTCTAGAGGTGCCTGAAACTGGCTCTAGTTTTTACACATTAAGAATCACTAGAGGTGCCCGAAATTGGCTCTAGTAAACTTAAATGCGTCAGTAATTAAATTGATAAAACCTATTGTTCATATAGAATCATATTAGTTGACTTGTATACAACTCCACACACACATTGTCACTAGTATTTTAGTTTAATTTCGAGTAATTTCTATGCGGTTCGAAAAATCAAAAGGTAATCATACCTTGTGCCACGGTTCTAAGGGTTAAAGTCAGGTACAAAGCATGTTTTTGATGGTCGAAGCCTTGCCAGGTAATTGTTAGTATTTGCATTGCTTGAGGCCAAGCAATAGTTAGATTTTAGGGGTGTGTTAAGTGTGAAAAAGTACAATATTTTCTATTTATTGTTAGACTTAGGCCAATTTTAGGTGAATTTGTAGTCATTCATGCATAATTTCATAGTTTCATTCATTAAAAAGCTTGGTTTACGTTTTGGTTGGTTTTTTTGGAGAAATCGTTGTTGTTGTGTGTTATTTTATGCATGACCGGATTGTCGTGGCAATCAGGAATTGCCATGGCAATTAAATAAGAAAACTGAAGGGTCTGCCAAGGCAATCAAAGATGATTTCGGAAAGCCATGCTGAGTTGATTTCTGAGGCATGTCGGGACAAGTCCACCTAGATCGAGATAAGCAGAAAAGTAAGGGATAAGCCCCCAAAATCAAGACTTCCACGCAGAGTTTGAAGGGGATTTGAAGTCAGATTTGTGTGGAGTTTGAGGATAAAAATAAAAGGGATTTAATATCTCCTTTATTCAATTTAATTCCAACTTAAACTCATCCTCATCAACAACAAATCTAACTTAATAATCCCCTATAAATAGAGACCAAATCACAGTCATCAAAAGGGGGATTAAGAGTTGACCAGAGAGAGAGATTGCATGACAACTCCATCTTCTTGTTTATTCTTATGCGATCTATGGCTGGGAATTTTTCCTTTGTATATCTTTCAAACCCAACCATGAATTGATGTAAATTGGCTGGGGTTATTTGGGTTTGTGGTTTTGATAAATGTTTAGATTGTTTAGGTTCTTGATTGAAATTTAATTCAAAGTTTGTTCATTCTTGGATCTTAATTTGATTGTGAATGAATTGGGAGAGGATCTCGTGAATTCATCCATTTATCTAAGATCGAGAGAGTTAGATTCAAGAAATGAATGAGCATGGTTTTCATGCAAAGGATCGTTGGTGAAGACTAATTCGACTTAGGAATAAGTTGTGAATTTCAATGGCTAAGAGGAACATAAGATCGGTTGTTGTTCACCCATGGTTAATGAAGGGATGTATCACCAAGGCATGTACAATTTACCAGTGTTTCGAGTTAGGGATAACAAGAAGCTATTGAAGAACGCTTCGTTGAGCTTTGAAGGAAGTCGCCCAATTGCCAAGGCAATTGACGAATTACCAAGCAATCCAATTGATTCTAATTACCAAGACAATTGCATTGCTTCAATAGCCAATTACTACGATGATCCATCCGAAAATCATACCACTAATCATGATAACCCGACCTACTCTCTTTAATCGACTACTCTTTTCATTTATTTCTATATACTTAGTTTATTCATCACTATCAATCTATTTCTTTTACAACGCAATAACTTAAGCAAAGTGGCCCAAACCAATCCATGAGGAGATGATACTCGATACTTATCATTTATTACTTGCGACGTGTTCACTTGCACCATTTGCGTAGCACTCAAAAACGCAACAACATGTATATCTATTTCAAACTTGTAGCGAACATTCGAAGTAAACTCCAAACCTTCCTCTAAGATCAGGTCTTTTTGGACCATATGCTTATACATGGGTGTTAGGACATAGTCTACTCTGTAGAGATAGGCTCAAAGTTTATGAATTTCCTCATATGTCATATTTGCTAAGTGATCTTGGCTCTCCTCCTAGGATGTAGGAGGGGATAGAGAGGATGGAGGGCTATTATTTCTTTCCATTCGAGTCAACTATTGGGACCGACAGGTAACTGTAAGTTTTTGGACCTTGATTTAGAGAGATAAATGAACTGGTTGGGAGTTTAGGGTTTCAAGATGGTTGATTATAGGAGATGAGAATTCTGAGAGAGGTCAATGTGTTGTCCTTTAAAGGGGAATACGAAAGGGTAAAGTAGGAAAATAGTAGGTATAATTATGAAAGGTCACACTCGGTATTAATGTGGAGTTGTGACTTCATGTGGAATTCGAGTGGTATGCGGTGTGATGAATAGGAAAACGACGTATGGCAAGACATAGGTAAAGGGAAAAGTGTGAAGTGATAGAATCAATCTGTTGAAGAGTGTGTTATCTTGGAGAAATTTGGTCTATCAGCTCCTTATTTTCAGGGAGTCCGTAATTAATGCAACTTGCTCTTTGATTTGAACTTGATATCTGCCAGTAAAAGCAAATGAAATTAAGTAAAATCTAATTCTAAAAATTGAAATAATACAAGAAACTAAAAGTGCAGAATAAATGAAAAGGCTAGAATTTATATATGCTAATTTTCTGATGGTGATGTAGAATATTTATCCCATAAAACTGGAGCTTCAGTGAACATCTTCATCCACTACAACACCTTGACCAGCTTGCTTATGCATTGTTTGAGGAATCGAGATGGGTCATTTAAGATGAGGTGATCATGTTCATCGTTCCATTTAATAATATCTATTCCGTCCACAGTTGTCAGAGTTGGATTGAATCTCTACTGTGGTGTTAACCTCCTGTCGTAATAACCTGCAAGCACAACCTCATACAAGCCTAGAGTAGGACTTATTACCTTAAAATCAGTAATATTTTGTAACCCCCTCGACCCGGCCTAGTCGTAATACTGAACCGAGCGAGCTACATTAGGTTTACCGAAGTAAACTGTGAAGATACTACTCGAAACACATCCTTTATTTTTCTTTTTTCTTTTCTAGATGCAAAATTATTAACCTATGTTTGCATACTGGCAGGGGTGAAATTACAATTCAATCAAGCATCGAATCAACATCCAATTGCACCGATTTGCAAATAGGGACCAAACTACAAATCTGTCAAATAGGGACCAATATTCAATTAATTAGGTTTCATGCTCACATGTCAAAGTTCAGCTCAATTTAATCAACCAAACTCAACCAATTGCATTCACAACATTCATGGACTAAACTGTAAGAAATTAGAACTTCAAAAGATGCCAAATAACTAACTTACCAGCAGATTGTATCGATACACTTGGGTCCGTATCAGTACGGTCTTGTAATCCCCAAAATTGGTAGCCTAGACTCGTACCGATATGTTCTCGCATACCGATACGCTCAAGATCATGGTAGTGTAATTGCGCTCGTGCACCTTCAACTGTCTAGATGCATAAGCTACAACTTTCCCTTTTTGCATCAACACACAACCCAACCCAATGTACGATGCATCACTATAAACCACAAATTCCTTACCCGACTCTAGCTGAATCAAGATAGGAGCTTGCGTCAAAGCTTCCTTCAAATTTTTAAAAGCTTGCTGCCTTTCCTTCGTCCACTCAAAACGAACATTCTTTTACAACAACTTAGTCAAAGGTGCAGCAACCTTTGAAAAACCATCCATAAACCTACGGTAGTATCCCTCCAAACCGAGGAAACTACAAACCTCCTATACGGACTTAGGTGACTTCCAATTCATTACCGCCTCAATCTTATGAGGATCAACCCAAATCCCTTCGGCCAACACCATATGTCCAAGAAAAACAACCTCCCTAAGCCAAAACTCACACTTGCTCAACTTAGCATACAACTGATTATCCAACAAAGCTTGCAACACAATTCGCAAGTGTCAATCATGATCCTCCTCGGTACGAGAGTACGCAAGAATATCATCAATAAACACAATCACAAATTGATCCAAAAACTCATGGAACAACTGATTCATCATGTCTATGAATGCAGCAAGGGCATTAGTCAAACCAAACGGCATAATCAAGAACTCATAATGCTCGTAGCTCGTACAAAAAAGATGTCTTAGGTACATCTGCATCCTTTACCTTCAACTGATAGTACCCATACCTCAAATCAATCTTAGAGAACACCGAAACACCCCAAAACTGATCAAACAAACCATCAATCCTTGGCAAAGGATATTTGTTCTTAATCATCAACTTATTCAGTTGTTGATAATCGATGCACATCCGTATCGTGCCATTCTTCTTTTACACAAACAACATTGGCGTACCCTAAAGTGAAACACTAGGCCTAATAAACCCTCGATTAAGAAACTCTTGAATTTGTATCTTTAACTCCTTCGGAGCCATAAGATAGGGAGCAATAGACACCAAAGCTGTATTTTCATACAACTCACTGCCAAACTCAACACTCTATTCACCGATAAAGTCGGCAACTCTTCCAGAAAAACACCCAAAAACTCACATACCGTACATATGTCCTGCACCCACATCTCCTTTGATCCCAAATTCATAACATAGGCCAGAAAAGCTTCACATCCAAAATCCATCAATCGACTCACTTCTAGAGCCGAAACAACATTAAACAATAACTTCACATTCTCACCCACAATTACCACTTCGTAATCATCAGCAAGTTTTAATGTAACCTGCATGGTCTCAAAATCAACCACATCTCTATGCTCAGACAACCAATCCATACCCATGATTACATCAAAACCATGAAATGGAAACTCCATCAAATCAACCACAAACACATGACCTTGAACAGTCAAAGGACATTTCCTAAACATTCTTCTTATGACAACTGTTTCACCAAAAGAACTTGTTACTTGCAGCCCAACATCTAACACCTCAACAGGCATATCAAGCAAATGCGCATGCTCACTCAAGATGCATGAATGCGTAGAATCAGAATCAACCAAATAAAACAACAACAAGGACTGCAAAGTAAATGTACCTGTAATCACATCGGTGTTATTATGTCCCTCATGATGTACGTACACCGTCGCAGGACCACTACCTCAGGTTAAATCGCAAAAGCATGAGCCATCATCCTCAGACCCTCATCCCGATGCTGAAACTGACCTCGGCCATGACCACAGCCTCGCTGTGGTGCAATTGCAGGTGCCCTAGCCTGACCACCACCACCTAACAACGGACAATCAAGTCTCATGTGATCACTCGATCTGCAACTCCAATAAACATTAGCACCTATAGCAGTAGGAGCCTGCCCTTCACGGGTCAAATGAGGGCAATCTCGCCTCAAATGCTCTCGTGATCCATATATCCAACATACGTTAAGACCCAATCTAGCCTAAGCACCCTAACCCTACGGTCCCCATATAGCACCAACACCTAGTCTAACCTTAAAGCGATACTTTTTATCACAGTACCTCTTATGTTGACCACCGCTGAAGCTAGAGTCTGCAACTCTCTTACCCAAGTTAGAACCACTCACACGAGACAAAAAACCCAGGTTCTGCTTAATATCCTTCATCCGTGTCACCAACACGTCAAAATTATTATAATCAGAGGGTAACATGTACGTCTTTACCTCTTGCACCAAGCCATAGCGAAAACGATCACAACGATTTCTATAATCCAGCACCAACTTAGAAGCATACTCGCTCAACTGAACAAACTAAACCTCATACTCAGCCATAGTCATACTGGCCTGAACCAAAGACATAAACTTGCGCTTCTTGTCATCCAAGTATCTAACTACCATATACTTATTCTTAAAAGTAGCTTAGAAAAACTCACAGTTCACATCATCAACTTCTAAGCCGGCAGTTACAATCATCATCTAGCCTGAGCACCCTAACCCAACCTTCCCCGTATAGCACCACCACCTTGTCTCACCTCAGAGCGATACTTCTTATCACGGTGCCTCTTATATTGACCACCACTGAAGCTAGAGTCTGCAACTCTTTTACTTGAGCCAGAACCACTCACATGAGACGATAAACCCAGGTTTTGCTCAATACCATTTGATCGTGTCACCAACACGTCGAAATTAGTGTAATCAGAGGCCAACATGTACGTCTTCACCTATTACACCAAGCCATAGCGAAAACGATCACAATGATGCCTATTATCCCGCACCAACTTAGGAGCATACTCGGTCAACCGAACAAACTAAACCTCATACCCAGCCACAGTCATACTGTCCTGAACCAAAGACATCAGCTCGTGCTTCTTGTCATCCAAGTATCTAACTCCCATATTCTTCTTAAAAGTAGCCTGGAAAAACTCATAGTTCACATCATCAGCTTCCAAGCCGGCAGTTACATCCGTCCACCAGCTGTAAGCATCACCCTACAACAGGGACACAACAGAACCCAACTTACGGACATCATTACATCCTATTTGATACAAGATCCGTACGGTATTGGCCATCCATGTCTCGGATGCCTCAGGAAACAAACTACGATACTCAACACTGCCTAAACTTCTCAAACGCTCTAACAGCAAACTCGTTTACCCAGTAGTTGGTGCTTGCACATGCACTTCAGCAATAGCAGCTGGAAAGTTGTAGTCATCGCCTGTATCAAAGGCGTTGCATCGTCTAACACTGGCCCAGCTGGCTCAAGTGGCACTTGCTTTGCATTCAATGATGGAAGAGGCAGAGGGGTGGCATCCCTCCAGGAGGAATGACATTCTCCTGATTTCTCTGCCCCGCAGCAGTAGCAATCACACCAGATCATAACTCTCTCCTCGGTCCCATCGTGCTAAAATAATTAAGGTATGATAACAAACCAAAACAAAAGAAATCAGGCCAGCTGTAAGCAAGGATCCAAGACATCCATTCAAACCAAAAAATATCTGTAATCACTAATTTTGTCCGGGGTAACACGTTTTATAAATAAAAGTCTTTATACTTACTACTACTAGTTTAATTAAATAAGGGCTCATATAATCAGTCCATTTTATATATGATTATCATCCAAGTAGTATGAGTATTATTTTGTTCTTATTTATCCCTTTTTCTTATCCTGTTTTATTACTATCTTATAATTATCATCTATTTTAGATTATAAGTTGCTAAGTTAAAAAACCCAAAATATTATTAGATTATAGTCTTACTATATAGTGTCATTAGTAATATTATTATTATTACTATTATTACCCTATTGTTATCGTTATCGTTATCATCATTTATTTTTTGAACATATTATTATTACTATTATTATCATAGTATTATTTTTATCTTCGTTATTACTAAATTAAAATTAGAAAAGAATCCAAAACAGCTATAAATTAATAAATATAAGCCCAATAATAATGAAATCTGCCCACAAATATATATTATAGTCCATTATATATTATATTGATATATGGCTCGTTCTGGGCCCAACATAATTAAAATCAAAACCCTAATCTAATCCATATCATTTTTGTGCAGTTGAAGCATCACCGTTAGAACTAATCTAGATCTGACGGTCCAGATTGCCCCAACACAAGAAACCCTAGCTGCTTTTGTGATGATGCGGCACCGCGTCCTCTTGACCATTAGATCTGGAGTTGATCGAACGGTTCAACATGCCCGAGTGGTATCCACGCGGCAACTCTCCAGATCTCATATGACCTTCCAGCCCTCTGGTCCCCTCCTCTCCTCTAGTAGCCACATACGCAAGGAAACAAAAAATCGTCAGATTATCAGAAGTATTTCAAGGGATAAGCAAACATTGGCAGAATCATGCATAAATACAAACAAAATTTCAGAGAATTAACAACAACCAAAGAATTATTCATTCAATTTTCCATGTAATTATAAGAAATTGTAATTCGGCTACATAAAGAAAAAGCCAAACAGTTGTAGCCGTAGGCATCAATTGGGGGGAAAATGTTCAGAATCAATACAAAAACCAAAAAATCCTTTCAAGGTATTTTCTCCCTATTTTTCTAATTCGAAGCATACATAGCAAAAAAACAAAAGGTTAGGGTTTACCCTCGCCGGTTTGACTTCTTTACGTCGTTTCAATTTCCCTCGTGCTGTTACTCCGCCGGTGATAAACCTCTCAGCCTTCTCGGGGCCAAGCATGGTGAATCAGTGGGAGTAAAGGGTGGCAAAGACCCTATTTCTAGTCTCAGTTTTTTGGGTTTTACTAGAAAGGGGCTTGATTTCGAAGAAACAAGTTTGGATCAGAGTTTAGGGCAGAAAGATGAATATTTTGGTGGGTTTTAAGTTTTGTCGGCCGCCAGCGAGCGTTGGCCGGCATGGCGGTCATTGACCGGATTCTGGGTTTTTGCCTCAGCGAACGATGGCGTTCGACGAGGCTGAGAGAGAGTTTGAGAGCTAGGGAAGGGCTAGATTTGGCCAAAAAAGGGGAAAGTGATCTAAAAGCCCCTATTTATAGAGTTTTAACATTTTAAAATTGGTTTAATTACTTTTTAAATCCCTCGACCTAACCTAATTACGCTCGTGGTCCTTCCGCATGGGGAAATCACAGTATTAGTCCCTCTGTATGGGCTAATTATGGTAGTAATCCATTCCACCTTTGTAAATTACACCTCGGGTCCCTAAAACTTTTCGATTGTTTTTAATTTCATCCCTCTTTAACCAATTTGGTGTCTTTAATTTTGCCCCCCCCCATTTTTGTTTTATTCAGTTTAGCTCCTTTTTCTAGTGTTTAAAACACCTTTTATTTTTTGTCATGCATTTTTAATTCAGATCTTGCATATTTATTTCCCTTAAAATTCGGCTTAATTCGTATGTTAGACAATGTTGCTTGTTTGTGATTGTAGCTATATGTTTGAAAATTAGTTCGAGTAATATGTGTTGTTATATATAGTACATGGTTTTATAAATATAATTTATATATAAAAATTTCCATAATCTATGGTCCAATAATCTATAGTTTTTATTATGTGGTATATATATATATATATATATATGGTATTATTTTCTATATTATATATATATTTTAAATATAACATATAACCCCCTTTTTATATGTAAAGTATAATATACAATCCTTTATAAAAAATATAATATATAGTTTCTATTCTATAATATAAAGTTTTTTATATATAATATAATTTTTTTTTTAGGATATATAATATATAGTTTTCTTTAAACATATAACATAATTTTCTTTATAAATCATATAATATACGTAATTTAGTATAGATTACGAGATATATATATATATATATAGTTTTCTTAAAATATATAATATGTTTTTAAAGTATATAATATAACCTTATAAAATAAATAATATATATATATATTTTAAACTATATAATAGAATTTTGTAATATGTATAATATATATGTTTTTTTTAGTATATAATATATATAGTTTTTAAGTCTATATATTATTTTCTTTATATTGTATACAATATTTAGTTGTGTTTATATTTATTTGTTTTTGATCTAGGCTTAGTGTGATAGTTTGGGCCTTGCTTTATTTTGTCTTTGGGTTGTTAAGTTAGTTTTATATTAGAATTAGACAAATTAATTTAATTAGTTTAGGATCGCGTGCTCGTCTCATAGAGCCACGATCTTTAAATTAATTAGATTAATTTAGGATTAGTTCTTTAGAGACTCGGTTATATTAAGGTTCGAATTGATTTGATGAATTTAAATTTACCCTTGGCTTCTTAGGATAAATGTTAAATTCATTAAATTATTGAACACCACCTAATTACCTTTTAAAATAAAATTGGCAATTGGGCTTAGATTGATATATTATTTGAAATCATGATTAATCAACTTTATTCATTTTAAATAGCATCCTTGGCTCATTGGGATACTATTTTAGAATTGATCAAATTAATTATCGTGGTGCAAGATAATCCATAATTTATCAGGGTTTTCTAGTTTTCTAGGGTTAATTGATTTAAGGTTAATATTAGATTCACCTAGTTTTTAAATTAGATCACTAATTAAATTTTCATAATCTAGGCCTTTTAGGTTAGGGCTTTAGGGGCCTCTTTGTGTGTTTAATTTTCAAGCCATTTTGTGACATCCATTTTCAATTTTCATTCATATGGCCCGTTATTTTGAATTAGTTAATTTAAATCATAAGAAAGGGAGGTATGTATTAATTCTGATATTTGTGTCATAACGGTCTTGCCTTAATGGATGTTGACTAAATATTTGAATTAATCCTTACCATTCATAGGTAAATGTCAATTAAAAGTTGATAAAATCATGCAATCATACTTAAATGCTTGCATCATTGCATAAAGGTGATGTACGAAAATCGAACCATAAATTAACATTACAGTTGGGCTTATTCGATGTGGGTTTAATCTATGGTCCGTTGTATCGTCACCCTTATTAATTAAATGCCTAATTAATTTGAACCAATTAATTTGATAAAGCCCGTGTGTTCGGCCCACCTTACCCAAGTGGATGTGACGACTCCAAGTTTTCAATTGTTTTTCAAAGGAATAAGAGTTTTTTAAGAGAAATCCCTTTAAACTAAGATTTCAAAGAAATGATTTTAGGGATAACTCGTAGCAACCGAGAACCTATTATATTTTTGAAAGAAATCAAGAAAAGGTCGCTACAGCTTGGCAACTCCTTTGGGGAACTGAATTTATCTTTACAAAACAAAAGAGAGTTAGGCCAAAAGAATATTTGTTGCCTTAAAATGATGGAAGATGTTGGAATTTCAATTGATTTTAACAAGGTTGATTCTTTCTTGGAAATGTGACTAAGATTGCACAGGCCTTGATAACTGGTGGACTTCAGATTACTTTTTCATTTAATTTCTAAGAAATCACCGGCATGCGTTGCACATGTTCATCAAGCTCTATACCCGAGCTTTATCCCTTTAAGTGGGAGTGAAATGCCACATACCCACGTGAGTAGCCCTCCACAGGTCGGTAATTCATTTTTAGAATCTACGGCTTCTAGCACGTGAGCAGCCCTCCACGTCACTAGGTCGTTCTTTCCCTCGAACTGAAACCAATTTGAAAGCTTTTAGTGGCCAAAATTGGAGTTCTTGTTGCCTTAGTAGGTAATGAGATAGGTTCGGGTACCCTCGATTAGAACCAAACCATGTGTGAGAATCTAGGAAACCTACCCCGTTAGAGCCATGTGGATAACCCTAGCGAACTAGAATTCATGTGGTTAGGTTTGTTTCTTTATTTGCTTACCTTGTGCTTATTTCGTTTTGCGCTTATCTCTTCTCATTTCCTTTTTATTGTTTATCTTATGACTAATGCTTCTTTTTCTTTTCTTCCTTTTCCTCTTTTTCCTTTTTTTGCATATCTTATCATAACATGAAGAGCACATTGAGTTGGAAATAGTTTGAAGTTAAAAACTAGATCAATGGGAGACTTAGTCCGTAGCAGTGATGAAAAGAATTCTGATGTTCAGACATGGTCGAAAGGGGAGCAACTGCATGACGGAGATAACATTTTCGTCGGGTTCTGGTTAGCAATAATAACCAAGACATTCATGAATACAAAGTTCAATGATGTGTCCGAATTGAAGCCGGTTTGGAACAGTTACGATTTTGAAACAAAGAATACTTTCAGCGAAGAGTATGATGACATAGCATACTTGCTAGAAGTCCTAGTTGATCAAGAACTATTACAAGCCTTGATGGGTTTTTGGAACTATGCCTACAATTGCTTTACGATCGATAACTTTGATTTAACTCCGACAATCGAAGAATACCGAGACCTTATAAATTGCAAGAAGATTGACATGAATCGGGTATATTCTAAACCAAGTAAGAACAAAGCTTTCTAAGGTAAGTTAAAGAAGTTCTTGGATATGTTGTCATCTTGGGTCGAGCATCAAGTCACTACTTGGAACAATAAAGAGTATCTTAAGTGGGAGGGGATCTTGGCCTGAGCTTCTGTGCATCCTGTGGGCCGAGTTTAGAGGAATCTCTTTGCTTTGTTGTTTTATGGATTGGTACTCTTTCCTTGAGCATTGGGACTCATCAATCCATCAGTTTTGGAACTTTTTGATCGTTTAGATAGCGACAGTAATCCAGTACCTGTAATTTTGGCTGAAACTTTTTGATCTTTGAGGTTTTGTCGAGAGCATACAACCACCTTTGGAACAATCCAGTTTTTCAAGGCCCCTCTATGACGGAAAGTTCTCACCCTTAGAAGAGTTCCTACGAAAGAGTGATTGGAAAAATTGAAGATCCGAGGAAGTATGGCAAGATGTCCTCCGAAATCTAAATGATGAAGATGTAGTTTGGAGAGCACCGTGATTGTTGGCAAAGAACATTCTCTATAGATGTGGAGAGCATTCATAGGTACTATTTCTTGGCCTTTGGGGGCATACCGCATATGCTCCTCTTCTAGTTTTAAGACAGTACGGTTCGAAACAGTTTGTGCCAACTACCAAAGGTCTAAATGAGTTCAACGTGGATTATGCAAAGGAGAAGGGCTACAAGACTATGGTATAAAATGCTTCTTCAACTTGGAACAATGCAAGACGGGTTAGGATCGTAAATGCTTCGTACATGGTCACTCCCGAGTACGAAGCGTGGCGATTTAATCGTGTCAATGACAATATTCCCCACTTGAATCCCGATGGAAAGAGATCTATAGAGGAGAGATTGGCCACACTTCTTACCGAGGCTGATTTGATGAGGAAACAACTTGAAGAAGAGCGAATGAGGTACCTCAAGCTCGAGGAGAGAGCCCATCAAGAAAAGTTCAACCTTGAATTAGAGAAGACAGTTTGAAGGAGTAGTTAAAGATCTACAAAGGAAAAAATATGAGTTGGAACTCAAACTCAAGATGGTGAAGGAAGAGATTTAGAAGCTTAAAAGGTTAAATAAGAGCAAAAGAGTTGCGGAAGGTGGACCAAGCGAAGGGTTAGAGCTCTGACTGAAGGAAGAGAAAACGAGAGCCAAGAACTATAAAAGAATGTTTTACGAGCACAAAGATCAAGTTCTCGCTTTAACCGAAGAAGTGAAGAATCTACGCATCTCCCACTTGAGACATATCAAGAAGGAACAACACCAAAATAATGCCTTGAAAGATCAAGTGAAGTGTTTGGAAAATATCTTTTCAAGAATAAGGGTTCAACTAGCAAGCAGAAGGCCAACAACTTGGAGAATTAAGTCTTGATGACTCGCTTCGATGAGTTGGAAACCAAGGTCCAACAGCTCAAGGATCATGTGGCAAGACTTAGGAGTGCAACTCAAGTACGCCCGATGCCGTGTTTAGAGCAACTGCACTTCGCTGCCTACACAAATTGGAGGCAAGAAGAAGAGTTGACACATTGGATGACTCAAGTGCAAGAGGTTGCCTAGAAAGTACAGATTTTGGTGGAAGATGCTACCGAACTCCAAGACTATATAGACGATGATTTTGAAGAAGGAGAGATGATTGTTTGGATTCTGAGGGAAATCATTGACCTTGATACTACCTTAAAGCCATATGTGTAGTTGGTTCTCTTTGAGTTATTGTAACAAGACAACGTTTCCATTAATGAAAGTCGTTTAACGATGATATTTGCCAAACTCAGTGTTGCTATTTGCATTCATGCATGATTCTTTCATTTGCATTCTTTGTTAAAAGCTAATAATAATCTAATTAGTACGATTGCTTGCATTTTTTTATTAATTTCCATTTATTAATTAAAAGGCTTTCGATTTTACAAAGATTGCATTTTGCTTCTTAAAAATTATCATTATTCCACACCTTTATCGCACTTGCTCACGGTCGAAGCAAATGGAGGAGAGCTTTGCCAAGTTGGAGGTCGACCTACGTGGCCAGATGAAACGAGCCCAACAAGAATTAAGGGACACCATCATCAAGTCTTAGCAGAACATGATAAAGGAAATATCCCAGTTACTGCAAGCTCGAATAGGACCAAATCCGAGGGGTAAGAGTACGGTTGAGAATCTTTCCAAAAACTCGGGGGATCACCATCATGCCCAGATCGTCCAGAACCCTCTGCTTGTTGATCCCTCTCTTAATCCTCCAAAAGGGACATCTTCCTCTCATATCAGGCTAGCTCCTCAAATTCAACCGGGGGTGACCTTCAAGAATAACGAAATTGTTGAGAACAACATCCTAGACTTTAATGAGTTGGATAAGTTGAACCAAATGAAAACGGAATTCACTAAGCAGTTGGAGGATACTCAGAAAGACCTAGAGGAAAAGTTTCAAGTGAAGAAAGACGAGGATGGCTCCTATGGTTATGCTCTAGGGAACTCAGTTTGGTCCCAGATGTAGAAATCCCATATAAGTTCAAGACCCCCTAATTGGAAAAGTTCGATGGAACCACCTACCCTACTACTCATATAGTGATGTTTTACCGAAAGATGGCTAGGTTTACCAACAACGAGAAGCTCCTAATTCACTGTTTCCAGGGTAGTTTAGTGGGATCTGCTTCGAGGTGGTATAATCAGCTAACAAGTGCTCAAATTAAGTTGTGGAGGGATCTGGCAAAAGTTTTTACTGATCATTATACGCATATAACTAACATGGTTCCCAACCAACTATTGTTGCAAGGTATGGAACAAAAGCGCAACGAGACCCTTCGTGAATACGCTCAAAGATGGCGTGATATGGTGATACAAGTTCAACCACCATTTCACGAGCATGAGATCTCCCTAATGTTTGTAGACACTTTAAAAGGGAAACTTTATGATCGATTTATCAGTAACCCTATTAGCAATTTTGTAGAAATGACCATGACTGACACGTTAAAATGGACCTTTTTTGCCGAAGGAAGCATGATTCCATGCCCTAATTTGTCAAATTTCACTAAAATGGAGGTATACGAGACCCTAGGAAAAGGAGCAAAGAAAAATAAAGGCTTGGGGAAAGAATATGCAAGGACACCTTCGTCCCATCAGGGTGATCCACAAAGTTAACCATTTTGGACTCGGTTACAAGCCAAATATCTTACACAAAAGGCAAGAATGGAAGAAGAAGTAAGAGCAAAGAAAGGCTAGGCTTAGAGGGGAAGACATTCCATTGGCCCTTATTATCTACAGAGACTTTAAGAATGTTTTCATAACTAAAGGAATTCAAAATATGGAGGTGGATGTCCAAGAGGCAAACCGAGAAGGCGAGAGGTACCTCCAGGAAGAGTTGATCAATGAGGCTTTCGAAAAGATAAATGTGGATATGATTGGTGACGAGAGCAAGGCTAATCAATTTCTGGCCCAAATTCACCATTGCCTCCTAAGAGAAGAGCTCAACAATTGGCCCTTTGGGGACGTACCAACATTTTTTAGGAACAAATCAAATTAATGCTCAGAACAATCCCGTTACTTTTGTCTGAAAGTAACGGACATCCTTTGTAAAAAGGGCAGCTTTGTCATATCTATCTATTTTAAATGAAGTAGACTATGTCTACATTTTCCATCTCAAATGGAAAACACAACATTCATACCATTCCATTTCATTTATTACGTATTTATTTATTTGTTTGTTTATTTGTTTGTTTATGTATTTATTTGTTCATATCGTGAGCTATACCTTTCCCTTCCCAATGCGCACTTTCAAAATCGTACATGCCTCTTAATATAAACTATATGAATGATGTGGAACCTAATCCTGAAGTAGATTTTGAACGACCCACGTACTTGGTGTAGGTAAAAGATGAGGATGTTGGGATTCCCGATGAGCTGCTAAGAATGATGGCCAGTGAGGAAAGGCAAATCCTCCCACACTAAGAGAAGATGGAGATTTTAAATTTGGGGACTAACGAAGAAAGGAAATAAGTAAAGATCGAAGGTACCGTGTCACCAAAAGTCAAGCAAGAGTTGGTGGGATTACTTGTAGAATTTAAGGATGTGTGATAAGTGTTCAAAAGTACTATTTTTATTACCCCTTATACTCATATTATTGTTAGACTTAGGCTCATATTAGTTGCATAATAAGTCATTCATGCATTAATTCATGTTTCTTTCCAACGTTGAGCTTGATTACATAACTTGGTGATTTTTGTGGAAAAAGATCTGCTTTGGTGTGCTTTTGTGTGTGTGCAGAATCACTTGCCAAAGCAAGGCCGGAACCAGTTGTCAGGGCAATGCATGAAGGAGATGCCGAGCTAGTTGCCAGGGTAATGCATGAAGGAGATGCCGAGCTGGTTGCCAGGGCAATTTTCGACAAGGAATAAGATGATATGGTAGTCGAAATTGATGACTAGATAAGCCCAAGATGACGTGGAGCAAAGTTAAGTCCCAAAGGAGTTTGATTTCCATGAAGAGGTTAAAGAGAAATTAAATCCCAAGAAGATAGAAGAAGTTCTAGAAGGAATTTAAATATAATAATGAATTATATTCTTTAAAGTTAATTTAATTCCAGCTTAACTTCCTCCTAAAAAAAGACTTTGACCTAGCCCTATAAATTTTCGACAAGGCCATGCCGTCAACTCCAAGGGGGAGAGAAGAGAGAATTTTTTACAAGATCAAGGGCAAGGGAGATTTCGACAAGGCTCCATCCATTCTTCATCTTTTTCTTTCTTGTTCAATTAGGTTTATGCTAGGAATTCTTTATCTTGTGTTTCTTTGGAACCTAGCCATGAACTAAACCTATTTGGCTAAGGTTATTGTGTTTTGTGGTTGTGAGAAACAATTGGATTTTGTTTAGGTAATAAGAGTTTGCACTTTTAATTCAAGGTTTACTCATTCTTGGTTCTTATTCTTGTTTGCGAGTGAATTGGGAGAGGATCTCGTAACTTCATCTATTTATCTAATATCGGGAGAGTTAGATTCAAGAAACGAATGAGTATGGTCTTTATTCAATCTATTGATGGCGAAGATTAATCCGGATTAGGAATAAGCTAAGGATTTCAACGGCTAAGAAGAGCGCAAGATTGGTTGTTGTTCACCCTTGATTCACACATGTATGTATTATCAAGGCATGCACAAATAGCTAGAGTTTCGACTTAGGGATAAGAAGAAACCATTGAAGAATACTCTGTCGAACCTTGAAGTTGCTGCCCGGATGCCCAAGTAGTTGCCCAGCTAGTCGCCCAGGCAGCCATCGATTAGTTGCCAAGGCAACCCCGCTATGCAAGTTGCCACGGCAACTGAGTTTCCCTTGCACTCTTTTACCAAGACGATCCAATCGGCTATCACTCCTCAACTCACGATAACCTGACCTATTCTCTCTCATTTGATTACTTATTCTTTTACTTTATTGTTTTCTAGTTTAGTTGTTAGTTAAAACTCCTATAATCTTCTACTTGTTTTTCTTTTACTTTTTACAGTGCAAGAGATTAGATTCTTGAAGTGGCACCAATCCCTGTGGAGACGATATCTTTTATACTATAACTTGGTCATGTACATTTGCACAATTGCGGAGCACTTATTACGCGCAACAAGTTTTTAGCGCCGTTGCCGGGGATTGGAAATAGCAACTTTGTTTTTATTTTCTTGCACTTTTTATTTTTCTTGTTTAAGATTCAAAGGACTAACAAACTTTGGTTTTGCATTGGTATATGACCAGGGCGAGACCGATTACACCAGAATATCCCTTTGATCCAGAAATCGAACGAACCTTACAAAGACTCGGATGAAGGTTAAAAGTAGCAATCGCTAATCAAGACAGCAATATGAATCAAGATGTTCCAGCAGGAGGAGGAGTGATTCTTGCACGAAATATAACTATTTGAGACTATCTTGAAGAAGATCTCGAAGGACTTAATCCAGGAGTTGTCACACCTGAAATTGAAGCCAACCACTTTGAATTGAAACCGATGATGTTTAATATGATCAACACAATTGGTCAATTTGGCGGCTCAGAAACTGAAGATGCACGACAACATCTTAAATCTTTCCTCGAGATTTGCAACTCATTCAAAATACAAGGAGCCACCCCCTTGTTTTATGACTAAGATTATTCCCCTATTCACTAAGGGATACAGCGAAAGCATGGTTGAATAGTATTCCTGTCGGATCAATAGGATCTTGGACCGATCTTTGTCGTGATTAACTTGCTCGATTTAATCATACAAATTTGACTGATAAGCTTCGTAACGACATTACTTCTTTTCGGCAGGCAGATGATGAATCCATGTACGAGGCTTGGGAGCGATATAGAGAACTTCTACACAAATTCCCCCTACACAGATTCCCAGTGTGGACACAAGTAACAATGTTTTACAACGTTGTGAATACACCAACAAGGATGATGCTAGATACCTCGGCAAACGACATACTCCTAGATAAGACACCGTAGGAAGCAATGCAAATTCTAAACAGGCTTGCCAAGAATGATTATCAATTCCCATCTGCTAGAAGAGGAGGAGTTAGACGCCAAGACACAATACATGAACTGGGATCATCAGAATCAATTTCGGCACAATTGGCCACTCTAACTAAGATGGTCCAGAACACGCAGAAACCAAACAACACACATGAGGTCAAGGTAATGGATTCCTTTTGTGAGTTATGTGGTGGTAACCATGATTCTTCTGAATGTATACAGAATCTGGAATCCAACTTTTATATGGGGAATTACAATTTGAATAACAATGTGATGTCCAACACATACAATCCAGCTTGGAAGAAGCAGCCGAATTTTTCATGGAGTAATCCCAGCAATGCTCTAAACCAGAACAATCAGAATGCACAAGCATCGGGATTCCAGCAGAATATGCCACGGCAACAGTTGCCACAGCAACAACCGACAACATCAGTTCTTTGGAAAATTCTCTCATTGCTTTTATGTTGAAAACTGAATCTTAAATGGCTGAGAATAGTAACTTCATAAAAGAACTGATGTTTGTATTAACAGGACCGAGATGAGATTGCAAAACCAAGATGAGGCAATCAAATCATTTAAAAATCAAGTCGGACAATTTGCTCAAAACCTGAATACAAGACCGCAAGGAGGTTTACCTAGCGATATTGAAGTCGCAAGAGGAACTGGCCATGAGCAATGTAAGGCGATCACCACTAGAAGTGGCCAACAACTTAAAGAAGATCAAGTTCGTTCATCAAACAAAACACCACAAAAAGATCAAGACGAACCCAGCGGCAAAGCCTCAGATGCTAAACCAGGAATTGCCACGGCAACTGGCGATAAAGATGCCTCGGCAACCAACGATAGGCACGCCACGACAACCCCAGTTGACAATGCCTCGGCAACTCCAGTTGCCCCGGCAATGCCATCAATTAGGTTCTAGACCAATGAAAGGATCGAAGATATCTGACTTCCACCACCATTCCCACAAAGGTTGAAGCGACAAAAGCAAGAATATCAATTCAAGAAGTTTCTTGATATCCTAAAGCATGTCCACATCAACTTGCCATTGGTTGAGGCGATTGAAAAAATGCCGAACTATGCCAAGTTTCTGAAAGACATTGTGTCCAAGAGAACAAGGCAATGAGAGTTTGAAACAGTTGCAGCAACAGAGGGATGTATGGCCATGTTGCACAATCGCATGCCACCCAAGTTGAAGGATCAAGAAGTTTCACAATACCCTGTTCTATTGGAAACCACTATGTCGGGAAAGCATTATGTGACCTTGGAGCAAGCATAAACTTGATGCCTAAATCAGTTTTCCAAAAACTAGGAATCGGGAAGGCAAGACCTACAACAGTTACGCTATAGCTAGCCGACAGATCCTATGTGCATCCAGAGGGAAAAATCAAAGACATACTGGTAAAAGTTGATAAATTTATTTTTCCCGTTGACTTTATTGTTTTGGATTGTGAAGCAGATGAACACGCACCTATCATTCTCGGGATACCCTTTCTAGCAATAGGGAGAACCTTGATCGATGTTGAAAAAGGAGAACTCACAATGAAGGTGAATGACCAGCAAGTTAAACTAAATGTGTTCCAAACACTAAGGCATGCCGATGATCCAGAAGAATGCCAACTTCTTCATGCTACGACAGAGTTTAACTTTGACGAGGAATTTAGTTACCTCGGCAACTACATTGCCGATCAAGAGGAACCTGGGGAGTATGAAGAACTGGTTGATGAGGAACAACAAGAAGAGGCAAATTGGTTAGTCAATCGACCAGGTACATACTTTGAACCACTGGATTACTCAGGTAAGGAAGGTAAGCTCGAAAAGCCCTCTATTGAACAACCACTAATTCTTGAGTTGAAACATTTGCCAGAGCAACTAAAATATGCTTACTTGGGAACCAATAATACATTGCCTGTAATTATTTCCTCTAAGTTACAGCCTGAGCAGGAAAAGAAGCTGATCAAAATGTTGATGCTACACAAGAAGGCAATAGGGTGGACAATTGCCAACATGAAGGGAATTAGCCCGGCAGTGTGCATGCATAAGATTTTGTTGGAAGATGATGACAAACCTTCGATTGAGGCCCAGAAGAGACTGAATCATGCCATGAAAGGGGTTGTAATGAAAGAAATCATCAAGTGGCTTGACGCCGACATTATATACCCTATCTATGATAGTACATAGGTAAGTCCGGTACAATGTGTACCGAAAAGGGAGGTATAACGATGGTAAGTAATGAAAAAAATGAACTCATTCCAACCAAGACTGTGACCAGTTGGAGGGTTTATATGGATTATCGAAAGCTAAATAAAGCCACTAGGAAAGATCACTTCCCATTACCCTTTATTGATCAAATGCTTGACGGTCTTGCAGGTAAACCCTTTTATTATTTTCTTGATGGTTATTCAGGTTATAATCAAATTGCCATAGCACCAGAAGATCAAGACAACCTTCACATGCCTATACGGTACTTATGCTTTCCGAAGGATGCCGTTTGAATTATATAACACCCCGATAACCTTCCAAAGATGCATGATGGCACTCTTTTCAGACATGGTTGAAGACTTCCTTGAGATCTTTATGGATGATTTTTCTGTTTTTGGTAATGACTTCGATAGTTGCCTCGACAATTTAGAGAAGGTGTTGGCAAGATTGAAGAAACCGGTTTAGTCCTTAATTGGGAGAAATGCCATTTTATGGTAGATTAAGGAATAGTGCTCAGCCACAAGATTTCATCCAAGGGAATTGAAGTAGACAAAGCCAAGGTGGACGTGATCGAGAGATTACCCCCACCAAATTCGGTTAAAGGAATTTGAAGCTTTCTTGGACATGCAGGTTTTTACAGGAGGTTCATTCATAATTTTTTCTAAAATTACTAAACCCTTGTACAATTGGCTTGAACAGGATAAAGTCTTCAATTTTGATGATTCTTTCACCCCAACTATTCGAAATCCTAAAGGAAAAGCTTGCCTCGGCACCCATTGTCGTTCCACCAGATTGGACGCTGCCTTTTGAGCTCATGTGTGATGCAAGTGATTTTGCGGTAGGAGCAGTCCTAGGCTAACGCACAGGTAAGACCTTTCATTTGATATACTACTCTAGTAAAACTCTTAATAGTGCTCAAGTGAATTACACAACAACGGAGAAAGAGTTACTAGCTGTAGTTTTTGCATTTGACAAATTCCAATCCTATTTGATTGGTATAAAGGTAATTGTTCATACGGACCATTCGGCAATTAAGTATCTATTTGCTAAAAAGGATGCCAAACCTCATTTGATTCGTTGGATATTGCTTTTACAAGAATTTGACATTGAAATTAAGGACAAGAAAGGAACAAAAAATTAAGTGGCCGATCACTTATCACGATTAGAACGTAATAGGGAGGAGGACGCAGACTTAGAGATATGCGATGCATTCCCGGATGAGCAACTTTTAGTTACCTCGGCAACCATGGACGCCCACGCCTCGGCAACCCTCGACGCCACAAAAGCTCTTGGCGTGCACACCTCGGCAACCATGGACGCGCACGCCTCAGCAACCCTCGACGCCACAGCAGTTCTTGACGCGTACACCTAGGCAACCATGGAGGCATATGCCTCGATAACTCTAGACGCACATGCCTCGGCAATCTTGGGAGCAGTCGCCACGGTAGTACATGCCTCGTCAATACCCTAGTACGCGGATTTAGTTAATTTCCTTGTTTGTGGTATTTTACCTTATAGCCTTACTCACCAAGGGAAGAAGCGGTTCCGCCATGATGATAAGCATTACTTTTGGGACGAGCCTCTTTTGTTTAAGCAATGTGCAGATCAGGTTATACGCAGATGTGTCCTTGAAGAGGAGCAGTAGAATGTACTCCGGCAATGCCATTCTTCACCCTATGGATGACATTTTGGAGGAACACGTACCGCTGCCAAAGTTTTGCAATCTAGTTTGTATTGTCCAACACTGTACAAAGATGCCCAAGAGTTTTACAAGCAATGTTATTGTTGCCAGAGGATGGGCACTGTCTCTAGACGACATGAGATACCGCTCCAAAACATCATCGAGGTAGAATTGTTCGATGTATGGGGGATCGATTTTATGGGACCTTTCCAATCTTCATTCGGCAACCTCTACATTCTATTTACCGTTGACTACGTGTGTAAATGGGTTGATGTAGCTGCAGTTCCCAACAACGATTCCAAGATCGTGCATCGATTCTTGTTGAAAAACATATTTAAATGGTTTGGGATGCCAAGAGCAATTATCAGTGATGAAGGCAAGCATTTTGACAACAGACTCATTTTCAAGATGTTGCAACGCTTCGGTGTATCTCACAAGATTGCCACAGCCTATCACCCACAAACCAATAGGCAAGCAAAAATTTCTAACCGGGAATTGAAGGGTATACTCGAGAAAGTTATAAATCCCTCTAGGAAGGATTGGTTAGTAAGACTAGATGACGAACTTTGGGCATATCACACTGTATTCAAAACACCCTTAGGCATGTCATCCTTCTGACTTGTCTATGGCAAAACATGCCATCTACCGGTGGAAATCGAACACAAGGCATATTGGGCAATCAAGACCATGAATATGGATTGGGGAAGTACCGGTCAAAAGCGTTTGTTGGACCTCAACGAGATCGAGGAATTTTGTGCACTCGCCTACAACAATGCACGAATCTACAAAGAGAAAACAAAGCAATAGCATGACAAGAAACTATTGCCGTGACAATTCATGCCAGGGTAACTAGTTATCTTATTCAATTCCCAGCTAAAACTTTTCCTGGGAAAGCTGAAATCAAGATGGTCGGGACCATTTGAAGTTGTCAAACTATTCTCCCATGGTGTCGTGATAATCAAGTCCATCACTGACAAACATGAATTCAAAGTTAATGGACAGAGATTGAAGCACTACAATGATGCCCATGTGGAACGTAGCAAAGAAGTGGTCACCTTAGGAGATGCATGAGTATGCTCTCCTTTCAATATCTTCTTTTTCTTTTTATTTTCATTTTTATTTTTAGGAGATATTTTATTTTACTTTTCTTCATTATCTTTAGTTTCCAGGTTTTCTTTGTTTCTTTTCTTTTCCACAACAAGACTCACAACCACCATGCTAAGGAAACTCACTGCCGACTACTTTCCACGGCAACCGCAACAGAGGATGCCCCTGCAACTACCTCGGTAGTTGTCACGGCAACAGAAACTACTAATGCCCAGGCAAGTGAACCTGCATCAGCAAACATGGATCAAATCAAAGCAATGCTATTCATCGGTACCAGCCACAAGCATTCAACCACCGATCGGAAAATGAATCAAGCAAACGGCACGAAGGAAACTTATCACTCGAGGTAACGACCTCTCCGACTAACTCATTTCATTTAGTTTCTTTGAAATTTTGTTTCACTTTTACATGCAGTGAGGACAATGTTTCTCTCGAGTTTGGGGGGTATTGGTTTCTAGTTAGTTTCATGTTTAGTTGCATTCATCTTTAGCAATCACATATAGGTTGCATATGTTACTCGCCACGCCTTTAATTGGATTTAATTGTTTAAGACTTGTTGAATATCCAATGATGAATTTTTGCCACTGCACTTAATTGAAAGAACCTTTAATTTTAGGATTACATGAAAAGAACCTAGAATTATACTATGATGCTGATTTTTTTTACACGGTTGTGGCTTGTTGATTGAAAGAAACTTAGTGAACTTAGGTTGCTTAAAATTTGGGTAAATTTAAAATTGAAAATTAAAAGTTAAATTCTTGCTAGAGGTGCCTAAAACTGGCTCTAGTAGTTAATGCACATTAAAGAATTGCTTACTTTGCTAGAGGTGCCCGAAATTGTTTACTTTGCTAGAGGTGCCCGAAAATTGGCTCTAGTGAAAATAAAAATAAATGCCCCGGTAATTAAATTGATAAAAGCCTATTATTCACATAGAATCTTGAAAATCAGCTTGTACACAACTACGCACACACATTGTCATGAGCATTATAGTTTGGTTCCAGGTAATTTTTGTGCTATATGAAAAATTAAAAGGTGATCATACTTTGTACCATAGTTTCGAGGTTTGAATTCAAGTTTGAAGCATGTCTTTGATGATTAAAGTCTTGGCAGGTAATTGTTAGTTTGCATTGCTTGAGGACAATCAATAGATCGAGTTTGGGGGTGTGATAAGTGTTCAAAAGTACTATTTTTATTACCTTTTTTACTCATATTATTGTTAGACTTAGGCTCATATTAGTAGCATAATAAGTCATTCATGCATTAATTCATGTTTCTTTCCACCGTTGAGCTTGATTACATAACTTGGTGATTTTTGTGGAAAAAGATGTTGCTTTGGTGTGCTTTTTGTGTGTGCAGAATCACTTGCCAAAGCAAGGCCGGAACCAGTTGCCAGGGCAATGCATGAAGAGATACCGAGCTAGTTGCCAGGGCAATTTTCGACAAGGAATAAGATTATATGGTAGTCGAAATTGATGACTAGATAAGCCCAAGATGACGTGGAGCAAAGTTAAATCCCAAAGGAGTTTGATTTCCATGAAAAGGTTAAAGAGAAATTAAATCCCAAGAAGATAGAAGGAGTTCTAGAAGGAATTTAAATATAATAAAGAATTATATTCTTTAAAGATAATCTAATTCCAGCTTAACTTCCTTCTCAAAAAAAGACTTTGACCTAGCCCTATAAATTGAAGGCCATGCCGTCAACTCCAAGGGGGAGAGAAGAGAGAATTGTCGAAAAGATCAAGGGCAAGGGAGATTTCAACAAGGCTCTGTCCATTCTTCATCTTTTTCTTTCTTGTTCAATTAGGTTTATGCTAGGAATTCTTTATCTTGTGTTTCTTTGGAACCTAACGATGAACTAAACCTATTTGGCTAAGGTTATTGTGTTTTTTGGTTGTGAGAAACAATTGGATTTTGTTTAGGTAATAAGAGTTTGCACTTTCAATTCATGGTTTACTCATTCTTGGTTCTTATTCTTGTTTGCGAGTGAATTGGGAGAGGATCTCGTAACTTCATCTATTTATCTAATATCGGGATAGTTAGATTCAAGAAACGAATGAGTATGGTCTTTATTCAATCTATTGATGGTGAAGATTAATCTGGCTTAGGAATAAGTTAATGATTTCAACGGCTAAGAAGAGTGCAAGATTGGTTGTTGTTCACCCTTGATTCACGCAGGGATGTATTATCAAGGCATGCACAAATAGCTAGAGTTTCGACTTAGGGATAAGAAGAAACCATTGAAGAACATTCTGCCAAACCTTGAAGTTACTGCCCAGATGCCCAATCGATTAGTTGCCAAGGCAACCCCGCTGTGCAAGTTGCCACATCAACTAAGTTGCCCTTGCACTCTTTTACCAAGACGATCTAATCGATTATCACTCTCAACTCACGATAACCTGGCCTATTCGATCTCATTTGATTACTTATTCTTTTACTTTATTGCTTTCTAGTTTAGTTGTTAGTTAAAACTCCTATAATCTTCTACTTGTGTTTTCTTTTACTTTTTACAGTGCAAGAGATTAGATTCTTGAAGTGGCACCAATCCCTGTGGAGACGATATCTTTTATACCATAACTTGCGACGTGTACACTTACACAATTGTGGAGCACTTATTACGCGTAACAATGTGTTTGCATGGTCATACCAGGATATGGCAGGCCTAAACACAGATATTGTAATACACAAGCTCCCTATTAGGCTGGAATGCAAGCCTATCCAACAAAAGCTTCGAAGAATGAGGACAAACATGTTATTGAAAATTAGAGAAGAGGTAAAGAAACACTTTGAGGCTAGATTTGTGGAGGTTTCTAAGTACCCATAATGGGTGGCTAACATAGTGTCGATACTGAAAAAGGACGATAGAGTACGTATATGCACATATTATAGGGACCTTAATAAGGCGAGCCCCAAAGACAATTTTCCCTTGCCTCATATTAATACTCTAGTTGATAATACCGCAGGGCTTGCTTGGTTTTCCTTTATGGTCGGCTTCTCAGGGTACAATAAGATCAAAATGCACCTCGAGGATATGGAGAAGGCCACTTTTGTGACCATATGGGGCACATTTTGCTACAAGGTAATGCCTTTTGGGTTGAAGAATGTCGGGGCGACATATCAAAGAGCCATGGTAACCTTGTTCCATGATATGATGCGTAAGGAAATTGAGGTATACGTGGATGACATGATAGCTAAATCTCAGACCAAAGCGGAACATATCCAAAATCTGCGAAAACTCTTTTGAAGGCTAAGTTTCAGCTAAAGCTCAACCAAGCCAATTGTACCTTTACAGTTACATCAGGAAAGCTTTTGAGGTTTGTGGTGAGTCAGAAAGGCATTGAGATGGACCCCAATAAGGTTAAAGTAATTCAAGATCTCCCACCGCCTCAAACACAAAAGGAAGTCTAAGGATTTTTGGGAAGGTTGAATTACATCTCTCGGTTCATATCTCAGTTGATCGATAAGTGTGACCCTATCTTTAGACTACCCTGGAAGAATAACCTGGGAGTTTGGGATGAAGATTGTCAAGAAGCACTAAAAAGGTCAAGAGGTATCTCACTAATCCTCCAATGTTAGTAGCACCAGTACTAGGTAGGCCGTTGATTTTATACTTGGCAGTTTTTCAAAATTCTATGGGCTGTGTGTTGGGGCAGCACGATGACTCGGGCAAGAAAGAAAGAGCGATCTATTACTTGAGCAAGAAATTCACCTAGTATGAGACATGATACACGTTGATCCAAAGGTTGTGTTGTGCCTTGGTATGAGATACTAAGCGGCTCCGGCAATACATGTTGTATCACACCACTTGCTTAATCTCTCGATTAGATCCGTTGAAATTTCTAATTGAAGCACCAACATTAACTGGGAAAGTGGCCCGTTGGCAAATGCTTTTGTCAGAATTCGACATCGTTTATGTGAGTCAGAAGGCGATAAAAGGAAGTGTGGGGGCAGATCTTTTAACAAGCCATGCCTCTGACAACTATGAGCCGTTGGATTTTAGTTTCCCAGATGAAGAGTTGATTTGTAATATATCCGAAAGGGATGTCCACTATCGTGAATCAAGAATGGAGGCTTTATTTTGATGGGGCATCGAATGCCCTAGGCCACAGAATAGGGGCAGTTTTGGTCTCCCTGACAATATAGTCGAGTATGAGGCCTGTGTCATGGGACTCTGAGCAGCCATAGAGAGAAAGGTTAAGGTGCTCCAGGTTTTTGAAGATTCTTCTTTAGTGATTTATCAGCTTCGAAAAGAATAAGAAACTAGAGATCCAAAGTTGGTCAAGTACTACGACTTGATCCAAGATTTGGTCAAGGATTTTGAAGAAGTCAATTTCACCTACTTGCCACGAGAGAATAATCAGATGGCCGACGCCCTAGCAACTTTGGTCACCGTGTTCGAAGCAAGCCAGGTAGCCGAGATAGGGTTGATTGAAATACAAACCTTTGAGGTACCAGCCTATTGTTATAGTTTGGAAGAAGGAGAGGACGATAATCTATGGTATTTTGACATCCTCCAATACATTAAGTTCCATACTTATCCAAAGGGAGCTAATGATAATGTCAAAAGGACTATCAGAAGGTTAGCATCATGATACATCCTTGACGGGGAAATCTTGTAAAAAAAAGTAAGGATCAGATACTGTTGAGGTGTGTCAGTACCCAAAAGGCCAAAACCATTTTAGTAGAGGTCCACGGGGGCTTATATGGAACCCACGCCAGCGGATTCTCGATGGCAAGAAAAATCATGAGATATGGCTATTTCTGGTCAACTATGGAAGGATATTGCATCAGTTATGCGAAGAAATGTCACAAATGTCAAATCTATGCTGATAAGATACACTCCCTGTTGGTACCTCTCCACACCATTATTCTTCGTGGCCCTTTGCTACTAGGGGAATAGATGTCATTGGTTAGATAAACCCGAAGGCTTCCAATGGGCATCGCTTCATCCTAGTGGCAATCGATTACTTCACCAAGTGGGTGGAAGCTGCCTCATACGCTAATATAACAAGAGCGACAGTTTGCAAGTTTCTCAAGAAGGAAATTATGTGTCGCTATGGTCTTCCTGAAAGAATCATCACTGATAATGCTTCCAATTTGAACAATAGGATGATGACCGAGATGGGTGAACAATTCAAGATTGTGCACCATAATTCTACCATTTATCGTCCCAAGATGAACGGAGCGGTGGAGGCGGCAAATAAGAATATTAAGAAGATCATAGCAAAAACTACGGAGACATTTAATGATTGGCATGAGAGGCTCCATTTTGCTTTGTTTGCCTATCAGACATCTGTGAGAACTTCTACCGGGGCAACGCCGTATTCCTTAGTATACGACACCGAAGTAGTACTACCTGTCGAAGTGGAAATCCTGTCACTTTGAATTTTGGACGAAGTAAAGTTGGATGAAGTTGAATGGATACAAGACAAATTTGATCAGTTGAACCTCATCGACGAGAAAAGGTTGAAAGCTAATTCCCATAATCATATGTATCAGAAACGAATGGTGTGAGCTTATAATAGGAAAGTTCGCTCGAGGGAGTTTTAGGAGGGAGATCTGGTGTACAAGAAGACCTTGTTGAATCAAAAAGACTTATGGGGAAAATGGATGCCAAATTGGGAAGGGCCTTGTGTCGTGAAAAAGGCTTTCTTTGGGGGAGCGTTAATTCTAACGGAGATGGATGGGAAAAAATTGAGTAACCCAATAAACTCGTACTTCGTCAAGAAGTATTACGCATAAGAAGAAAAAAGAAGAAAAGAAAAAATAAAAGAAAAAAATGAATAGAAAAAAAGAAAAAAATAAGAAAAATGGGGTTTAAGGTGAAAACCCAAAAATGGGCGCCTTAAAACCAAAGAAGGGTCTGAATTGAAAATTTGAAAATGATGGTTCAGATAGACTTGAATTTCAGCATCTAACTGACAAGCCTTGTTTTGGTTGAAGGTCTATGCTTCAGTTTTCATATCATCAATAGGAAAGTATCAAGGGTGGCCAGTGAATAATTTGCCGAGGTTGATAGATTCTCATCATTCATCGATATTATCTACATCCTTTTATTTTCTTTCTTTTTCATTTTCTCATGTTTGCCAAGACTTTCAAATTTATCATAATATTCCTTCAAGTTTCAACAAAGTAGTATTTTAGTCCCTATTGTATGTTTCACAGATAGATTTACATAGAATAAAAAACAAAGGATTTCTTGGCATTACTATGATCTAATCCAATAAGTGCATGTTTGTTCCTAGTTTGGAGGGGAGCCCGCCAAAGATAGGGCCAGAAGACACTAGAGGAGAAATTGACAAGGATCCACCAAGAAGAGACGCTGAGTACCAATAGTGTTAAAATCCAAGGGACAATGGGCGAAAATCTGCAAGGGCGCCTAAGAGAAAGCAAGAAAAAGAGAGAGAGAAAGAAAAGAAAGAAAAGAAGAAAAGAAGAAAGAAAAAGGAAAAAAGAAAAAAGAAAGAAAAAATCTCTAAAGTGAAAACCTAAAGAGGCGTTTTAGAACAAAAGCTTCAAGAACTCAAAAAAGGGGCATAAAGGGTGAAACCGAGTGAGGGAGGAAGCACCGCCATCATGAAGAAAAAAAATAGAGGATGCGAGTAAAAGGAGGCAAGAAGAGAAATTGCCCGAGAAAGTTTAAAATTTTTATCATTCATGCATTATGTCTAGTTAGGTATCCCTAGGTTAGGAGCATGCTAACTCATATCATCACAGTTTTCCATGTCTTCTCACAGATATCCAAAGAAAGATCGGGAACCTTTTGAGAAGAGGAGTCGGTGACAAAGTAAAATTTGGATAGGGTTTTGGGTGAAGGACTTCAAAATTCGCCACATCAAATTTTAGAGCAAAAGAGGCAAATTCCCATAGCTCAAGATTTTTTAAAGCTCGTCCATCCATGCCCCAAGAAGAGTGGAACGTTCGCTTGGAGGATTGCTATCTACTTTATTCACTGTCGCTTTAGAGGAATGCATCTTTCGATTCACTACCACTTTGGAGGAACATGTCGTCTCTGTGGGGTCTTGTTTCTACCGCTTCAGGAAACAAGTTCATCTACCATTCGAGGACATCTGTTTTGTTAACTAGGAACGTGTTGGCTTTACCCTTTTTTTTCTACCGTTTCAGGAAAGCAATGTTATTTGGATTCATTCACTGCTATTTCAGAAGAATGAGTTGTTTGAAGGTTAGTTGGCTCGTCTATTGCCATTTCAGAAGGACATGCTAGCGCCACCTGTTTTGTTTTCTATTGTTTTTGGAAAGCAATGTTATTTGGATTCATTCACTGCCGTTTCGAAAGAATGAGTCGTTTGAAGGTTAGTTGGCTCGTCTGTTGCCGTTTCAGAAAGACATGCCAGTACCACCTATTTTGTTTTCTACCGTTTTAGGAAAGCAAAGTTATTCGGATTTATTCACTATCGTTTCAAAAGAATGAGTCGTTTGAAAGTTAGTTGGCTCATCTGCTGCCATTTTGGAAGGACATGCCAGTGCAACCCGTTTTGTTTTCTACCGTTTTGGGAAAATAAAGTTATTTGGATTCATTCATTGCCGTTTTAGAAGAATGATTCGTTTGAAGGTTAGTTGGCTCGTTTACCGCCATTTCGAAAGGGCATGTCAGTGCCAGCCGTTTTGTTTTCTACCGTTTCAAGAAAGCAAATTTATTTGGATTCATTCACGGCCTTTTTAAAAGAATGAGTCATTTGAAGGTTAGTTGGTTAGTCTGTTGCCGTTTCGAAATGACATGCCAGCGCCACTCATTTTTTTCTACCATTTTGGGGAAACAAATTTATTTAGATTCATTCACTACCGTTTCAGAAGAATGAGTCATTTAAAAGTTAGTTGGCTCGTCTGCTGCCGTTTTGGAATGACATGTCAGCACCACCCATTTTGTTTTCTACCATTTCGGGAAAGCAAAGTTATTTGGATTCATTCACGATTGTTTCAAAAGAATGAGTCTTTGAAGGTTAGTTGGCTCGTTTGCTGCCGTTTCGGAAGGACATGTCAGTGCCACCCATTTTGTTGTCTACCGTTTCGGGAAAGTAAAGTTATTTGGATTCATTCACTGTCGTTTAGAAATAATGAGTCATTTAAAAGTTAGTTGGCTCGTCTGTTTGACGTTTCGGAAGGACATGCCAGCACCACCTTGTTTGTTTTTTGTCGTTTTGGGAAAGCAAAGTTATTTGGATTCGTTCGCTGACGCTCCATAGGAATGAGTCATTTGCTAACTGGTTTGTTCATCGCCGCTTCTGAAGGACATGCCAGTGCTACCTAATAGTTTTCGTCACTTTGAGAAAACAAGTTACTTAAATTCACTTGTTGCCATTTCGAAAGAGCAAATCGTCCGACAGGGAAGTAGGACAAAATTGGTGCTTATGGTCTTTGCTTTATTCTTTTTCCACAGGTATAAGCAAAGAGGATCAACTCTAATCACTAATTTTGTCTGGGGCAACCCGTTTTTATAAATAAAAGGCTTTATACTTACTACTACTAGTTTAATTAAATAAGGGCTCATATAATCAGACTCTTTTATATAAGATTATCATCCAAGTAGTATGAGTATTATTCTGTTCTTATTTATCCCTTTTTCTTATCCTATTTTTATTATTATCTCATAATTATCATCTATTTTATATTATAAGTTGCTAAGTTAAAAAACCCAAAATATTATTAGATTATAGCCTTACTATATAGTGTCATTAGTATTATTATTACTGTTATTACCCTATTGTTATCGTTATCATCATTTAATTTTTGAACATATTATTATTACTATTATTATTGTAGTATTATTGTTATCTTCGTTATTACTAAATTAAAATCAGAAAAGAATCTAAAAAAACTATAAACTAATAAATATAAGCCCAATAATAATAAAATCTGCCTACAAATAATAAAATCAAAACCCTAATCTAATCCCTATCATTTTTGCGCAGCTAAAGCATCACCGTCAGATTTAATCTAGACCTGATGGTCCAGATTGCCCCAACAGAAGAAACCCTAGCTACTCTTGTGATGATGCAGTGCCGCATCCTCCTGACCGTTAGATTTGGAGTCGATCGAATGGTTCAGAACGTGCGAGTGGTTCCCACGCGGCAACTCTCCAAAACCCATGTGACCTTCCAGCCCTCTGGTCCCCTCTTCTCCTCCAGCAGCCACATACACAAGGAAACAAAAAATCATTAGATTATCAAAAGCATTTCAGGGGACAAGCAAACATTGGCAGAATTGTGCATGAATATAAACAAAATTTTAGAGAATTAGAAGCAACCAATAATATTACTCATTCAATTTTCCATGTAATTATAAGAAATTGTAATTCAGCTATACAAAGAAAAAGCCAAACAGTTGTAACCCTAGGCATCAATTGGGGGAAAAACGTTCGGAATCAATACAAAACCAGAAAAGCCTTTCAAGGTGTTTTCTCCCTATTTTCTCATTCGAAGCATACATAGCAAAAAAATAGAAGGTTAGGGTTTACCCTCGCCAGTTCGACTTCTTTGCGTCGTTTCAGTTTCCCTCGTTCCGTTACTCCGCCGGTGATAAGCCTCCCGGCCTTCTCGAGGCCAAGCATGGTGAATGGGTGGGAGTAAAGGACGGCAGAAACCCTATTTCTAGTCTCGGTTCTATAGGTTTTAATGAAAAAGTGACTTGATTTTGAAGAAACAAGTTTGGATTAGAGTTTAGGGCGGAAAGAGGAATATTTTGGTGGGTTTTAAGTTTCGCTGGCCGTCGGCGAGTGACGGACGACACGACGGTCATCAGCCAAATTCTGGGTTTTTGCCCCGGCATTTGGCTGAGGCTGGGAGAGAGTTTGAGAGCTGGGAAAGGCTAGATTTGGCTAAAAGAGGGGAAAGTAATCTAAAAGCCCTATTTATAGAGTTTTAACACATTAAATTTGGTTTAGTTACTCTTTAAATCCCTCCGCCCTAACCTAATTACGCCCGCGGTCCTTCTGCATGGGTAAGTTACTGTATTAGTCCCTCTATGTGGGCTAATTATGATAGTAAGCCATTCCACCTTTGGAAATTACACCCCAGGTCCCTGTAACTTTTCAACTATTTTTAATTTCGTCCCTCTTTAACCAGTTTGGTGTCTTTAATTTTGGCCCTCCCCGATTTCTGTTTTATTCAATTTAGCCCTTTCTCTAGTGTTTAAAAATGTTTTATTTTTTCATGCATTTTTAATTTAGATCTTGCATATTTATTTCCCTTAAATTTCGGTTTAATTCGTATGTTAAACAATGTTGCTTGTTTGTGATTGTAGCTATATGTTTGAAAATTTGTTCGAGTAATATGTGTTGTTATATATAGTACATGGTTTTATAAATATAATGTATATATAAAAATTTCCATAATCTATGGTCCAATAATCTATAGTTTTTATTATGTGGTATATATATATATGTATGGTATTATTTTTTATATTATATAATTTTTTTAAATATAACATATAACCCCCCTTTTTATATGTAAAGTATAATATACAATCCTTTATAAAAAAAATATAATATATAGTTTCTATTCTATAATATAAATTTTTTTATATATAATATAATTTTCTTTTTAGGATATATAATATATAGTTTTCTTTAAACATATAACATAATTTTGTTTATAAATCATATAATATACGTAATTTAGTAAAGATTACAATATATATAGTTCTCTTAAAATATATAATATGGTTTTTAAAGTATATAATATAACCTTATAAAATATATAATATATATAGTTTTTAAAGTATATCATAGAATTTTGTAAAATGTGTAATATATATGTTTTTTAGTATATAATATATATAGTTTTTAAGTTTATACATAATTTTCTTTATATAGTATACAATATTTAGTTGTGTTTATATTTATTTGTTTTTTGATCCAGGCTTAGTGTGATAGCTTGGGCCTTGCTTTATTTTGAGCTTTGGGTTGTTAAGTTAGTTTTAGATTAAAATTAGACAAATTAATTTAATTAGTTTAGGATCGTGAACTCGTCTTATAGGGGCATGATCTTTAAATTAATTAGATTAATTTAGGATTAGTTCTTTTAGAGCCTCAGTTAGAATAAGGTTCGGATTGATTTGGTGAATTTAAATTTACCTTGGCTGATCGGGATAAATATTAAATTAATTGAACACAACCTACTTACCTTTTAAGATAAAATTGGAAATTGGGCTTAGATTGACATATTATTTCAAATCATAATTAATCAACTTGATTCATTTTAAATAGCATCATTGGCTCATTGGGATACTAGTTTAGAATTGATCAAATTAATTATCGTGGTGCAAGATAATCCATAATTTATCAGGGTTTTCTAGTTTTCTAGGGTTAGTTAATTTAAGGTTAATATTAGATTCACCTAGTTTTTAAATTAGATCACTAATTAAACTTTCATAATCTGGGCCTTTTAGGTTAGGGCTTTAGGGGCCTCTTTGTGTGTTTAATTTTCAAGCCTTTTTATGACATCCATTTTTAATTGTCATTTATATGACCCGTTATTTTGAATTAATTAATTTAAATTATAAGAAAATGAGGTATGTATTAATTATAATATTTGTGTCGTAACGGTATTGCCTTAATGGACGTTGACCAAATATTTGAATTAATCTTTACTATTCTGAGGTAAATGTCAATTAAAAGTTGATAAATCATGCCATCAAACATAAATGCTTGCATCATTGCATAACGGTGATGTACGGTAATCGAACCGTAAATTAACACGACAGTTGGGCTTATTTGATGCCGGTTTAATCTATGGTCCGATGTATCATCACCCTTATTAATTAAATGCCTAATTAATTTGAACCAATTAATTCGATAAAGCTCGTGTAATTAAGGTCAAATTTTCAGTTAAGTGCGCCGAGTTAAATTCAATTCAAATTCCATCAAAATCCATCAATTTGAAAGCTACAAATGTTTAGGTACCGATTTTCATGCCTAATAGGGGTTCTAATCCTTCCCTACGCGTAACCAACTCTCAGACCCTTTCATAATGAATCTCTGTTTTTCTATGGTGTTCGGCCCACCTTACCCAAATGGTCGGTGGCGTCTCCAAGTTTTCAATCGTTTTTCAATGGAATAAGAGTTTTTTTAAGAGAAAAGCCTTTAAACTAAGATTTCAAAGAAATGATTTTGAAGATAACTCGTAGCAACCGAAAACCTATTATATTTTTAAAAGAAATCAAGAAAAGGTCGCTACAACATCAGACTACGATAATAAAGCAATACGCTTCCCAAAATTTCCCTCAACATGGCATAAAGCAAATAATGTACATATAATAATCACCGTGCATAGCAAACAACAGTTTACATCTCACAACAACATTACAACATCTTACCAACATCCCAATTATCGCAAACCTTCCTCTAATACCACCAAATGTAACCCCTTCGACCCCGCCTAGTCGCAAGACCGAACCGAGCGAGCTACATTAGGTTTACCGAAGTAAACCGTAAAGATACTACTCGAAACACGTCCTTTATTTTTCTTTTTATCTTTTCTAGATGTGAAATTATTAAACTATGTTTGCATACTGGCAACGGGTTAAATTACAATTCAATCAGGTGTTGAATCGACAACCAATTGCATCAATTTTCAAATAGGGACCAAACTACAAATTTGTCAAATTATAGGGACTTATTATAGAATTAAAGTTACCAATATTCAATTAATTAGGTTTCATGCTCACGTGTCAAAATTCAACTCAATTTAATCAACCAAACTCAACCAATTGTATTCACAACATTCATGGACTAAACTGTAAGAAATCAGAACTTCAAAAGATGCCAAATAACTAACTTACCAGCTGACCGTATCGATACACTTGGGCCCGTATTGGTATGATCTTGTAATCCAAAAAACCAGTAGCCCAGACTCATATCGATATGCTCTCGCGTACTAAAACACCTCTCCATTTTGCTCTTGAACAGTATCGATACGGGGCCTCCCATACCGATACGCCAAGCCTGAAATGGCTTACCCTTACTGATACAGGGTGTCGCGTACCGATACGCTTGGGCCTAAAATGCCCAATTTTGTTGGTATAGCTAAGCTTAACACAAATCAAACCACTTAAACATGTTTCTAACATATAACTAACATATTAACGAATCGATCCACAACTAAATTCAACATAAACATCACCCAAACATTTCATCATGCTTCAAAGGGAAACTATAGGCATGCTTCCTATAAACCAAGCCAAATAAGATACAAAAAACCATACCAAGTCAAATACCAACCAAAAGAGGACATTTACAAATCTAAAACAGCAACCAAAACATGCTCAAACATGGAGTTTAACACATCTCCTAAAAACATCAAAAGAAACCCCAGTTGCCCTTATTACACATAGTCTACTTGAAAAACATACTTTTGATGTCAAAGTCCTTGGATCGCCTTGCTCCCATGCTGCCTTCACTTTAATTCTCTACATTGATGGACAAAGAGAGCATAGGCATACAAGGCTTAGTGAGGAGTTCTTAAAAACAATACACAATCAATGCAATTAAAACCAATTTCAAAACCACATTGAAATCTCATTTCAATCCACGTTTAAATCAACATTTAAACCATCATGCCTTGAAAACCATGAACTTAATCTTTCAAAAACTAGCATATTAAACCATATGCAACATGTATCATAAACCACAACAACTCACATTGCTAACCTCAATTTAAGCCTTCCCATGTATAACATACCATACGCAAATCTTAAAGAGTAAACATGTATAAATCTCATTATACAACACATGATACATCAACAATTATATTGGCTTACAAGTGATCATTAACCAAGTTCTATTTCCAAAACATAACATCAGATACACGGATTCACAAGTGTTCTCTCAACACTTCATACATTCTCACCGGCATCTCAAGGTTCACACCCGGGAGACACCCTCAACTGTTGTGACACCCGTGGTGGAGTATTTGGTACAATCAGAAGCCCTCAACACCACTCATAGGTAGATGTATAACCTACTAATGAGAGATGGGTCTCCAACCTCCTAGATTGTTAGGGTACTTGGATAGAGACGGGACACTACCTCATCGACATCCAAGGCGACTTATTTACACTGCACTCAATCCTATAGCCGGCTAACTATATCTGATAACATTTTAAAATAATTTCCATGCCATCACTTGCCAATATAACTCATTATTAACCATGTACCTCCCTGTTTTCATATGCATCAACATTAAACCATTTTCAAAGCAACAAACCATGATTTAAACACAAGTATAAAACATATACTTACATGGATCACTTACCACGTGCATCCATCATCATCTCATGATTAAATACAGTATTTCTCATACATAAAAACATGCATAAACAATAGGTACCATGTAACTCAAAACAAGTGTATAAAACCATTTTGTAAAAGCACGACCGAGAAAGAAATCTTTTATACTTACTTTCGAGTTTAAACCAGCATTTCAAACTAAGTTTAAACTCCCATAAACCACTTTTTAAACCATTCCAAAGCTGGGAACACGTTCTCACTCACCGACAATGCAACGCCTCGCTTGCTAACGAACAATACACCTTCAAAGCTCCCAAAATGACACTTCACTCTTGATGATCAACCTCCCCTGATTTTTACCACCCAAAAAATAGGGGGTCCAATGCATTAAAATGCATTCACAAAATAGCAACATCAAACCACAAAGATCCACAACAAACAATAAATCCATTTTAATCCTTTAATTAAAACAATTTAAAACTAATCCAATTAAGAGAAAATCTAATAAAAACATGTGGGCATATTAGTTCCTTAAAGATTCTAAGTCTTAATCATTTTACAAAACAGTCACTAAAAACAGTTTTCACTTTTTACCTTTTGGCCACTAGCACAAAATGTCCAATTTCCAAATCTTATTTTTCCGAAATTTACTTTACCAAAAACCAATATATATTTAATAAAGATTTTATAGCATTTTCCATATTTTTACCTCTTATAGAAATATTTGATCCTGAATCTAACTTGAATATCTAACCCGATCTTCCATACCATCTAATATAACCCTCAAAACCACTTGGCCTAAAACCGGGGCGTTACATATTCCAACCAACAGTTTCGTTATATTGTGAAAATAGTTTAGTCTCTTGGTCAGGTTTTAATCTAGAAGTTATAACGACAGGCAATATATCATTTTCCCTAGATATGTGTATTTTTGTTGTGGGAGAAGAGGTTTAAGTTCAAGTTCATGCGGATGCTCAAGTGAAGGTTTGGGAGATTTGAACCTAGCATGATCCAATGGCACAAAAGTCATACCTGGTCGAGTGAGCACAACATTGGATTGTTCAGTCTCTTCATTACCTTCTTTCGCATCTCGTTGTGTGTTGTGATGTACTATAAATGATACACAAACAGTGCAAGCATACACGTCGAAACAAGTAATAAAGTGATGAGTGAGTATCGACTCCACAGGGATTAGAGGTATTTCAAGTAAAGCTCAAGCAGACAAAACACAAACTAAAAATAACTACAATAGCAAGAGGGAACAGGTTTAGAAATGATGTAGCAAACAACTGTAATGAAAACTGGGCTAAACTAAAGATACTTAAATGTTCTCTCACGTGCGTGAAACTCTCAATTGGGATGACAAGCTAGGCTTGTTAAAGACTCCTACGCCTAAGCCTCAAGATTGTTTAGCACTAACTAGCTCATAACATGCTTTACAGAGTTTACTTATGTGTTTCTAAACTATCTCTAGCAAGAAACCTAGCAACAAGAATGCTATGGGAATACCTCTTAGTGTGAACCCTAGCAAGCCACTATCCTTGAAGTTTTACTCTTTTTAGTCATTGAAACTCTACCCTTATCTCTAAAGTGAGTTAGGGTTTTGTCTTTCAGCATCAAACCCCATTATCCACATAGATCTAAGCCTAACTCTCTCAACCATTAAGCTATTAAACACCTAAGCAAGGGCTAACTCTCGAAAGCTCTTACAAGCTTAAGGCAAATAAACAATGGACAAAGCATGTAGGAACTGAAAATCAAACCACACATCCATTAAAAACTTAAAACATAAACATCCAAAACAAGCCCTAGCCACTTAAAGTTAGTTCATGGCTGGGCAAATATCATCCATCATCATTCGTTTTAAATAACCTATCAAAATAAAGAAATGAAACAACAAGAGAAAGGGAAACTCTCAAGCCTCTTTGAACTATTGTTAATCACTTTAAGTTCGTTGGTTCTCTCAAAGGCCAGCAAGATCGCCCCTTGGATCTTTAACAATAGAGGACACCACGGTGAGGAAGATGAAGGAAAGAAACTACATTTTTCTCTCTTTCTTAGCTCACCAAATACCTTTTTTAGCTCTCTCTTTAATGTGGGTATCCTTTTCCTTATATAGTGGGGACTCCTAGGGTTTTGTGCCCTTAATTCTGAAGGAATATTCCCTTCACATGTGGGGGCACAACTGGCTAGTGGCATCACGTGTGAGGGCTGCAGAATATCTTCGTTCCTTTGCCCTTTAGTGCACTCAGAAATGTCGTCCAAAATGTTATGGCATTTCCCTTTTCTCCTGCAATGCTCCTCAACTTTCCTGCACATCACCACACCAAAACAAACCTTTCCCAAGCAGCAACAATTCATAAATAAATAGAAATAACTAAACAAACAACACCAAATGCATAAACATGAACTAAATGCAACTATATGAAATAAAATGAGATGAAATGGGCTTGAATCCACACAATAACCTAAGAAAAATGGCATGGAATGTATACCTTTTGCAAGGTTAACACCCCCCAAACTTAAGCTATTTCTTGCCCTCAAGTAATGAATAGAAATGAACAGCGAAAATTCTATATCAATAAATTAGCTTAAGGTAGTGGTATGGCAAAATTTTAGTCCTCGGAAAATTAAGGCTTCAACATGTTAGACAGCTTTGAGATTTTAAGAACTTTTCATTTAGGATAAGACCCTTTGAATGTGTGTGTGCGATTACATCCACCCTATACTTAACAAAGTTAGAAAATTTCTAGCTATGTTCTCTAATATGCCCTAGTTTTTCCTAATCAATTTAAGTACAAGTTACTCTCATATCTAGCTTCTTTTTTTATGCTTTAAGGGGTGTCAGCTCATTATACCTACCGTCCCGAACTCTAGATGAGTATGGAGCAAACATCTCACCCCTGAGCTGGTAGGTAGAGTAATCCCATGAGAACTTTAATTCACTCATATGATGAGTACTCATAGGAAGTTCTACCAATCCCAACAGTCACAAACATTCAATCCATTCACAACCATAAAATTTAAGTATTCATCATCATACATCATCAACTTATTCATAAAACTGTCGTTATACTAACTAAATGACATAGCAAAAATTTGTTCATCTCTAAATGCAATTGCAATTGCTTAACTAGGAACACCAACACCCTAAACTTGAAGGATGTAATGTCCTCAATGCATGAAAATAAAATTAACTAAACTAAAATGCAAATGCAAATGCAGGGTACCTCTTGATAATTCTATTTTGGTGTTGTTGGTTTGGTGCCTTTGTGCTTGATTCTCTTCTTTTTTTGGAGTGTTGCGATGGGTTCCTCAGCCTCATCATGTTGGGTTTCTTGAAACAGGCGGTTGGCTTGGTGGGATATGGTTGCTTGCAGGGCTGGCTTGTCCTTCTTGGGCACGAGAAAAGCATCTGGGAATGGTGGAAAGTCGAAACTCATATACGGCAACTTCTCTTTAAAATAAGCATTGATTGCAGCATCCCTTTCTTTTACATACTTGAAATAAGTTGTTAAGTCACCGTGCATCTTCCCCATCTCCTCTTGCATGCGCTTGGTGGAGGCAACAAGGGACGTGATTCTCACCGCAGTAATAGTTCTGGCTCTTCCGTCCATAGTCTCTACTGGAGCATCCTCATCGAATCCCCTCAGTCCAGGGATTTGGTCTGGGGTTAACCCATTATTTGCCTTCTCTATTTCATCCTCTGCGGGGTCTTCAAATACTTGTTTCTTGCAGCATAGGGTCATGATCAGATTAGGGAAGATGAGAGGGCCTGACTTCCTCTTTAAACAGGAATAGACTTCATTGACTATAAGCTTGCCCACATCTATGGGTCATCCATTGCGAATGGAGTGTAGAAGAAGTAGCATGGTAATTTGCACATGTAACACCCCTTTTTCGTACTGAATATGAGTCAGAGATGTCACATTACTAATGCCTTATCTTGTTTTGTCCATATACGTTTCATCATCAAAACTGATTAATTCTCTATCGTTTAGTTTAATTTCATGCATCATAATCTACTAGCAAATAAATAGTTACATGCCCACTAGAAATTATCATAAGCTAGAATATCTTACTAATGTTTTGCAGATTAAAGCTTGATCAGCAAGCTCGACTCCTCTTCAAATACTCCACCTTAACCTACGTGTGAATCAAACACATGCTAAGCATGAAACTTAGTGAGGCATAAGATGAGAATATATAATACACAGTCTAATGCATGATACTTTCCAAAAACCTGATATTTATAAATAATTTTTTTTCATACTTCGTAATACCAGAATATAGCCCAAGGTAAAAATTAAGTACTTTAAAAGTACCATTCTTTATTGCTTGCAGACACAATAAAGTGTCGATAACTTTATGTTACACATTGAAGTGTCGATAACTTTATGTTACACATTGAAGTGTCGATAACTTTATGTTACACATTGAAGTGTCAATAACCTTATAATACTCTTCAAGTGTCATTAACTCGTAGAAAGCCTTATATGGTTGATGGTACCTTTAAACCAACTATCTAACTTATACGATTGATGGTGCCTTTAAACCAACTAACCAACTTATAAGGTTGATGGTGCCTTTAAACCAACTAACCAACTTATATGGTTGATGGTGCCTTTAAACTAACTAACCAACTTATATGACTGGTGATGCTTTTAAATCACCTAATCCATAATCGAATAATATATTTTAACATGTCCATAAGACAACTAATCATAACTTATTGCATTGTCAATAACTCGTAGACGTAATTGTGTCAGAAGCTGTAAGTCTCTAAGAGTATACCTCAATATTGTCTAACTTTATATTACATTACCAAGGACAACCTTAAAACCAATTCCTACAATTAAAGACAAGTAACACAATATCCATACATACATCACTTAAAACATTTTATATTAGAACAGTTCATACCCCAATATGCTTTATAATATTTATGGTATACTACCGTAATCTGTAAATCATTAAAATAAAGTACCATGCTAAAATCATATATGCACTCACATGGGCCATTTATTAGCTTGCCTCACTAAATTCTACTTGATTCCTTTCCTTTATAGAACCTTGAACCTTCCTTGATTCAGACTTGACTTCATTAATCACATGAATAAGATAAGATACTTGTTAGATTCAAATCTAACAATACTTTAACCATGCTGTCTAATATAATCATTCGATTATAAATCTCCAAATATTTTCCTTTCTTCCTTGTATTGTTCAAAAACTCATTATGGTCTCTAGTGGCCAATTTAAACTTCCAATAATTCTTCTGTGCTTACTAACTAACATTTAAACACAAAATGTTTCAAATTCCATTTCAAACTGATTGCGCTACCTTCAAAGATTCACTTATACCGGGAAGAATACATATCGGATCTTAATTTCCTTTATACTGGATAAACTAGATTCGATAACGGTTCTAAAAGTATAAGCCACATAAATTAATAAAATCTAAAAAAATTATGAAAATTCCCCGAACTCCCGTCACAGACTGTCCAGGCAGAAAACTGCTCTGTAAATATTTTGACCTTCATTCGATTAAAAAATCATATATTTTAACTCGGAACTCGAAATCAGTTTCCGTTTATTGGAAACGAAACTCGATGAACACATATTTACAACGGTATAAAATTCATCATCTAACCATTTTTGTAAAATTTATGGTGATTTTTCGAAGTCACTGCCAGAATTCAATCTTCTACACAGCCTTCCATAATAACTTCTAATTTATACTAACTTAACTTCTCTTCTTTTCCTCTTTTTCTTTATCAATCCAAAACAGTCCCTCACATTCCAAATATGTTCATTTTGGTACTAAAATACCAAAATAATCAAATTTGATCATAATCTCATCAATTCTAATGCTAGAATAAATTTCACAATAATTCCCTTATATTTTCAATTCTAACCGAATTGATCACTTGGAATAACAAAGAGAATTTAATCATTATAACATCAAAACAAGACTTATAACTTACCATTCATTCATTTTCATCCTTAATTCAATTCCCTAACCAAATTCCCAAAACTTAGGGTTAGGGTTTATGTTCTTGAACATAAAATAAATTCCAAGTCAAGCTTGTTTTCATGATTTACACAAATCCATCCTTAACCCTAACATGTTTCATGAAATTCCAACTTCTCTCTCTTCAAGAACATGAGTTATTCTTCATGTTACCATGCAATATTACTACCAAAATGTAACGAATCAAGCATAGAACAATTTATTCTAAAAGAACATACCTTGATTCTAACTTAATCCTTCCAAATCAAGGTTGAAATTTGAGTTTTCTTCTTTCTCTCCTTTTTCTCTAACTCACGGCAATGTTGGATAAAATGAACAATTTTTTGTTCAATTTTTATCTTAATAATATCTTAATTTTATCTAATTTGACCACTTGTCCATATTAAAATGAATATTAAATTCATTTTAATCAAATGTACTAATTTGCCCTCCAACTAAACTCATATTTACAAGTCTTCTTTAAAATTGCCACTCCATTAAATTTGAACCAATTTGGTTCCTTCACAGCCGGTCACTTCCAAAGAAAATCATAAAATTTGTATTCGATCCAATTATCCGGTAATCACCTAATACGATCTTCCATTGATCGAACTATCGAATCTAATCCAAAAATATCATATTTTCTCAAATTCATAAATATCATTTTATGATTTTCCATGGCTTATGGAACAATCTCTGAAATTGAAATTTCGAGTCAATATGATTTCCCGATATTCATTAAATACTCCTACTACGATTTTACCTTTATTGAGCTATCAAATTTATTCCAAAAATTCCATATTTCTATATTTGAGAAATAAACACTATCATCTCATAAAAACTTCCTTTCCCAAGAACTTAGACTGAATTTTTCTAGCCCAGTCTATTATTCCGATAATTATCGAAAACCCTCATAAAATAAAATTTCCCCTTGAAATCCTTTATCGTAAATCCATTCGAATATTCTTTACTCTTAGTGAGTCAAAAATATCGACCAAACACACTTTTATGAAACCTTCCTGAAGGTCACCCATCCTTATGATTCTCTGGCTTGAGCACGCTTAACAATTTCATTCGATCCAAATTTGATACCTTCTACTGCATCTTAATTCTTAAAACCGATATCAAGTTACTTATTTCGATCCGATTCACTCTTATACGGAATAAAATTACTTATTGGGGAAATTTACACTTTAGTCCCCAAACTTTTCTAAAGTTTATACTTTAACCCCAAAACTTCCTAAATTTACATTTGGTCACTAGCCAAAATTTGGGATATTACAGCATAATAGAGGTATGGGAGGTAGGCATCAGACGGGTTTTCAAGTAGTGATTCCACACCTTGGCTTTGGGCTTGAAGCGTCCACACTCTACACCCTTGCTTGCCAGATCTAACTATGTTCCACTAAAGCATAAGTCCTCAAGGACTTGTATGTCCGAGCATCAGCAGTTTCAGCAAAGGTAGTGTGCTGGTCCATCATATTCTTCAGCCCATAGAACTTGTTGATTATCACGACTATGAATTTAATTTGATCCCCCTGCACATAGACAGCTGACTAAGTAGGACTCGTGAGGTGGTAAAATTCCCTCACCAAGGGAACAAAAATATCACCCAAGTGTTGACAAAGGTTTCCCAGTTGTGTTTGGCAATGATATCCATAACTTCTTTGTCAAAACCTTCATCCCCTCCTGAAGGGAATTTCAGACCTTGCTCTAGAAAGACTTTGCGCTCTTTGATTAGTTGGAAGCGCTCATTGGCTCCGTCATCGAAGAACTTTTTTTATCTCAATGGTGGGTTGAGCTTGTGAACTACTAGATGCATCGGTAACACTCTTGTAGCCATGACTGTGAGGGGAGGTAGAGATTGTTGGAGCGTTTTGGGTTTTGGGAATAAGGGTCTGGTTCGATGGATTTTTGTTTTTTAGGGAAGATGAAGAAGCTGAGTTGAAAGAGGATAAAGGAGTAAAAAAAAGGGGTTATGAATTGGATGAGTTTAAGGGAAAGGTAACTGTCACAAGTAATTGGAGAGAGGGGGTTTATGCTACTGTTATAAGGTGTGGGGAAGAGGAGAGATGTAACGGGTTTTTTAATGCAAAGTAAAAAGGAGGAGAAAGGGTACAGAAGGGTAATGATGAGCTAAGGTTTTGGAATTGAAAAAAGAATAAAACTCCCTCCCTTTTAGCCTTTTTAAAACCTCTCCCCAAACCTAGGAAAAGTTTGGCTTTTTAACTTCCCTTAGTAGAAAAGAGACAAATCCTAACCCTAATTAGAAAGTTACATATTTCTTAAAGTAAACCCTAGCATACTAGCTGCAACCATGGGGCAAATCCGACAAATTCTAAAGAAGATAAAACAAAGGCATAAAGGAAATCAACTAAGGGACAAATAAAAGAAAACACATTTATTTATTAACACCGGAAACAGGAAAATCCTATAGAAAAATAGAAGGGGTAAGGGGGTTCAAACTCTTATAGATCATTTAGAAGCATGGAAGACTTGTCTTGAAGGATTGGGGCTCCAATGTAGACTTTCAATCTCTGACCATTAACCTTGAAGACAGTGTCATCATCAAGTTTCTTATTGTCCATAGCACCATGAGGGTAGACTTTATGCACCATAAAAGGGTTTGACCATCGCGATTTCAGCTTGCCAGGGAAGAACTTAAGTCGAGAGTTGTAGAGAAGAACTTGTTGGCCTTTAGAAAAATGTCGTGTCAAAAGATGTTTATCGTGCCACTTCTTGGTCTTCTCTTTGTATAGGCATGCGTTTTCATAAGCTTGGGCTCTGAACTCCTCCATCTCGTTCAGCTCCAATAGCCTTTTCTCTCCCATTAACTGGGCATCCATATTAAGCTTTTTGATTGCCCAGTAAGCTTTGTGTTCGAGCTCAACAGGAAGGTGGCATGCCTTTCCATAGACAAGCTTGAAGGGAGACATTCCCAAAGGTGTCTTGAAAGCTGTTCGACAAGCCCATAAGGCTTCATCAAGTCTTAGAGACTAATCTTTCCTCTTAGGATCAACCATCTTTTCCAATATCTGCCTGATTTCTCAATTTGAAATTTTGGCTTGGCCTTTGGTCTGAGGGTGGTATGCTGTAGAAATTGTGTGCCTCACTCCATACCTTTGCAATGCCTTAGCAATAAGTTTGTTGTCAAAGTGGATTCCTTCATCACTTATGATGGCTCTTGGGGCTTTAAACCTTGTGAAGATGTTCTTGTGAAATAACTTCAAAACAGTCTTAGAGTCATTCTTCGGTGTAGTTATTGCTTCAACCTATTTTGACACATACTCAACAGCTAATACGATGTAGAGATCTCCAAAATATGAAGGGAAGGGTCCCATGAAATCTATTACCCGTACATCAAAGAGCTGCACTTCCAAAATGCATTACAATGGCATTTCATGCCTTCGAGATATATTCCCCGTTCTTTGGCATCTGTCACATGCTTTTCCAAATCCATGTGCATCCTTGAAGAGTGTGGGCCAATAGAATCCTGATTGTAGGACCTTTGCAGTAGTCATATCTTCTCCGAAATGGCCTTCACATAAAGATGAATAGAAGTGGAATAGGATCTTCTTTTACTCCTCTTCGGGGACACATCTTCGAATCATTTGGTCGGCACATTGCTTGAACAAATAGGGCTCATCCCAAAAGTATAATTTCACATTATGCTTGAACTTTTTTCTTCCTTGACTATTCAAATTAGGAGGAAAAATACCACTAACGAGAAAGTTAACAATATCAGTATACCACGAGATTATTGTAGCATATAATATTTTCTCATCAGGAACTTCCTCCGTAATTTCTTGTAATATCCCATTATTTGATTAGTGACCAAAATTTAAAGAATCAAAAGTTAGTGGTTTTAGTTCAGTGACCAAAACGTAAAATTTTAAAGTTTGGTGACAAAAGTGAAAAGTTGACAAAAGTTCAAGGACCAACAAGGTAATTTTCCCATTAATTTTTTTATTCCATAAATAGATAGATCATCTAAGGGTGTGGATCGAATATAAAACTATGGCTTGATCTGATGTTTCTATTATTGGGAAATTTCGGTTAAAGTTTAAGTGTAATTCGGGTAATCGTATGAGCTCGAAATTTTATGAAAATTTGAAGGAAGTCTTAAAAAGACCCGAAGAGCATAGCATCGAAGTTTTGAATCGTTTTTAAATCAGTTTAGATTCGATTCTATTCAGTATTTTGTATAGGTTGTGGAATGGCATTTTTGAAAATAAATTATTTCATTAATGGCATTTTAGACATTTCACCTATACATTTTAATGAAAATTTATTATGGAAGAGGATAAAATATAGGAGTTGGCTTGTGATTGGTTATAACTAAGGGGTGAATAGTCATTTGACTATTTTAGAGATTTTTATTTTTATATAGCCAAATTAGAAGACATTTGGCATTAAAAATTAAAGATAGAAAAGACTAGAAATTTGATCATCTTTCTCCCAAGTAGCCGAGACCCCTAGCAAGGTAAGAGCAAAAATTTCAATTCAATTTTTGGCTTGATTTACTTGGTTTTTGGTTAGAGACATGAAATAAGAAATTGATCTCCTTTGAATTCTCTATCTTTTGACATAAGTTTTGCTTAGTTTCCAAATCTCTAAGCTGAGTTTGATGATTAGGGTGGTTGAAGAGCATGTTAAGATTTCATGTTTTAAGGCTTAATCAAGTTGGAAATGGTGTTGTAGTGTTGTTTAGATGCTTGAAATGATGAAAACTTCTTGATAAACCTATAGAGACCATTTCGGCAAAACGAATAATATTAGGGGAAATTTTGTAAAAATTATTTTGATGATGGATTTGATTAGAATGATGTTTTCTAAGTTGAATTATGTTGTTGGATTGAATAAAACATCATTTTAGGACCAATTTGTGAATTGCGTAAATTGGGTGAAATAAGTGAAAAATTGGAAAATATTCAAGAAGCATAGGTATGTGGTTTGCTATGATACAATGATCATTTTGGTATTAATATTTTTGAAAATGGAGATGAAATGTTGAAGTTTCCTTTTAGTTTATAAATCCTAAGAGAAAGAATTTAGGGTTTAAAGGGAGATTATCAAACTATTGGTTGTAATGTGTAATTTAAGATGAGATTAAAGTATTGGGAGCATGGTGGTTACAAACAAGTACTTGGTTGAAAATATTAATTTTTCCATATTGGTATGTACATGTATTAGTAAAGGTTGGACATGTACTTAAGGTTGCTTGTGTCATATATTTAATGTACAAACAGATAACAATCGAGTTCGAGTACAAACGAGTGAAGAAAGAAGATAGAAAGTGCAATCGAGCTTAGTGAGGCTAGTATAAATTATAACTTTGAAAGTGTCAAGGTGAGTGCAATGCATGCATAGCATGATTTTTATGTCATTCATTATATGATTGACATGTTAAAAATATGTCCATAATTGAGAATACATGCATGGATCACTACTTATCCATGGAATGTTATTTTACGTATAAATTGCTTAATATGTATATATGTTGCCATGTATGAGATAATGATTGATATAAAGCCCAAAGTATGAGATAGGAAATTAAAAGTATAGTTGGATATCTATAGAGTCATAAACAGCTGTATAAACATTTTAGCACTACCGGTAGAGTGCAATTTATTATAAGCACTTCAGGTAAAGTGCAAAATAATTAATAATTGTATACTCCGGTAAGTATAAAAAAAACACTTCGGTGTTAAGCACTTCCAGTAAAGTGCACCTAATATACTATACTCAAGTAAGTATAGGGGGATGACTCGCGTACCAAAAATTTCCTTAATTCAATACTTTGGCTAAATGAATTGAAAAACAGGTTAAAAAGGCTTGAAAGCTCGATGATGAATATGGCAACGGTATTGGTAAGAATCAAGGTTATTACCATGTAATATGTTACTATATATATATATATATATATATATATCATGTCATATATGTTAAAATGCATAAAATGGGAGGTGATCATATGCATTGTCACTATAATATATTGATACCTTTGTTAAATTGCATTTGAATTAAATGTTGTTGCCTCACTAAGTATATGCTTAGCGTATGATGACTTTCATGCGTAGGTTTTAAAGGAGCTTTAAGTGAAGAGTAGCCGACCATCACTTTCATATTTTTGGAGGTATATCTCCATACTCATGGTAATGTAATGACATCCATCCTTTCTTTTGGAAATGTACTAGATGGCATGTATAATTAGTGGGGTTGTAATAATTTATCACTAAATATGGTGGGTTAATAGTTGTTGAATATGGATGATGAACCTAGCAAGTCCTATTATGGTTATAAATGGTAATGGACTAAGTTTTTAGTAAATATGGATTCTAAGATAGAAAGTTTTAAAATCTGCCCATAAATGTATGCAAAAGCAGTGTGTTTGAAAAATCAGCATAAATTCCACAATTGGAATTATACAGTGAATATTATATGTATGAACTAAAAATTTTGTCTAGTTTCTTACAAAATTAACGGTGACTGATTTCAAACTGTATGTAAAAAGTTATGAATTTTTATTCGACGGAAGGTCAGAAAACATGGTAGCAGAATTTTTGGAATTCTGTGATGTGACGTGAATCTAAGGATTTATTTGAATTTTTGTGTAATGAATTTAGGCTAATAATTTATATGGTTAGAAATCTTAATGAATCTATTTTAATTATAAAATTTCAGAACGAATTTTCGATGTCTATAAAAAATTTATAAATTTTTAAGTAAAGGCAGTGCAGGCTGCCAATTTTCTATATTAAGAAAATATAAGGGTTTAATCTTTGTTAGTAACATCACTGACTCGTATTTGGTGATAAATACGGGAAAAGGGATGTTACACTTATTGGTATCAGAGCCTCAGGTTTAGTCGATTCTGGATAGAAATTGAATTTAAAAATGAGTGGGAATTGTATACATGTCACTAGGATGTCATAATTACTAATGATTATGTGCAGATACTCTAATGCCCTATAATTAGTAATGCTACTCTATATTAAGAAACTTGTTGAAAATGTGTTCTATTCAGATGTCAGACCATCAGGGTTCTATACATGCGTTTGAACAGGAGGTTCCTGTGCAGAGTGGAAGTAACAAAGTAAATCATAATGTATCTCAAGAGCAAAATCAAGGTCAGGCACCTGCACAAGGACATCAAAACATGCCAGTTCAGGATCGTGGACTGTTCCTGCATGCATTAGATGATATCTTAAATAGACCGAAACCAGTGTTTGTGCCAAGGGAGTTGAAGGCATCAGAGTTTCAAGGTGATTCTGATGTTGATTCGATGTCTGCGGACTTTTGGCTAAATGATATTAAAATTATGTTGGACTCTATCCGGTGTGATGATCAAGGACGACTGGAAGGTGTAACATCACTTCTGATGAGGCCTGCTCGAATTCGGTGGACCACAATTACTACTCAGATTCCTCGGTAACGAGTTACTTGGGAATTCTTTTTAAAAGAGTTCAGAACAAGTACATTGGTGATGTTTTTATCGAGGATATGAGGACTCAGTTTATGAATCTAAAGCAAGCAGGCAGATCGATATATGAGTATGAGTGTGAATTTAATAAGCTTAGTCGGTTTGCTATAGAGCTCTTTCTGATTGAGAAGCACAAAGTTAATAAATTTGTGGGAGGCCTAGATCCGGAGTATAAGAAATTCTTGGTTGCTCTTGATTTGTCTAAATTTCAAGTGGCGGTTAACCGAGCTAAAGGAATGGAAAGGGTGGAACAAGAAGAAGCTTCTGAGAAGAAAACACTGTCAATTAAGCGACCTGGAGGCCCCAGTGTTTTACCCTGGTCTAAACGGGGTAAAGGTTTTCAGCAGCAAGGATCAGTTGGGTCGATGTAGTCCGTAAAGAAGAATTCTTTTGCGGGTAAATCCAAGCAAGTCCACAATAAAACTAGTGGAAGTAAAGGTGGTGGACTTTGGAATAGACCTGAATGCAAGACTTAAGGAAGAAGACATCCTGGTCGATGTTGGTATGCACCGGAGACAGTGTGCTATCAATGTGGGAAGCCGAGTCATTTCAAACGAGCATGTCCAAAATTACATGAGAATCAATCGGTGGCTGCTTCTCAGAGAAATAAATGGAACCGAGGGTGGAATTACCATCAAGGTGCATCGAAAGTTGCATCAAATCTGAAAGGCAAAACTCCTACTCGTGTATATAATACCAAAACCACAGAGAGTAAAGATGATCCTGATGTGATATCAGGTATGCTTGAACTCTTTAATAGACCTATTTTTGCACTAATTGATCATGGTTCCACTCATTCATATATTAGTTCTAGAATCATAATAGAAAGAAACATTCCAGTAGAACTAATAAAGAGTGAGGTGCTAGCAACCAATCCGTTAGGCCAGGGTGCTAAGGTTAAGAGGATTTCCTATCAGTGTCCTATTAAAATTAAGAGTGTGGATTTCCCCGCTGACCTTATGGAATTACCATTTTGTGAGTTTGAAATAATATTGGGGATGGATTGGTTATTTATATATGATGATGTGGTGGAGTGCCGATTAAAAAGATTAATTTTAAAGGCACCAAATGGATCACGAATAATATTCATGGGGGAGAAGCCGAATCATCGTAGTGATGTTATTTCGGCTGTTGTTGCGAATGAAATGTTGATGGATGGTTGTGAAATAGATCCAACTCCCGAAATTGATACCTTGAAGAAGGGAGTGAAAATAGAAGATATACCTACGGTGAGAGAATTCCCAGATGTATTCCCAGAAGAATTACCGGGACTACCTCCAGATAGAGAGGTAGAATTTGGAATTGATGTGTTACTTGGTACAACACCCATATCGATGGCACAATATCGTATGGCACCTGCTGAACTCCGGGAACTCAAATCACAGCTACAAGAATTGCAGAATCGAGGTTTTATACAACCAAGCATATCACCATGGGGAGCACCTGTATTATTTGTAAAGAAGAAAGATGGATTGATGAGATTGTGTATCGATTATCATCAACTTAATAAAGTGACGATAAAGAATAAATATCCATTGCCAAGAATTGATGATCTCTTTGATCGATTAAAGGGGCCAACAGTGTTCTCTAAGATTGATATTCGATCGGGCTATCATCAATTGAAGATTAAAGAGCATGATATTCCAAAGATGGCTTTCAGGACTCGATATGGTCATTATGAATTCGTGGTGATGTCGTTTGGATTAACTAATGCCCCAGTAACATTAATGGATTTGATAAACCAAATTTTTTAGCCATACTTGGACCAGTTTGTAGTGGTATTCATAGACGATATCCTGGTTTATTCTAAAACCAAGGAGGATCATGATGTTCATCTCATAATAGTTCTTCAGATTTTGAGGGAGAATAAATTATATGCCAAATTATCTAAATGTGAGTTTTGGCTTTGTGAGGTGACATTTCTTGGATATATAGTATCGGCTGAAGGAATTCGGGTTGATCCTCAAAAAATTCAAGCTATCATGGAGTGGAAACCTCCTAAAAATGTTGCAGAGGTTAGAAGTTTTCTAAGATTGGTAGGATATTACCGCCGATTCGTGAAAGATTTCTCAATGATTGATGAACCTACTACCGATTCGTGAAAGCTTTGAAAGATTTCGTGAAATATTTCTTAATAATTGCTCAAGAAGAATGTACCTTTTATGTGGACTAAAGAATGCCAAGAAAACTTTGAAAGATGGAAGAAACTCTTGACAGAAGCTCTGGTGTTAGTTCAACCTGAATCGGGTAAGAATTTTGTGGTGTATAGTGATGCATCGCATAATGGTTTGGGTTGTGTAATTATGCAAGACGGGAAAGTGGTGGCTTATGCTTCTGGGCAGCTAAAAACTCATGAGAGGAATTATCCTACTCACGATTTGGAATTAGCTGCGGTTGTCTTTGCTTTAAAAATTTGGCGCCACTACTTATATGGTGGAAGATGTTATATATACACAGACCACAAAAGCCTGAAATATCTTTTAACGCAGAAGGAGTTGAATCTAAGACAAAGGCGATGGATTGAGCTAATGAAGGATTATGATGCAATTATTGATTATCACCCGGGAAAGGCTAATGTTGTGGTAGACGCACTTAGCCAAAATATGTTTTCAGCCTTGCGGATATTGAATACTCAATTATCAATATTTGATGATGGTGCTCTACTTGCTGAGCTGAACATCAGGTCTACTTTGATAGACAAAATAAAAGAATCACAAGAAACAAATGAAAATTGTTTAGAGAAAAAGAAGAAAGCTGAAAGGGGAAAATCTTTAGACTACGAAGTAAAGTCCAATGGATGTTTATATTATAAATAACGTGCTTATATTCCTGAAGATGATGAATTTAAAAAGGAAATTCTTACAGAAGCACATTATAGTCCTTTAACGATGCACCCAGGAGGAAATAAAATGTATCAGGATTTGAAGAGTCGTTTTTGGTGGCCAAAATGAAAAGAGCTATAACGAAATTTGTGTCTAAATGCTTAACTTGTCAGCAAGTTAAAGTAAAACATCAAGTGCCATCAGGTTTACTTCAACCAATTGCTATTCCATAATAGAAATGGGAAAAAGTGACTATGGACTTTGTAACCGGATTACCATTGACACCAAGTAGGAAAGACTCAATTTGGGTGATCGTGGATCGATTAACCAAATTAGCACATTTCTTGCCCGTCATAACATATTTCTCTTTGAATAAATATGCAGAGTTGTATATTCGGGACATTGTTAGATTACATGGAGTTCCTATTTCCATTGTGTCTGACAGAGATCCCAGGTTTACTTCTAGATTCTGGAAAGCACTACAGGAAGCATTGGGTACTCGATTACATTTTAGTACTACCTTCCACCTGCAAATTGATGGACAATCAGAGAGGACAATTTAGATTTTGGAAGTTATGCTAAGAGCGTGTGTCATTGAGTTTACAGGTTCATGGGAAAAGTACTTACCATTGGCTGAATTTGCGTATAACAACAGTTATCAGTCAAGTATTAAAATGGCACCGTATAAAGCTTTATATGGAAGAAAATGCCGGACACCGTTAAATTGGTTTGAGTTAGAAGACCGCAAGATTATCGGGCCTGACTTGATTCAAGAGGTAGAAGAAAAAGTGAGGATAATTCGAGATAATCTAAGGGCATCTTCTGATAGACAAAAATATTATTCAGATTTAAAAGGAAAAGATATTAAGTTTCAGGTAGGAGACAATGTATTTTTGAAAGTTTCACCATGGAAGAAAAGAATGAGATTCGGAAGAAAATGGAAGCTTAGTCCCAGATTCATTGGTCTGTATGAAATCTTGAAAAGAGTTGGACCGGTGGCATATCAATTGGCTTTACCACCAGAAATGAACAAGATTCATGATGTTTTTCATGTATCGATGCTTCGCAAATATAGGTCGGATCCTTCTCATGTCATTTCACCTGTGGAAGTTGAGATGCAACCTGATTTAACATTTGAAGAAGAACCGGTAAAGATTTTAGCTTATGGGGTGAAGAAATTGAGGAACAAATCGATTCCATTGGTTAATGTGCTCTGGAAAAACCACAAAGTGGAAGAAGCTACATGGGAAACTGAATAACGAATGAAAGAACAGTACCCGCATTTGTTTAATCCAAGTACGTTCTAAAAATTCGAGGATGAATTTTTTAGGGGGAGAGAATTGTAATATCCCATTATTTGATTAGTGACCAAAACGTAAAGAATCAAAAGTTAGTGGTTTTAGTTTAGTGACTAAAACGTAAAGTTTTAAAGTTTGGTGACAAAAGTGAGAAGTTCAAGGACCAACATGGTAATTTTCCCAATAATTATTTTTATTCCATAAATTGATAGATCATCTAAGGGTGTGGATCAAAAATAAAAACTATGGTTTGATCTAATGTTTCTATTATTGGGAAATTTAGGTTAAAGTTTAAGTGTAATTCGGGTAATCGTATGAGCTCGAAATTTTATTAAAATTTGAAGGAAGTCTTAAAAAGACTCGAAGAGCATAGCATCAAAGTTTTGAATCATTTTTAAATCAGTTTAGATTCGATTCTATTCAGTATTTTGTATAGGTGGTGGAATGAAATTTTTTAAAATAAATTATTTCATTAATGGCATTTTACACATTTCGCCTATACTTTTTAATGAAAATTTATTATGAAAGAGGATAAAATATAGGTGTTGGCTTGTGATTGGTTATAACTAAGGGGTGAAATAGTCATTTGACTATTTTAGAGATTTTTATTTTTATATAGCCAAATTAGAAGACATTTGGAATTAAAAATTAAAGATAGAAAAGACTAGAAATTTGATCATCTTTCTCCCAAGTAGCCGAGACCCCTAGCAAGGTAAGATAAAAAATTTCAATTCAATTTTTGGCTTGATTTACTTGGTTTTTTGTTAGAGACATGAAATAAGAAATTGATCTCCTTTGAATTCTCTATCTTTTGACATAAGTTTTGCTTAGTTTCCATATCTCTAAGCTGAGTTTGATGATTAGCGTGGTTGAAGAGCATGTTAAGATTTCATGTTTTAAGGCTTAATCAAGTTGGAATGATGTTGTAGTGTTGTTTAGATGCTTGAAATGATGAAAACTTCTTGAAAAACCTATAGGGACCATTCCGGCAAAATGAATAATATTAGGGGAAATTTTGTAAAAATTATTTTGATGATGGATTTGATTAGAATGATGTTTTCTAAGTTAAATTATGTTGTTGGATTGAAGAAAACATCATTGTAGGACCAATTTGTGAATTGTGTAAATTGGGTGAAATAACTGAAAAATTGGAAAATATTCAAGAAGCATGGGCATGTGGTTTGCTATGATACAATGATCATTTTAGTATTAATATGTTTGAAAATGGAGATGAAATGTGGAATTTTCCAAGTTTTAGTTTATAAACCCTAAGAGAAAGAATTTAGGGCTTAAAGGGAGATTATCAAACTATTGGTTGTAATGTGTAATTTGAGATGAGATTAATGTATTGGGAGCATGGTGGTTACAAACAAGTACTTGGTTGAAAATATTAATTTTTCCATATTGGTATGTACATGTATTAGTAAAGGTTGGACATGTACTTAAGGTTGCTTGTGTCATGTATTTAATGTACAAATAGATAACAATCGAGTTCGAGTACAAACGAGTGAAGAAAGAAGATAGAAAGTGCAATCGAGCTTAGTGAGGCTAGTATAAATTATAACTTTGAAAGTGTCAAGGTGAGTGCAATGCATGCATAGCATGATTTTTATGTCATCCATTATATAATTGACATGTTAAAAATATGTCCAGAATTGAGAATACATGCATGGATCACTACTTATCCATGGAATGTTATTTTACGTATGAATTGCTTAATATGTATATATGTTCCCATGTATGAGATTATGATTGATATAAAGCCCAAAGTATGAGATAGGAAATTAAAAGTATAGTTGGATATCCATATAGTCATAAACAGCTGTATAAACATTTTAGCACTCCGGTAGAGTGCAATTTATTATAAGCACTTCAGGTAAAGTGCAAAATAATTAATAATTGTATACTCCGGTAAGTATGCAAAAACACTTCGGTGTTAAGCACTTCCAGTAAAGTGAACCTAATATACTATACTCAAGTAAGTATAAGGGATGTCTCGCGTACCAAAAATTCCTTAATTCAATACTTGGGCTAAATGAATTGAAAACAGGTTAAAAAGGCTTGAAGGCTCGATGATTAATATGGCAATGGTATTGGTAAGAATCAAGGTTATTACCATGTAATATGTTACTATATATATCATGTCATATATGTTAAAATGCATAAAATGGGAGGTGATCATATGCATTGTCCCTATAATATATTGATACCTATGTTAAATTGCATTTGAATTAAATGTCGTTGCCTCACTAAGTATATGCTTAGCGTATGATGACTTTCATGCATAGGTTTTAAAGGAGCTTCGAGTGAAGAGTAGCGGAGCATCACTTTCATGTTTTGGGAGGTATATCTCCATACTCATAGTAATGTAATGACAGCCACCCTTTTCTTTTGGAAATGTACTAGATGGCATGTATAATTAGTGGGGTTGTAATAACTTATCACTAAATAAGGTGGGTTAATAGTTTTTGAATATGGATGATGAACCTAGTAAGTCCTATTATGGTTATAAATGGTAATGGACTAAGTTTTTAGTAAATATGGATTCTAAGATAGAAGGTTTAAAAATCTGCCCAGAAATGTATGCAAAAGCAGTGTATTCGAAAAATCAGCATAAATTCCACAACTGGAATTAGACAGTGAATCTTATATGTATGAACTAAAAAATTTGTCTAGTTTCTTACAAAATTAACGGTAACTGATTTCGAGTTGTATGTAAAACGTTAGGAATTTTTATTCGACGGAAGGTCAGAAAACATGCTAACAAAATTTTTGAAATTCTGGGATGTGACGTGAATCTAAGTACTTATTTGAATTTTTGTGTAATGAATTTAGACTAATAATTTATATGGTTAGAAATCTTAATGAATCTAGTTTAATTAGAAAATTTCGGAACTAATTTTCGATGTCTATAAAAAAAATTATAAATTTTTAAGTAAAGGCAGTGCAGGCTGCTAATTTTTTATATTAAAAATATAAGGGTTTAATCTTTGTTAGTAACATCACTGACTCGTATTTGGTGATAAATACGGGAAAGGGATGTTACATTTCTAGTTTATTATTGCTTTCATTCTTGTTCTCTATCCTAGAAAGATGGTTAGCAACCTGATTCTCACAACCTTTTCTATCTTTAACTTCTAAGTCAAACTCTTGCAAAAGAAGTATCTATCTAATAAGTCTAGGTTGATCATCATTTTTATTCATTATGTACTTAATAGCATAATGATCGGTATGCACAATGACCTTAGTGCCTATCAAGTATACTCTAAACTTATCAAAAGCAAACACAACAGCCAATAGTTCTTTTTCAGTGGTTGTGTAATTAACTTGGGCGTCATTCAAAGTTCGGCTAGCATAATAAATAACATGGAAAAGTTTATCTCGAAATTGTCCAAGTGATGCCCCCACTGCATAGTCACTAGCATCACACATCAATTCGAATGGTGAGGCCAATCTAGGGGAACAACTACACGTGCTGAGATAAGCTTCTCCTTGAGTTCCTTAAACGTGCTGTAGCATTCCTCATCAAATATGAAGGGTTGGTTTTGCTATAAAAAAGTGCGTAATGGCTTGGAGATTTTGGAAAAATCCTTGATAAACCTCATATAGAAGCCAGCATATCCCAAGAAACTCTGAATTCCCTTCACAGTGGTGGGAGGTGGTAGTTTCTCGATCACTTCAACCTTAGCCTTATCCACCTCTATCCTTTTTGCAAGATTCTGTGGCCTAGAATGGTCCCTTTAGCCACCATGAAATGGAACTTCTCCCAATTGAGCACTAAATCCACTTCTTCGCATCTCTTGAGTATCTTGACCAAGTTGCCTAAGCACGATTCAAATGTATCTCTAGAGACTAAAAAATCATCCATGAAGATCTCTAAAAATCCTTCAACCATGTCGGAAAATGGCCAACATGCACCTTTGAAAAGTGGCTGGAGTATTGCAAAGCCCAAAGGTCATCATTCAAAATACGTAGGTACCATAAGGACATGTGAAAGTTGTCCTTTCTTGGTCCTCTAGTGTTATAGCAATCTAGTTGTACCCTAAATAAATATCCATCGCGGAAACAATAAAAGGATTTTCCCACCAATCAATCTAGCATTTGATCAATGAATGGGAGGGGAATGGTCCTTCTTGGTTGCCTTGTTGAGCTTCCGATAGTCCATGAAAATTCTCCACTTCGTGACGGTCCGTGTTGGTAAGAGTTCATTATCCTCGTTGCTCACTACAGTCATGCCTCCCTTCTTTGGTACACATTGCACCGAGCTAACCCATGAACTATTAGATATTGGGTAGATAACTCCCGCATCAAGCCAGTTAATTATCTCCTTCATCACCACCTTCTTTATGAATGGGTTAAACCTTCTTTAGGGTTCAACAGAATTGTTGTGACAATCATCAAACAAAATTGTGTGCATACAAATAGTAGGGCTTATGCCCTTCAAATCATCCATAGTCCACCCTAGGGCTTTCGTATATTGATATAGCATATTTATCAAACTACATTCTTTCTTAGATGTAAGACTAGAAGAAATTATCACAGGAAATGTCTCGTTGCTACCCAAATAAGCATATTTAAGGTGCGAAGGTAATGGCTTCAATTCTAATGTGGGTTCATGCTCAAGTGAGGGCTTAGAAGGGATAAATTTAGCAAAATCCAAAGGTTCATAATGCGTACATGGTCTAGAAATGAGCAAGCTAGACTGTTGCACCTTCAATGGGAACTCCTCAAGCTTCTCGTTGTCATCTTCTTTGAGCTTTACATAGTCTTCAATTTGCACGAAATTGTTGTAGCATAATTCTGCAGCTTCCTCTTCTACCATAGCATCCATGTGATCACACTCCTCATGTTCATCCACATATTTGAGGGTGTTGAATACATTTATAGTCACTTTTTGATCAGCCACTCTCATGGTGAACTCACCCTTATCACAGTTGATCAAGAATTGGGCGGTTTCTAGGAAAGTTCGCCCCAAAATAATGGGTGCTTTGTCATCGACTTCGCAAACAAGAATAAGGAAGTTAGCTGGGAAGAAAAATTTGCCCACCTTGACCATAACATCTGCTATCTTTCCTTCCGAACAAACATGAGATCGGTCTGCTAGTTGTAAAATTACTGTGGTAGGTCGTGCATCTCCCATTCTAAGCTTCATAAAGACTGATTTAGGCATTAGATTGACACTAGACCCAAGGTCACACAAAGCTCTCCCTACATAATTATTTCCTATGGAACATGGAATGATAAAATTACCCGAATCACTCTTTTTAGGTGGCAAATTCTTCAGCACAGAATAACACTATTTTACTGTAGCAACAGTCTCATACTTCTCAACCTTCTTTTTCTTGGTAACAATATCCTTGAGAAACTTAGCATATGTGGGCATTTGATCAATGGCCTCCAGAAATGGGACATTGAGATATAGCTGGTCAAGAATATCGACAAATTTCATGAACTGGAAGTTGACTTTTTGCTTCTTCAATCTTTGAGGGAAGGGTGGTGGGGGTTTGACTCATTCCTCTATTGGTGGGGGTTTATCTTTTTCTGTAGCAATATTCTATCCTCCATCAGCAGGTTTATTTACTGAACCCTCATTCTCATCATTTTCAAGAGTTGAATCCTCTTGCAAATTTGGTTCATTAACCATAGATTTAGGGTTGGGGTTTTCTATTTTCTTCCCCCCAAACTTATCATCTTTGTTAAGTTGGGTGCCACTCCTTAAGTGAGTGCACTACACTCCCCCTTGCCATGATTTTTAGTGACTTCAGTGTCACTAGGCATAGTACCCTAAGCTCGAGCTTGCGCGATTTGTCCTACTTGGGTTTCCAAAGCTCTCAAAGATGAGTTGTGACTTTGTAGCAGTGCACCTTGACTCTTAATAGATGTTGCATGGTCTTGAAATAATGCCTTACTGGTTTTCATAAAGTCTTGGAAAGTAGCTTCTAAGAAATTGTTGTTCGATGATGAGGCTGAACCCTTGTTGTCATTTTGCCAAGGCATATTTTGCTGGAAACCTAAGGGCTCAGTCTGATTATGTTGTTGATTCAAAGTGCCAGCATTGTGGGTTCCTTGATTCCCCCAAGAAAGATTAGGATGTTGATCTCATCTTAGGTTATAAGTGTTTGAGTAGGGGTTGTCGTTGTTCCTATTAAAGTTCCCCACATAGTTGGTAGACTCGTGGTTCTCGGGGCACTCGCTTACATGATGGTTCCTATCACTACGAACACAAGTGGTTTCCACCTTCACTTCCTTCACTTTACTAGGATGTTGGAGATTCTTTAACATAGTGGTAATTGCTGACAATTGAAAATAAATGCAATAGCAAGAGGGAACAGGTTGAGAAATGATGTAGCAAACAAATGTAATGAAAACTAGGTTAAACTAAAGATACTTTAAATGTTCTCTCACATGCGTGAAACTCTCAAATGGGATAACAGGCAGGGCTTGTCAAGGACTCATATGCCTAAGCCTCAAGAATGTTTATCACTAACCAGCTTATAACATGCTCGACAGAGTTTACTTAGGTGTTTCTAAACTATCTCTAGCAAGAAACCTGACAGCAAGAATGCTATGGCAATACCGCTCAGCATGAACCCTAGCAAGCCACTATCCTTGAAGTTATACTCTTTTTAGCCGCTGAGACTCTGTCCTTATCTCTAACATGAGTTAGGGTTTTGCCTCTCAGTATCAAGCCCCATTGTCCACGTAGATCTAAGCCTAACTCTCTCGACCATTAAGGTATCAAACACCTAAGCAAGGGCTAACTCTCAAAAGCTCTTACAAGCTTATGGCAAATAAACAATGGACAAAGCATGTAGGATCTGAAAAGAAAAACAAACATCCTTTAAAAACTTAAAACATAAACATCCAACAACAGCCCTAGCCACTTATAGTTAGTTTATGGCTGGGCAAATATCATCCATCATCATTCGTTTTAAACAAACCATCAAAATAAAGAAATGAAACAACAAGAGCAACAAGAGAGAGGGAAACTCCCAAGCTTCTTTGGACTGCTGTGAGCCACTCTAAGCTCGTTGCTTCTCTTAAAGGCCAGCAAGATCACCCCTTGAAGCTTCAACAATGGAGGATACCATGGTGAGGAAGATGAAGGAAAGTAGCCGCCTTTTTCCTCTCTTTCTTAGCTCACCAAATACCTTTTTCCAGCTCTCTTTAATGTGGGCGTCCTTTTCCTTATATAGTGAGGACTACAAGGGTTTTGTACCCTTAATTCCTAAGGAATATTCCCTTCACATGTGGGGGCACAGCTGACTAGTGGTATCATGTATGGGGGCTGCAGAATATCTTTGTTCTTTTTTCCTTTAGTGCTCCCAGAAATGCCACCCAAAATGCTATGGCATTTTTCCCTTTTCTCCTACAATGCTCCTCAACTTTCCTGCACATCGCCACACCAAAAAAACCTCTCCCAAGCATCACCAATTCATAAATAAAAAGAAATAACAAAACAAACAGCACCAAATGCATAAACATAAACTAAATGCAACTATATGTAATGAAATGAGATGAAATAGGCTTGAATTTACACAATAACCTAAGTAAAGGGGCATGAAATATATACCTTTTGCAAGGTTAACACAATTCCATGCATGGCCTTGTCAAAGTCAGCTTGCTCCTCAACTTTGAGTATATTGATGCAACATATATCAGGCAAACTTTCTTTAATTGCGGCTTCTTTAGTGTCCACAAGCTGGCATACTTCATAGTCATCTGCGTACCTGAGTGTGCTGAATATGTTGAATGTGATCTTTTGTTTGACCATCTTCATAGTGAATTCACCTTTTTCACAATCGATCATAATACGCCCAATGGCTAGGACTGGTCTCCCCAGAATGATGGGAGCATTTTCATCAACTTCGCAGTCAAGGGTGATAAAGTTCGCCAAAAAGATAAACTTATCTACCCTAACTAACACGTCCCCAATTCTGCCATCGAGTCAGATTTGAGATCGATCAACCAATTGAAGGATTACCAATGTAGGCTTTGCTTTTCCCATCCCTAATCTCTTGAACACAGATTCCGACATCAATTTCACACTTGCACCGAGATCACATAAGGCACAGCCAGAGTAGTTGTGGCCTATTGAGCATGTAATGGTAAAGCTTCTAGGGTCCTTCTTATTGGTTGGCAAATCACTAGCATAGCCACATGCTCGCCCGTAGTCATAACAGTTTCAACCTCACTCACCTTCCTTTTCTTTGTCATGATTTCCTTTAGAAACTTTGCATAGATAAGCATTTGATCAATGGCCTCCAAAAGTTGGACATTGATGTGCAACTGTTTGAGCATCTCTAAAAAAATTTGGTACTGTACATCTTGTTTCTGATCTTGCAATCGATGTGGGAATAGAGATGGTGGTCTAGGCTCATCAGGTGGCTTACTAGATGCAAGTGCATCTTTTGCTTTATCTTTCTTACCTTTAGTAACAAGGTTACTCATTGTATCAAACATAGGGGTTGCGCCTTTGGTGCAGTAGCATCAACAAATGGCTTGCTTGGGGTAGACTCCACTAGAGAGCTTCCCCTAAACTTGGCTTTTGTCCTCAGTTGTGTACCACTAAGTAGAGTGATGGCATTTCATTGCTCTGGATTAAAGGCCATAGTGATTTTAGTATCACTAGGTAAACCATTAGGTGGTCTTGTTTTCAGCATTTGGGCAATATGCCCAACTTGCGTCTCTAAAGATTGTATGGAGGTGGTGTTGTTTTGCATGATCGATTGCTGGTTTTGCAATAGGGTAGCCTATGCTGTGAGCATGTCATTGTGATTCTTCAAGTGGGCTGCTTGATCTTGCAAAATGACACAGGCAGTGTCCATAAAATTTTGATAAGAATTATCAAAAGAGTTGGAGTTAGAAGCTCCATGGTTCTACCTCTGAGTTTTTAGCTGGAATCTAGGAGGTTCACTTGTGTTGGCATTTTGTTGTGCTCGTGAATTACCTTTGTTTCCTCCCAACCAAAATTTGGACATTGCTTACACCCTAGATTGCAGGTGTTAGAGTAAGGATTGTTGTTGCGATTTATGTTCCCTACATAGCATCGAGATTTTAGTTGTTGACAACATTCACTCGAATGATGATCCCCATCACAGTGTTCACATGTGTATTATATCACCTTAGCCTCTCGAACATTGGATTGTCCTTGCATGTTCTTGAGCAAGATATTGATGGTAAAGAGATAAGCTGCTAAAGTTAGAGAATCATCCAATTGGAGTGCTTCAACTGCTTTAGGTCCAGGCTTCAATCTCTCTCGTGGGAACTAGTAGTCTGTGTTGGCTATCTGTCAAGTGTCTTGAAAGCCTCGTCAGGTTCTCTATCAAGCAAAGTACCATTAGCAAATGAGTCGATCATCATCCTTGTTGGTGTATTGACGCCATTATAGAACGTCATGACTTGTAGCCAGTCTAAAAATCCAAGAATCGAGCACTTCGAAGCATATCTTTGTATCTATCCCATGCTTCATAAATGGATTCATCATTGTTGTTGGAAAAAGATGACATCACTTCTCTTTTGGTTGTGCACATTTAGTGGATCATGTCGGTACAGAAAATTGTTGGACAAGTTGTCCCGGGATGGAATAGATCCTACATAACAAGTCTTCAACCATGCTCTGGATCGATCTCGTAAAGAGAAGGGGAATAGCTTGAACCGCTATGCATCGGTAGGGATATTTGGTTTTTTAAAACAATCACAAACTTCCAAGAAGGCTTGAATATGCTCTCGAGAATCCTCTATTGCTGATCCTCAAAATTACCGAATATTGTTGAGCATGTTGAACATAACTGGCTTTAGCTCAAAGTGGGTTGTCCCTAGATTATGCACAACAATCGGTGGATTGGGGTTGTTGATAACATGCTCAATGATGTCTTGTATATGTCTTCTGGGCTTGGTTGGTAGTGGATCCTCCTGGCCATTATTTCCCGCTCCAACTTCCTATCTATCCACTGGGTGTATACCTTGGTTACGCACGTTCTCAGGATTATCCTCTGGTGGGTCCATATTCTTGCTCCCTCATAGTAGTCATTGAAAATTTTCTTTCATTCCCTGGATTATATGGTAGAATAGGCTCTGAGCTGGACCTTCTGGTCATGCACTGGAACATACCTGAGAATAAAAACAAAAATTAAATAAAATAAAAATAAAAGTCATAAGCATAATTACAACGTAATTATTAATTAGCAATCCTCAGCAACGGCGCCAAAAATTTGATGATTGTCGAATAGTGATGCACTTTAGAGCAAGTATACTCGTCGTATAAAGTAAAAAAGTGATGAGTAGAGTGTTGAACCCACAAGGCATGGATCAATAACTACAAAGTTATCAAACTTAAGAATGTGTTTGCAAGTATTGGTGATTGATGGTTTGATTAAAACTAAAAAAACTAATCTAAAGATAGCTATGATTAAGACAAACAACTGTAACGACTTAACAAATAATTATGGAGGTATGGATTATTGCTAAAGGTATATGCTTGATTACCTAAGTCAATGCTATAGCAATTAGCAATACATGTATGCGTAAACCATTAGATTCATTATCTACTCAAAAGGATTTTCTAATGAACCTCTAACTCTTTCGATGACTAGAAGTTAATAACATTGTGGTTAAGGTGATACATGTTTGCGTTAACCCTAACTACTCTATAATTTGTTTAAGAACTCCCATTTAGTCGTTAAAACCCTAAACTTATGTCTAAGCTGGACTAAGACTAAGTTAACAACTTAGCCCTATTGTTCACGTTTGTATAACCTAACTATCTTGATATTAAGCCACAAATCAATAGTTACCAGGCCTTTCTCGATTGCTCTTACAATTAACTACACATGTAGAACGATGAACAGAATAGATAAAGAGGAAACAACTAAAGCATTAAAATAAAGTAATCAAAACATAAAATCCTGGGACGTAATAATCCCAACTAAAGTATTTAGTTCATGTTTGAGCCTAAAAAATCTATAATTAAAAGTATAAAGTATGATAGTTTATCAAGCAAGGAAAAGAAAAGAGTCAGCATCCTCGACAAACTCCCTCAGTATCGTCCAACAATGCTGCATGTCTCTTCCCCGCCAGCCCCTCTCGATGGCATCGTTCATTGAGGAGAATCGTCCAGCTTTGCCCTTGTGGTTCTCCACAAGCTTTGGACTAGGACTGTCATCTATATCGCACTCCCCCTTGAAGAAGCATCCAAGTCTTACTTATATAGGCGGTGAAACTAGGGTTTTAGTACCCTAAAGTATGTGTGGCTTCATTAAACAAAAGCCATTTGTTTCCTGCTTCATTTAATGCTACATATCTGGGAGAAAGTCCACGTAGGTAGAAACAGATTTATCCCCATCTCTTTATGCCTCGTCAACTCTATCTGCTCCTCTCCTGCTCCAACAATCCACAGTATCTTGCAAATGCACCACAACACACCACCTTTCCCGTGAAAAGCACCAAGTATATAATAATTAAGGCACAGACGGTGTAACTCACTATCTACATGCAAATATGTACAATCTAACCTAAATGCAACCTATATGAGCTTAAAAACATGAAAAAGACAAAGATTAAGGGCACATAAAATAGATCGATTAAGCACTCGTCAAATACCCCCAAACTTGAATTGTTGCTTCTCCTCAAGCGATGCAAAATGGAAGCAAGAAAAATAAAAATAGAAAAGAAGAACAGTAAATAGACCCTAAGTCCTAATGTTCCACTAGGCTACGATTACAGTGATTCCAAGTTATGATGCAGCGGTAATTTATTCCTCATCTATGTTGATGAGAAGCAAATGCATTAGAGCTTACATTTTTATTCAAAAGATCAAACCTACTGTAGATGCAGTGTGTGTTAAGTTACATGCATTCATTACTTGATAGACTTAGAGAAGCTTAAGGGTTGCTTTCTTTTTCTACTTCAGCATATTGTTTTCCTTTTTCAACATAATTTTACTCCTTGTTTTTTAAGTTTGAAAATTGTATCATTGGGGCTTCAGCTTATCACGTAACCCTTCAGTACCTGAAGATGAAGTGAGGCAAACAGCCCATCCCCGAGCCCTATGAGCAATGTCATCCTGTGAAGATTTTTATTCACTCTTTGCTAGTACTATCATTCCTACCAGGGATAGTTAAATGGAGCAAACACAACTCGCCTAATGTACTAAGATAGCAAGATACATAGAAGAGTGTCTCTCAACAGTTTTGTTTAAATTATCAAGTCTTAATTTTTTTGTTTTTTCAGGGAGTTTTTAAGCCTTTGTTTTGCTACATTGACCATTTAAGTTCATTCTCTTTTATTCATGTTTTGGCATTAGAAAGTGGGCCTAGAGAATCCCTAAGGTTTTTTAAGTCTTTAGATTGCATGCAACATATGATTTTTAAGGGCTACAGCAAATTTATCATTAAGTTTAAAACCTAAAGCTCTTAAAACCTTGCAAAGCATCAATATAGATTCATCATAGGAAGTCATAAATTTTTATTAAATTTTACCTAAATTTAAACCAATATATATATATTGGTATGTACTCCCCCAAACTTGAGAAGAGCATTTTTCCCAATGCAAAATAAAAGAAAAGGAAAAACGGATCAAGGAAAAAATGCAAATGAAACTAAACTAGACTAAAAAATTAAATAAAATAAAAGAAAGGATTAAGAGCATTGTCCTCGTGAAAAGCACCAATATATATAACAATTAAACTAAATGGAAACTAAACTAAACTAAACTTGAGAAGGGTATGTACCCTCCCAAACTTGAGAAGAGCATTGTCCCCGTGAAAAACATCAAGATATATAACAATTAAAGCACAGAGATGTAACTCCCTATCTACATGCAAATATGTACAATTTAACTTAAATGCAACCTATATGAGCTTAAAAACATGCAAAAGAAAAGGATTAAGGACACATAAAACAGATCAATTAAGCATTCGTCAGTCCTATAGAGTGATGAAGTCTGACAGAAAGTTTTGAAAATAGAAGACAAACTCGATGCAATGCTGAGTAAACTGGGAGTAGTTGTATCCACTTCCAACCATGGATCTGGCACAAAACTTATTTTATGCCTATGTGAAGACATGGCACAAGTCTGCACTTATTGCAATGAGTAGAGTCACTCTAGTTGATCTGCCAGAATTCCTTGTTTTCCCTCCAATCATCCACAGTTATGATTTCTCCTTCAATGCTACTACCAAAGATGTCCCAACAAAGTTAATGAATTACCCTGACAATGTCAGCGAAGCTGGTAACCCACCATGAGAAGATGGATTGAGTAAGATCATCAGGGATTGTTTTTTTCGGTTTGAACATCCCTACGGATGTTGATGTTATCCCTATTGTTGATGAGGATGATGAAGATGTTGTTGAGGACATTGCTGAAGATGAAGATGATAGTTTTGATGCTGAAATGACCGCCATCAAGAAAATTGTTGAGAAAGATTTGGGTGCACCCAAGAGTGTGGATGCAACCCCAAAAGGACATGAGTTTAAGCTAGCTACAGCGAGATCGGCAGAAGTTGCACCCACACCTGATGAACAAGATGAGAACTCTCTTACAATGATCCTATACAAGGCACCACCACATTTCATCTTATCTGATGATGCAACTGGTGATGCTGAAATGGAAGAGGGGCCTAAGAAGGAAGATGAAGCTGAACACGATGAAGAAGAAATTCCTCTGACCAAGAAAAAAATAAAAAAAAATGTTCCAAGTCCAAGGAAAAGAGCGAAAAAAAAGAAAAGAAAAGAATAGGAGAAAAAAAGAAAAAGAGACGCTCCACCTCTTTCTCCCATGAGCCAGAGAATTGAGTTAGTTTGTTTTTAGTTTTTATAGACATGCATTTCATGTAGTGTAACTTCATTTTTTATTCTTGTATTGTCATTGCATTTGCATTGTCATTGTAACATCATGTAGTTGTAATTGCATTGCATTCATCATTATAAATGTATTCTATTATTGCATTTTTTGTCATTATATTTTGTCATTGCATTCCTTCATTCCATTCTATTTTCTTCTGCATCGGGGACAATGCAACCTTTAAGTTTGGGGGTATACTCCAAAGAGTTGAAATGCACCCCCACTGCAAAATTTTCAAGAAAACTTTTTTTCTATGCAACTGTAAGGTTCCCTTTGTTTTGAAAATTCTTTTGCTACCATTCGATGTGTAAAGCTTGAATTGTTATAATCACTAATAAGTTTGTTGGATATACATGATAGATAATTGCATCTCTTAGATCTACATTAATTTATCTGTTGGTTTGATTAGAGAATATCTTATATCATTCCTTTGACTTTTGATGACTTTCTCATGTTGCAGTATGTATGATATATATCTACGTATTTATATTTTATTAAGTATAAATAAAAGGCATTCCAATGTGAGAGCAAGAAAATAAATAAAGTAGCTTTAAGGGGGAACACTCTTCTGCATGTGTTAGAAAAATGAATATGGCCAAAGACTGTCGATGCATAGTGTGTGTCGTTACAATGAAGTACTTCCTGGAGGTTCGTTGTGCAACAACTTACTTCTCAGGGTCTAGGGTGTATTTATTGCTCGATATCCCTTGCTACATATATAAAAAAGAAAAAAATATGAAAATGTATATTTGTTATTACGTGTGGAACTAGATAAATGCTGATAGGAGGAATGAATCTAAGATATTAGGGATGATATTAGGTGTTCTTGAATTGATAGCTTATCTATTGATTTGGAGTTGTTTATGCATTTATATCTCTTGTTGATGAATATGATCGTTACCCTCGAAAAAATATTCCGGCCACGATAAAGATGAGTTTTCTATCACACTTTTCAGATTTTAGTTCATTTTGATTCAGTAACTATAATATTTTAGTGTTTTTTGCAGGTAATTAAAAGCACGAACGGATTATACCTTTCAATGGTGAAAACGGTGATCGGTGTTCCTTTTCCCGTGACTGTTCGTGGCTCCAACTATTTCTCGGCAATGCTCTGGCGACAATTTCTCTTCCCGATGGTGACTCGAGTTCCTAGCGACTCTATATCCAATGACTGATCAGATTTCAAGGTAATACTCTCTCTCCTCTTTTATTATTATTTAATAGGGCTATTATTATTTTAATGATTGTGATTAATTTTTAATGGTGACTAATTAATTCTGACACTCTCTCTCTCTTGCATGTATTTATAGTGGGTGGAATGTGACATATAAGATGATGTCACATGAGTGATGTCACTCCATAGATGGCTCCATCTAAGGGGAAACCAAACCATAATCCGTGGCCACTCTTTCAGACCAATTAGAGGTTGTCACGTGGCGTTCCTTGGGCAGAAAAAAATGATTTTGGGTCAAATTTGTGTTTCTTGGGCTATATCCTAATGGATTTTAGGTGGGAAGACATGAACTTTTGGTCTAGTTGTGTTTGTTTGGAGAGTTTACCCGAAAATGGGTTGTAACCAACTTAATATTGGGCCTTGCATTTGTAAATGGGCTTCTAATATTTAGAAGTGTAAAATGAACATTGGAATGGACTTTTATTATATTTGTGGGTTTTATTATTTATTTATTTTTGGTCTTATTTATATATAGTATTTACATACATATACCTAAGTAAAATTAGGGTATTACAAAAGAAAATGAGAGAAACTTAGAAATGTCTTTCTTACCCTTTAAAAAATTATAATTGTCAACTTCCTTTTGTTAAAAACAAAAGGGAAAAGATATTTCTTTTATTTGATCTAATAATTCCCTTAAAATATTATTTTAGTTCCTTTTTACAAAATTTCCATTATTAATATTTTACAATATTTTGCAAAATAGTCACCATTTAATTAATATTAAAACAACTAATTTAAAATTACCCAAACTCAATTTTACCCTTTATTAAACTCATTAAATATATTCTTCACAAATAATAGTCACGATAAATTTATCGGAAATCAATTTAAATACCCAAATTATTTTCTAGAATTAATTAATTAGCTAAAGCCTAACTAGAAATTTCAACTCGATTCCGATAATTCATCTGAACCTTCTAGCCTATTTTTCGAGGTGTTACAACTTTCCTCTTCAAAAACAAATTTCATCCTCGAAATTTATGCAAAGGGAACAAAAAAATACAAACCTTACTTCATCCAATAACTTCCTCAATTACACTTACGTCGCATAACTCCCACAAATACAATTGGCTCAAAGAACAATACCTAGTTGCTGGAAACTTAAACAGAACATCCCTTACCAATGGTAGAACCAACAATTCTCAACTTTCTCTTTACGGAGATAAGCAAAAGGGTCAAACAAACCTCACCACAAAATGTAGGCAAATCATCAATTACACATTTGAGCTCAAAACCATTCTAACACAAATGTCAGAAGACTTGATTCAACATACCATTATGAACTATTCTCTACAACCTCCATCCATAGAGAAACTCCAAGAAACACCCGAACACCCATATGATATTCAGTTTCTCGTAGTCTCAATCAGCACAAAACTTATATGATTTCCAACCTCAACCACGCCAACCTATTGAAAAACCACTTTTAGCTTACATCAACCCGTTCTAAAATCCAATAAGCTTTTCTTAACTGAATCTCAACTTGAATCAAAGCAACATCATCAAATGACTCCCAACAATAGCAGCTAACAACAAAAATTCCTCTTAACCATATATCAACCATAACCCATAGAGAATAACTATCTCCATTAGTCAATTAAACTAATTCCGGGAGTGAAATTGCAAAACCAATTTTAGATTATTATCAACCAATAAGAATCATTAGTACCTATTATGTAACACCCTAAAATAGGCCTAGGAAAGTTACCACAATCAAAACTATAGGCTAATTGAATATATGAGCTAATCAAATTAAAAAAGAAAGAACATTAGCCATCCTTAAGATCAAATAAGAGAAATTATAACCAAATTGAATTGAAATTAAAACTAGAAGACTTAAATGGAAGAATGGAAATGTGAACATGCAAAGCTATAAAGATTGCATGTAAAATTGAATTAAATTAAAGGCCTTGAAACATGTTCTCAATTGATGAGGACATGTGCCTATTGAGTTGATGACTCATGGAACTTGGAGGGGAATAATGAACAAAAATTTCATCATCTTCCTCCCAAATTCATCACCATGGCCGAATGTTGAGAGAGAAAGGGGAGAGAAAAAGCTGCATACATCACCTTCAATTCAAGTTTCTTGATTTAGCTTAGAGAAGGTATAACGCTTGACTCCTACATGTTATAGAATGTTTGAATCTTGAAATGATAATGTTCTTATTGCCTAGATTGATTAGGATGATTGTTATGTATGTTAGGATCATTTTAGCTTCTAATAGAACTTGAAATTGTGAATGCTAGTAGCTAAATTGCTAATGAGAGTGTGTATGGTTGAAAACAGTTTTGAATAGGGACTGTTTTGATAGGTGAAAATGTTTAAGCATGCTAATTGAATGTAATGCCCTGATTTGGTCACATTGCTAGATGAATTGAGGATTGAATAGAGTAAAAAAGTTGCTGGAAAATGAATGCACCTAATTGGATTAGTTAAAACTAGGTAATGGGTTGCTCAAATGGTGAATTAGAAGTATAATGTTGATCAAATAGATCAAATTGAATTTACCATGATAATGCCCTGTTTTAAGCACATTTCTAGGTGAATTAGACTGACCTAGACATGTAAGAACATCAAAATAAGTTGAATTTCCATGTTAGAATCTTGTTACGAAGCTAGAAACTCAACCTAGTGTAATCTACCCAGAATACATTGAAAAATAACCATAAATTGTATAAATAGAATTTAAGGCTGAAATTTTTATGGATAGTGTCTTGGCATGTCTAAATTCATTAGGAGAAAACAAAACTGAATTCTGGATTGTAGAATGAATTGTAGAGAAGAAACACAAGAGACAGTGCACATTGTCCAGTGTTGTAAATTACCATGTCTTTAAGTTAAAAACTATATTAATTGGCAAAGAACTAAAATGCAAGGCCTATATCGTTATAAATACAATTAAGTTAGCTTTCCAACGGTATAAACCAATTGAAATTCTGAAGTACGAAATGAAAGTTATGCATGTTTAAGTGAACAGAGTACATGTTGTCTAGTAACAACAGTTTAGGTAATTGTACACTGTTTTGTGGCAGTTTGTAAACTGTTTTGTAAACAGTTTTGGGACATTGATTTCTGCCCTGTTTTACATGAATTAGAGTATAGATAATTTTAGTTAGATGTAGTAAAGAATGTATATGAACATGCTGCCAGATTTGTATATGATGTGTACTAGTAACATTGTCTTGATTGGATGATTATGTGAACTTGTTTTAACATGTATATACTTGTGTAATGTGAAAGAACCAGAAGTGAACTTGCTGGAAGAGGAAAGAGTGGAACATCCTAAAGCTAAAAACAAAGAAGTGTGGATCCAAGACTAACTAAGCTTGGAGTATTGTGAGTGTAGTTTACTTGAGAGTTAGGACTAGGTCCTAACTATAGCAAGCATGTCTAAATTCTCGAATTGTTAATTGACTTATTATGATCTTGATCTATAAGGGAAGAATGATTAAAGTAATGCATGAAACTCGATCAAATCCTTGAATTCATGTTTGATTCGATTGCTAAGCATGTTTAAGTGGTAACATTGGTGCTTCTTTGTGTGATATGGCATGTGATCAAATGCTTAAAGAAATTTCTTGAAACGTTATCCCACTTGATGAAATGAACACATGAGAATTACATGATATGTGAGCTATGGCTCAATTGGCCTAAGGGCCTAATATGAAATGAACTTTCTTGACATGATCTTGAACTTGAAATACTTCTATAAATGGCTTAAATCGAACAACCTTGGTAGCTAGTTGGACTAGGTAGAAGGGCATGCCTAAGAGTCTAGAGCTCATTGTGTCAGGGTGGACTACGGTCCAGGGCTAAGGCCCCTATTTGGCGACAGACGAAGGGTACGTATGTGGTCTTTGGCGACAGTAGGAGGGTTGACCAGCACTACAGTGCATCTTGTGGCCACAGTTGGTTGGAGACTCGATTACCTATACAAACTAAGTACCAAGGGGGTTGTTTAAATGATAACAAATGAAATAACAAATCCTATATTACATGTTGCTTGTCTTGAAAGTTATATCATGAATGTTACTTGTCTTGAAAGTTATGAATTGTATGTTACTTGACTTGAAAGCCATGAATTGTATGTTACTTGTCGTGTAAGCATGAATTATGATTCATTGTTTCTTGTTCCTTATGCTAGCTGAATGCTTGAAATCCTTAGCTAGGATTATTCTAATACTTGAAACCCCTAGCTAAGATCATTCTTATTTAATTGACTCTTAACTTGATAAAACAAATGGTTAGAACTAGTTACTACCTCACTAAGTACATTCTTGTACTTATCACTTTCGTTTTCATTCTTCCCAACCAACAGGATAAAGGATTTGTTCGTAGCTTGATTCTAAAGCTTGTTACCTTGAGCTCGAAGCAAGATACAAGTATTGCATAAGTATGATTTCATACTTGTTTTGTATATCTCCTAGATTAGAGGCACTAGATTGTATATAGTTTATCTTGAACATGCATTTTGGAATACTTAAACTTGAATATATGTGTGTTCTTGAATGGGCCTACTATGTTCTAAACTTATTGAGAAGTTTGTATTGAACGTAAATTACATGTAATGGAATGAGGTTTTGTTGCGCATATGAATATACAGATGGTATGATCAAGTGTTTGGTCTAGTTTACATTGAATCATTCGAATGTCTTGGAATTATATGGTCTCTTGTGTGTGAACATGCCTTGTTGTGTGTTTGTATGGTAAAGGTCGAATGGTCTAGATGTTTGAAAACTAGTTACATGCAATTGTATGTTAACATGATCATTTTTAGTAAATTTAGGTGTGAAATTTGTACATGTAACAATCTAAGGATCATTGAAATGAAATGGAAAATTGTTTACACACTTAGGCAAATCGAATTGATAGTAGTATGAGAGGAACCATGCTTGCTTGTCTTACCTTTCGAATGTGTATGATATCATGGATTGAAAATGCAAAATGAATCATGAAAGTAGTAACCTATAATGTAAGCATGAAAGGAAACAACTTAATGACTTATTCGAATGCCTTATGATGTCTTGAAATCAAAGTATGAGTTTGCTTGCTTGATAAGTTAAGTATGCTTGGTTGCTTGTTAGTTAAGTAACTCATCTAATGGTGGATGAGTTAATCTATTCTTGCCTTGTTCTTGTTCTTGCTTGTATTGTATTGCCTTGTCCTTGCTTGGTAATGCTCCTGAGCAGGTTTGCTACTAACCCGGGGTAGGGGGTGTTACACATTAGAAATTATTAGGTTTGAACAACATAGCTAGAATTTTTTCTCAAAACCATTACAAAACAATTAAACTCAATTAAATTCATTTTAATCTCAAATATTAATAGAAATAATAGATTAAGGACAAAAGGCTGTGGAATGTCAATAATAAACCATAGTTCACCTTGTTTGATAAGAGTACAACCAAAATGAGCTTCCCCTTGTATTCTAACGTGAAAATCATTGTTGACCAAAATTCACCAATTCAATCAAGTTTAAAAATCATTTGGATGAAAAATAGATTAGAAATGAAATCTGAAAATCTATTGATCATTGAAAAACATTTGCGAAAACAATAGTTTTTAGTTGAGAGAAAATTTAGAGAATCCATGTCTTAGAGAAAATATTAACCTATCGACAATAGTTTTTTTAAAAGAAAACTGAGTTGTTAAAATACAAAGGGTGCAACTTCTCCCTAAAGATTCTTAGTATGTGTCCCATTTCTATTAATTAAGAAAAAACATTTTTTAAAAACCAAATTGTCTCTTTTTAAATGTCATAAAAACACAATTCTTATTAGTTGATAAACCAATTAAATAAGCTTCCAAAACATTAGCCATGTCCAATTCACCAAATTCATTTTGAAACACATTCGATTATTAACTCGGAATTAATTAATGAACCAAAACTCAATCAACGGTCCCAAACAAAACTTAGCAAATCATCAAATTCAACATAGCATCTCCCCCCACAACCTTGCTAACGATGCAACAATCTCATAAGATTCCTCAACAAATCTTGATAATAATCAACTGGACCCAGAAAACCATGAACTTCTAACACCAACCTTGGTTTTTCAAATCTAAAACAATTCCAACTCCCAAGAATCAATCTTTAACACCTTCCACAATCCATGAAACCCTAGAGAACTCCCTTGTTAGAGCTAATTACATCATTACCTCATCGGCCTCTGAAAAGTCATACGTAAGTGTGAACATATGTATGCATGATAACTTATATGCCCTCATAGATGTCTATGTATATGTATGCAGCACCTCTAATGTCATGCCCAAATGTATGCATGTACTGACATATTTAAATATATATATATATATATAAATGTTTATGCATTATGCATGCTCAACTGTCCACACTAACTAATAACATTCTCAGAACCAATATTCATTTCATTAAGCCAGAACTCGCACTTACCCAAGTAAGGAAGAAACACTTGCTTTGCTACAAAGCTTGCCAAACAATTATTTGTTATCGATGAAGATCCTTCTGGGTACTATTACAAAAGAGAACACCACTACTCTTTCTACCCAAGAAATCAATTATTCACAAAATACTCAGCTCATCGCAACCTTGAATATCACTAGCGCATTTGAAAACTACACGGTATAACTGAAAACCCATACCAACCAAACACTCTTAAACACCATTATCATTAACAACCACATTGATGCTTCACAAATAGAGTTTTCGGTCAAACATATTCATAAACCAACCATTATCACAATTATGTTCTCAACTCATACATTTCTTTAATGCCCATCAACATGACACAAAAAGGACTCGGGAGCCGCACCAAGGTACATTTCAACACCAAACTGAACCTCACAATCCTAAGATAACACACAAAAATTCCTCAAAAATATGTCAGGAAAGAATTCCCAAACAATGCAGACATTCAGAATCCGAACATCCTAAAACTTTGGATTGCCACATAAGCCAAAAACTCAATAAACATAATCTGGTCTATTCTTATACAAACTCCATTGCAAAGATCAATCCAAATCTTCAAGACTTCAACACACTCCAAAAAAAAAGCTACCATCAACTATTATGCATAATTTTGTGAAGCCAAAATCCACTAGACGATGCAATAGGGAAAGAGAAGTAGACCATACAACCTTTCCTTGATCTAAATACAAATTCCACAATACCGTTGTGCACTCTAACTTCTGAAGATAAAATTCAATCCAATGCCTTAAGTATATTCTATACCTTGACCATCCTCATGGAAACAGCATTAGGGACACTATAAAGTTCTCCTTAATAATCAACATCACTGGTCAGGTTTCGATCCTGAACATCAACTTTCTTGCCTGATGTGTACATCACAACCTTATCAACGTAAACACTCCAAAATTCTCATTAGAATCTTGATCGCAGCTTTATTGAGTAAAACTCAAGCATTCTTTACATATCTTGATGTTACCATCAAGCATACGACAACTTACAGTGAACATACTTCAATTTACAATAGTTTACTAACTTATTGTCTCCAAAATCCATATCATTAACATCGATGGTAATAACCACTTTCAATATTCAAAATAGTTGACCAATGCCACCTATAAACTTAGGAATGAGGACATCATCCCTCAACTTTGGAGACAATTTTTAACTACTCTCAATCAAGGACCAAGTCAACTCAATATCAAAATCACTTTTCTTATACTATCAATAACCCAAACAACGCTTACTAAACTCGAAAGTAATTACTAAATAACTCATTTCTCATTTAAAATCAAATTCATTATCGGTGTTCAAACCTGATAGTTGGGGCATAGGCTTGGCAAGTGATCCAAGACAAACCTGCAAAAATTATTTTCAAAAATATATGTAATAGGCAATGTGTTCCTAGTTAACCCCAACATAAGCAATTAACAACATAAGCACATACAAAACACATTCATCAGTTTCTCAAAATAACCAACTTAAACTCTACTCGTCTAAGGTTGTGAACCTAGCTTTGATACCACCAAATGTAACCCCTTTGACCCGGCCTATACGCTAGACCCGAAACAAGAATGTCACATTAGGTTTGACGAAGCAAACCTGAATAATCATACTCAAATTACGGTCCATTTTTTCTTTTAACTATTTTTAGGTGCATTATTAAGACCTAAGGTGTTCATACAAGCGACGGTTTAGTTTTCATTCGATTCGAACATCGATAAGGTACCCAATTGCAAATACAAGCATTTTATGGACCAAAATATAAATCTGAAGAATTACAGTGACTTATACAAGTTTTAGGTTATCAATTGTTAATTAAACATATTCCATGCCAGCATGTCAATTTCAGCTTCAATGTATAACAAAATAAACATCCAATTTAGCATAATACAAAATTAAGGACTAAATCATAAAACTGTCAAAATACATGGACTAAAACGTTTATAAAAGCTTCTTACAACAATTAGATACATTTGAAACATGCTTGCAAAATCTCAGGTCAAACAGACATCATTTAGCTATTCAATTGATGCAACAACATACACTGACCAAAACACAAAGAATCTAAACTTGGTAAAATCCATTAACCGAATTAACCACTAGCCATACTGATACACCATATGCAATAAAATTTATTTTGGGGATTCAAATCCCAACTCAAACTTATTCAATTACTTACGCATAACATTGACATGCTTCTAATATTACACCACCATTAAACACATAGACTCAAATAATTACATACCAAGTATTTAACACAATTCATATTTATACAAGTAATCTAGAAGCATCCTTCCTAATGATATAAAGCATTACCAATAAGCACCAAATGATCAAGACCTCAACATAGGCTATAGATTAATTAAGGAATTAAAGCATATGACCATATGTACACTTAGAAACAATCAAACCATCCAATTGTTATTTCAATCATTCTAGATCATTCGATTGTAACCACCAAATATACGAGGCATTAAAATAACACCAACATCTTAATCATTAAACATAACCATCACCTAACTTAATACAAAATCAATAAAGTTATCACATTGTAAATAAAACAATCCATCCCAAAATTTTACCCACATTGCGTTATTACAAATAATGATAACACCATAAACATACTCTTTTAATACGTTTGTCTTGAGAACCCACCTTGCCTCAAACCACAACCCCACACTTTCTTAATTCACTACATTGACGGAAGAAAATAGAGTGTAAGCATATAATGCCTGGTGAGTGCGCTCAAAAGGGTAAAACGTTAATGCATTTTCAAAATCAAAAGTGATATTAGAAATCTTTATTTAAGCAAGTCAAACATACCATTTCCAAAGCATTTAAATAAAACATGCTTATTATGATGAACTATCGTAGTAAGAACTTCTACAATATGGTCACAATTTGGGAGATCTTCTTTTTGTCGGCGCAGTATCTTTAACAACAAGTATACCATGATGATTTAGGTCTTCTTGAATAATATGTTCAAGAATTTTGATATGATGACATTATTTAAACTTCCCGCCTATATCAGCATTGAACATCCCAAAAGTAACTTGGTCGTTATCAACCCGCATTGTAAGTTCTCCTTTCGATACATCGATAACCGCTTTCCCAGTAGCTAAGAATGGGCGACCAAGAATGATAGGTATATCCTTGTCAGCCTCGCAGTCTAGTGTAATAAAGTCAGCTAGGAAAACAAATTTGTCCACACAAACAAGCACGTCTTTGATTTGACCATTCAGATGAGTCCAAGATCTATTAGCCAATTGTAATGTGACTTCAGTGAGCTTTATTTCTTTAATGCCTAACTTTTCAAAAGTAGATAGAGGCATTAAATTGATACTAGCCCCCAAACCACAAAATGATTTACCAATAGAACACAGTATGATAAAGTTGTCTAGATCCTTCATCTTTCTTGATAGAGGGGTAGAGATTAACGCATTGCACTCCTCAGTGAGCATAATGGTTTCCATTGCATTGAGCTTCTTCTTCTTGGACAGGATATCCTTAATGAACTTTGTATAGTTTGGAATCTGTGTGAGAGCATCAATCGAAATAATTTGAACTGTAAAATGTTGCAAAGTATCATGAAAGAATTGAAATTGAATGCCCAACTCAGTATTCTTAAATCTTTGAGGAAAAGGTAGAGAATGATTATTTGACTGTTGTGCTGACACTGGACATTATGGCGACAACTTCAATTTTACAATAGATGGAACCAAAGTAATAACAAGAGGTATATTACTCATCTTTTCATTATTCTCTCCATCCTTTATTGTATGATTAGGTACAGAGAACTCTCTACGTTCGTGAGTAGACATGGTAACTGGTTGCATCGAGTCAGTAGTTTGTTTGCCACTACGAAGAGTAATAGTTTTGCAATGCTCCTTACCCTTGTTCACCAGGCTCTTATTGTTTCTAGGTAGTGTGCTTGGTTGTCTAGAATTCATTTCAGTAGCTATCCTAACTGAGCTTCCAAAGTACGTATTGATGAAGAGTGGCCTTGTACTATAGCTTCAGTGTAAGACAAATGATCACACATCATCTCTTCAAGAAGATAAAATGGTTCAGAGAGACTTGATGGAGCATAATGACTCATCTGATAATGCGTTTGAGATGGCGCTCCATATTGTGATTGCATGCCAAACTGTGATTGTTGAGATTGTGAAGCAATATGTTGTGGTTGCATTCGATTCTGTTGTGGCTACAATAGAGTCTACGACATAAACTTTTGCTACGGGTAACTGAAGTTTCCTTAATGCACACTATAATTTCATTGAAAGAAATTATTTCTAGAGTGAAATACTCCTTAATGTTGTGCAAAATTAGAGTTACCCCAAGACTGTCGATTAGTTGTGTTGTAAGATGTGCCCATGTTGTTGCCTCGCAAGTTGTTGACATAACTCACATTTTATGCATGCTATGGGAAATCCTCAAAGCTATGGTTCTCGCCACAAATATCATAATAAAATACATAGTTGGTTGTTTGTTGAGCTAGATGGATAGGAGCAACTTCACTTGTCCCCTCTATATTCTTGATTTTGTTCTCCAAAGTAGAAATCTGAGCCTTTAGAGAAGATATATCATCAAGCTCAAACACCCATGGTGTAGCTTTGCATGATGCAGTACTTGAGATAGGATATTGTGGATCATTTTGAGAAAATTGCTCTATTACACCAACAATGACATCTTAGGTGCAATCAAGTAACGGACCATTAGACGACCGGTCAACAAGATGTCTTGTGGTTGCATTCAACCCGTTATAAAAAATTTCAATCTGAGTTTCCTGTTGAATGTTGTGGTTAGGACATCGTCACAACAAAGATTTATATCTTTCCCATGTAGTATGAAGAGTCTCATCATCTAACTATTAATAGGCTGTAATGTCATTCCTCGGGCGCGAATTCATTATTGGTGGATTAAAGCGCAAAACAAATTGCGTTGCAAGATCATTCCATGATGTAATAGAGCATGTAGGTAATTCTCTAAACCATGTGCGAGCTCTACCCTGCAGTGAATAGGGAAACAATTGCATCTGTAAGGCATCATCAGAAACGCCTTACTGGCTAAATGAAGCATAAATTAAAAGAAAAGATTGAAGATGCTCTCGAGCATCTTCATGTGGTAACCTTGCATACTACCCATTGGGGTTGAGCATTTGGAACATAAACGGCTTCAACTCAAAGTTTCTAGTATGACTGAGGGGTCTAACAATTCACGGTTACAAATCATCCAACTGGGGAACAATAACCACGCAGATAGTTTTATTCTGGGTTGATGGGTGTAGTGGTGGGAATTCCCCCATTGTTGTTAGGTTGTCTGGCCATTCCACTATTTTCACGAATCATTCTTATAAAAGTTCTCTCAACTTCTGGATTTGGTACGAAAAGTGGTGTAGTAGCACTTCTGGTCATATAACACCTACACAAGGTAATGAAAAGAAAAGGAAAAAAATAAAACTATTAGAAACAACTACAAACTTAAATAAAGAAAACATCATTGCAAGCAGAAACATAAGGACATAATAACGCTATCCCCGACAACGATGCCAAAGCTTGATCGGTGTGGAAATGTCACACTATTAGTGCAAGCTACATTATCAATGCAAGAATGGAAATAGGGAAATCATGTTTGAATATTGATCCCACAAGGATGGTGTATTGCGCTTATACTTATGTAACTACAATACAGTGTTGTAAGAGTGGTAGTTGTGGGTGCAATGGTGGTTGCAATAACATGATAAAAATGTGAGTAAATGATTAATTTTGATATAAATAACAGAAAGTAATAAAATATAGATAAATGTGAGAATAAAACCTAGATCTCTTTGGTTCAACACGGTAGAAAGATCAAGTACACTTCGAGGGGAAATAATGGTTCAATCAGCGATGACGTGGTCAGCTTGAGTATTAGCTTTCATTTAACCTTCAACCATTAACTCAGGGATGTAGATCGGCTTCAAATTTCGTCGTAAGTCGAGGCTATAGCCATTCGAACAAGTGGACCGACTTAAATTGTAAAAACTCATTAATCTGACTCGTCACCGCATCTGTCGATGTAGTGGTTGGTTTAACACTCTCATACAAAACGTAAATCAGATCCAACAATTAAAGCTTAAGAAAAAGATAACATATATATATTAAACTAAAGAAATAGTTTAATCAAGTTCATGTAGCCCCAGAAAATTAAACCATCGTCAAGATATGCACAAATATAAAGTAAATCTCCAAAAACATCAAAATAAAGAAAAGTTTAAGAAGATAACAATATATCTCCTCAATTCAGCACTTGAATCCTCATTTCCTTGGATAGATCTGCCTCAATTCATCACGGATCTCCAAAAACAAGCTTAAGCCACCATGGATGGAGGGAGAAAGCTCAAAGGTTGAAGATGATATGAAAATGGTATTCACATTTTTCATCTAAGTATCTAAAGTAGTTTTAGTCAAATTAGGTATCCAAAGTATATTTTTTGGTCAAAATAGGTACATAAAATATTTTTTATCATAATAGTTACTTAAAGTATTTTTTAATCATTTATTTTCAGCATTTATTTTCCAAGGATCTTGATATAAGCCTTAATGGTTTTGGCGAACTTATATGATCGGATAAGTAGAGGAGTTGATGAAAAGGAGATTAAGGCAACCGCTTTCAGTTTAGGAGCATCGAAAGCACTAGGACCTGATGAATTTTTAGGTTTATTCTTCTTCTCTTTCTCAGATACCACCAAATTCGACTTGTTTAATCTGGTTCAAGACTTCTTTAGGGGCGGATATGTGCCAGTGAATTTAAACAAAACAAACTTGGTTTTAAGTCAGAGGAGAAATTGTCATAAATTTGTTGATCATTATAGGCCAGTAATCCTATGTAATTTTGCCTACAAGGTTATCTCGAAGATCCTAGGCTCGAGAATTAAACCATTCCTACTCGAGATCATCTCTCAAGTTCATTATATTTTCATTGGGGGGAAGGCAAATACAAGAAAATATTATGATTGTCCATGAAGATTTTCATGCCTTGAAAAGAAAAAAATGTTTCTAGTGGATTTATAGCCCTCAAGCTTGATCTCGAAAAGGCATATGATAAAGTAGAATGTGAAGTTTTAAAAAAGCTGACGGAGGGAATGAGTTTCTATTCATGGTGGGTTGATCGTGTTTTGCTTTGTGTTACTTCCCTAGTGTTTTCTTTTGTTCTCAATGGAGTTAGATATGAAGATTTCCTTCCGAACAGAGGTATCAGATAGGGGATCCTCTTTCCTCATACCTTTTCCTTTTTATTTCAAGGTTTAAATAAAAATAAGTGCCTAAACTATACTTCTTTATAAATTTAGGTGCCTAAAGTATTTTTCTATAAAAATAGGTGCCTAAAGTTTACATTTTTACAATTTTAGGTGCTTGGAAGTTAACTACCATTAACGTTAACCGATTAATGCTTGACACGTAGCAATAATTTGAATTTTTAAATTTTTGAAGAAAAACAAAACAAAATTTTTATTTTTTCAAAAAATATGAAAATTTTTCAAATTTTAAAAAACAATCCTCAAATCCCTAAATTTTCTCAAACTCAAACCCCCAAATCGCCACTACTTCCTTCGTAGATCGTCGCCCATGAGCACACCCCTTTGGTCACCGGACCTAGCTAGTCATTTCTCCCAACACGATGCATTAGAAATGACGAACGACGGCCAACTGAACGTCAATTTCGTGTTCAACGTTTGGCTAGCACGTCGTTCGTCATTTCCAGCGACACCGTGTTGGGGGAAATGATCGGCTAGGTCTAGTGAATAAAGGGGTGTGCTTAGGGGTGACGATCGACGGCAGAAGCGGCAACGATTTGGGAGTTTAGGTTTGGGAAATTTTAGGGATTTTTTGGGACTGTTTTGTAAAAATTGAATTTTTTGGATTTTCTAAAAAAATTAATTTTTTTGTGTAAAAAATTATTTTAATTGTTTTTGAAAAAAATAAAATAAACATGTCACACGTCATGTTTTAATTGGTTAACGTATTTTTTTTAACGGTAGTTAACTATTAGTCACCTAAAACTCGATAACCAATTAATGCTTGACTCGTAGCAATAATTTGAATTTTTAAATTTTTTGAAGAAAAACAAACCAAAATTTTTTAATTTTTCAAAAAATCCCAAAAAAAATCAATTTTTACAAAATAGTCCTCAAATCCCTAAAACTTCTCAAACTCCAAAATCGTCGATGCTTCTGTCACAAATCGTCGCCCTTGAGCACACCGTTTTGGTCACCGAACCTAGCTGATCATTTCTCCCAACACGACGTCGGCAACAACGACGAATGATGTATCAGCCGAACGTCAATTTTGAGTTTGACATTTGGCTAGCATGTCGTTCTTCGTTTTCTATGACACCGTGTTGAGGGAAATGACCAGCTAGGTCCAGTGAATGAAGGGGCGTGCTTAGGGGCGACGATCGGCAGCGGAAGCGATGACTATTTTAGAGTTTGGGTTTGAGAAATTTTAGGGATTTGGGGACTATTTTGTAAAATTGATTTTTTGGCTTTTGTGAAAAATTAATTTTTTTGTAAAAAGTTTTAAATTTTTTTTTGTTTTGAAAAAAAATAAAATAAACATGCCATGTGTCATGTTTTAATTGGTTAACGGATTTTCAACTGTAATTAACTACTAGGAACCTAAAATTGTAGCCGTGTAAACTTTAGGCACTTACTTTTAGCAAAAAATACTTGAAGCACCTAAAAATCAAAAGATGTATAGTTTAGACACTTATTTTTCATTTAAGCCTTATTTCTAATGTGATGTCTTTGCTTACCGAAAAGGAAATGCATGAAGGCAATTTCTCCGGATTTCGATTTGGTAGAGATGTCCAGTGGTTAGTCATTTGATATTCACTGATGATTATCTTATGTTCACCAAAAGCTTGTCAAAACAGTCCTTAAGCTCGAGGATTGTCTTTTATTTTAGGGGGCTTGAAAAAAAATACAGATTTATTTGAAAACTTAGATTTTGAATCTAAAAGATGGAGTCGCCATCTATCTTTTAATTAGGTAGGTCGGAAACTTAATGAAAACTAGAGAAAAATAAAATCTTGAGTTTAGGGGCACGGTTACGTATGGGCAAGGATTAGCACCCCACAATGCCATTAAAATGGCGCTTACTTGATCACTAATATTTTGTTTCATGATACGGATGTATGCGCACACATGATTAATATAAAAGTTCGATCAAGCCCAAACTCATTAAGAATTAGAATATTAATTAAATAAAATCCTAGGGTATAGTCTTTAATGGGAATTTTCGAACATTTCCTCCATGACTAGAGGAAAGTCGAGAATTAACCCCATTCGAGAAAATGCCTCATTTTCGTGAGTATGCCCAAAATTTCGAGTTGTAGTCTCTTATAGAATTATCTTAATATTCAACAACGACTAGTTGATTAGAAAGAGTTCATTTTACATGAGAAAATAACTCGTTTTTTTATAATGTCACGGAGGAATTGTAATAAATGTAAGTCAAAAAGTTTTAAAATATTATTGACGACAAAGTAATAAAATCTACCAACCCCTAAAGTTTAGGTTCTCTAATCTTAAAGGCAAATGCTAGAAATAATCAACCCTACAGGCTCTACCTAATAATTCTATAATACTAATAATAATAAAAAACAATAATTTCAAAACTTAATGACTAAGTTGAAAGTCTAAAATTATTTACCTTATTTATTAGAATTGAATTACCAAAGGCTCCTAAACCTATGGCTCTAATTAAGAGACTAAATTATTCTGAATATAACTAAAAGACTTACAGTTAATTTGAGAGCTGAAGTAAAGGGACCTATACTACAGGCTTTAATTAAAATTTTTAACTAATTTAAGGATTGAATCGAACAATTCTACAATCTAAATGACAATCTAAGAAATATATATTAATACGCATTACAGAAATATATATTGCATATTTAAAAAAAAAACACGTATATATCATATATATTACAAAAATGTATGTCTATGTTAAAGAAAATATATACTATATATATACAACGTATATACTATATATAAGGCAGCATAATATTTATTTTAAAAAATACTAAAGAGAAAACACATATTAAATTAAAATAAATGTATGTTATATATACGGTATAAAATGGTTATTATAGTGATAAAAACGTTTATCCTATATTTATAGATATATGCGACGTTGAGAAGGGGCGATGTTATTAATTCCACATCGAAAAAAAAATGAAGGTCTTGGGATATGTAAATGGTGGCGTTGCACATCATATCAGACATGTTTTTTGGAAAAGAGTAATGGCCCCGTGACAAGTGGTGTCAGAGCAACCCTTTGACTGTCCGATTTCACGTCGAGAGCCCATGAGTGGGGTAGGCAGGGTGAACAACCATGACAATGGCCCATCACGAGCATGGTTGACTCGTGACGAGGGCGTCATGAGGTTGAGTTGGGATATATAAATGGTGGCGCTACACATCCTATCAGACATGACTTTTAGGAAGAAGGTAATGGCCCTGAGACATATTAATGAAATATATATATAGGGGTCAAACAATTAATTTAACATAATCAATAGATTAATAAATTAATACAAACGTTACATGGTAATTTAAAACCAAACAATTAATTATTGTCAATAGAGATGTAAAATCGGGTACTCGGTCGGGTATCTAGTCGGGTCAGATCAAATTTGGGTTATGTCGGGTCAAGTCAGTAGTTCGACTCGAGTTAGATCGGTCCGGATTGACTCGGGTTCGGGTCAATGTCGGGTTGATCCCAACTCAGACTCGGGTCGGATTCGGGTTGGGTCAATACCAAGTTCAGTTCAAAACGGTTCAGGTCCAAGCAGTTAATTTTCGGGTTAATTCGGGATCGAATGGAATTCAGGTCGGGGTCATTCCAAATATCAGGTCGAGTCCATCGTTTGAGATAAAATTTGGGTCGGGTTAATTCGATTTCTAATGGACTTCGAGTCGGTTTAATTCACGTCATTTTCGGATAAAATGGAATGACTATATATATAATTATATTAAAAATCTGAAAAGTATATGAATAATCTTTAAAAATATTAAATAACATTACAAATCTCTAAAAGAATTATGAATAATATTTTAAAATTTTAAAATTTAAAATTTTAATAAGTATATGTATACATAATCTTTACTTATTGATTAAAAAAGGGAAATTATTATCACACGCCATATATGAATAATCTTTAAAAAATATTAAATAACATTACAAATTTTTAAAAGTTATATGAATAATCTTTAAAATTTTTAAATTTAAAATCTTAATTCAATGAGTATATATAAAAATCATTAAAAATTATTGAATAACATTATAGATCATATAATCTTTAAAAAAATAAAATCTCAATACAATGAATATATATATAATTCTATTAAAATTTAAAAAAAATAAAAATCATATGAATAATCTTTAAAAATTAATGGGGATGTATTTCTAATGCATTAGCAGGTTCAACTAGCATCATGGGAAAGCTACAGGAAATGAAATTATTCTTGAAAGAGTGGAATAAGAACGAATTTGGGGACATTGAGAAGAGAATTAGTGAGCTTCAAAGTTCTATAGATGTAGTGGATAGGGAGACGGGTTCTGAAAACATTACAATGCTTGAGCTTGAAGAGCGTCGTCGATGGCAATTGGCATTGTGGAAGGCCATGAAATTAAAAGAGTCTTTGTGGCAGCAAAAATCTCGTGTTTCTTAGCTGCGACTTGGTGATCATAATACTGCATTTTTTCATCGTTCGGCAAAAATTCGGGCCATGGGTAATCGAATTGAGGGTTTATTTGTGAATGGGCGATGAGAATAGAATCCAAGCAGGCTGTAACGTCATGTTTTCTCAGTGTTGTGACAACATTTTTCGCAAGATAGTCCTCCTAGTGTATTGGAACCAACTCTTGAGTTCGCGAGACTGTTTGCTCAAGATGTGGACATGCTCGAACTTCCTTTTTCAAAAGCGGTAGTGAAATTGGCCTTGTGGTCTTGTGAGGACTCGAAGATGCCTGGTCCGGACGGTTTCAGTATAGAATTCTTTAAGAAAGGATGGAATTTTTTGAAGAATGGTGTGATGGATTTCTTGAGGGATTTTTTTGCAAAATGGAGGTTGTCGATAGGGTGTAATTGTTTTCTGTGGTGTCTGCGCGCTCGAAATTTGGCGTTGATATCAAAGTGGGCGTGGCGTTTAGCTAAGGATAGGAATTCTTTGTGGAGATCTTTGATAGTGGCTAAATATAGGGAAAGTGTGCCTTGGCGGCGTCTTGAGATGGTGCCTAGGGGGTCGGTTTTCGGTGATGTGGAAGCAGATTGTGGGGATGGTAACATTAGGGCTGATTAATGAACATTTCGTTGATGCCTGTTTTCGTTGGAGAGTCAGCGATAGGGATTTTGTGCTATTTTGGAGCGATACTTACTGTCGGGAGGAGCCATTACAGGTGTTGTTTCCGAGATTGTATGCATTAGCATGTAACAAATTGGCTCATCTTTGTGATTATGCGTTGGATGTGGGTCCTTTGCGCACTCGTCGTGGCGTCAGTTTTTTGTAGTGTAACATCTCAAAACCGGGCCTAGTCAGAATTTGATTCTGGTGACCAAATATTTCACATTGAAAAGTCAAAATTAAAGAGTTGACCTTCAATCAAATAGCGTATTATTAGTTTACCAAACCCCAATTAAGCATTGACATTGTTAAAGACTATATTGTAAACTTTGAAACCTAGTTTAGTGACCAAATCAAGAGAATTGGGAGTTGGAGTGGCAAAAGCATAGACAATTAAGAGGTGAGGGACTAATCTTGCGATTAGCCCCTCCTCATTCTTAATCACCACATACGTGGATGATCAAGGATTGATTCCTTCATCTTAAGGAAACCTTGATAGATAAAAATAAAGAAAGAAACTTACCGGTTGATGATCAAGTAAGCACCTCCCCATCTTCTCCCTCTAGCCACCCTAACCACACACCTCCATTGAAGGTGGAATCAAGCTTTGCTTTTCTTAAATTCATTGATCATAAATCACATATGTCGATTGGGTAAGTAGTTTTCCTCAATCGGTTTATCGATTCCATGGCTAAGTCATGTTTAACCTTGAGCCTAAGGAATGAGTTAGACCCTAGAAATTCCCTAGGGATGTTGTAGCTTGCCTATTGTCATTTTTCATAGCTTTTTAAGTTGCTATGATTTCATTATCGATAATTGAATCCTTGTAATTTCAATTTTATGTAGCTCAAGATAACCAAGGTGAGGAATCACCAAATCCTCTCAATTACACCAAGTTCAAGAACAAGGGAGTTGTCATCCGAGAGCCTTAAAAGCCTAGGAACCATCGGTGAGTGTAGTCAGAGTCAAAGGATTGGCTAGCTGCCTTCTTGAATTCATTGATGTCAATTTATTGTATTATCATCATTGGCCAAGGTATGTCTGCATTAAGACCTCACTAGAGGCATCATCGGTAAGCTTTGGTAAGCTTATTTTATTGCTAAGTTAACTATTGAATCTTTACATGATTATCAATAATATGAAAGTGTTGAAAAGAACTTATTGGATATGTTATGAGTCATTTTCATTGGCATTGTATTGTTATTGTTACTTTATTGCTTATTGCTATTGTTATTGACATTGCTATTAATGAGTATGGAATCCTTGAATACGAATGGACATGTGATACAATTAGCATGCCATAGAATTTATGAGCCCAATGGTAAGGAATGGACTACGGCCCTTGAGCTATGGCTCTTACCGGTAATGTTGGCGGGACGTGGTTGTGTTGGTCTTATTGGCGATGTTGGCGGATATTGACCATTCATTGTTGGCGATGTTGGTTGGGAATTCGTGTATCCACATTACATGTCGATCCAAGGAGAATATAGGAATAAATGTTGCAAGTATTGTTAAAATATGTTTCAAGAAGCATTTCCATCGTTATACATGTCATGACCTTCATTGATGCCCATATTATTGTCTATGACTACCTCACTAGGCTAAGTAAGCCTAATGCATCTCATTTCCACTACAAAAAATGACATATACCAACAGATAGAAAATTGTCGGTAAAACACCCAAAATCCATCGGTATATGGTCTAAAACTCTATACCGATGGACAAAAAAGATATTCCAACGGGCAAAAAACCGTCGATTAATATGCTAGTCAGTATAAATCTATACCGACACTTTTTTGTCGCTATAAATGTTAGGAACCTATACCGGCGGATGTTTTCGTTGGCATAGGTATGGACTACCCCGACAAATAAATGTATCTATTCCGACAGACGCTATCTGTCGGTATATATGGTGCATATATATAACGATGGATTTTTACTGGCGGTTCATCCGTTGCTATAAGTTTAACCTTTATCGACGGTTTGTTTGTCGCAATTGATTCAAACCTGTAGCGACGGTGGTGTCCATCGGTATATGTATCATGTAGTTCTGTATAAGATACTTATACCGACAGTTTTGGCCGTCGGTATAGGTTCAATTGGCATTTATTTTTTATATTAGATATTAATAATTATTAATACTATTGTTATTTTTTATTTAATATTATTTTTATTTTAAATATTAAAATTACTAATACTATTATAACAAAAATTGTTTATTTTTAAAGGGAAAAATATTCAATTTTTTCTTCGAATAAAAAAAAGTATGTAATACATAATCACTAAAACATATACGAGTCTATTACAAGCAGAAGAAATGTGCAAGCAAATATTTGTGTTTCTTAATAACGTACATAATAAAAGCTAAAAATAATTCGAAGTTCCTGCTCTATTGTGTGCTCGAATTATTTTCATCTGTATTCTGTTGATTTGTTGAAGGCAAAGATCGACTGATACAATTAATTTCCATCTGTATTCCAAGATCCTCCTTTGTATCAACCATATGAAGCAAAGCATTCATATCAGGCACATGTAGATAAAATACTATTCAACTACCTTAATATCAAATTACTAAAGAAAACAATACCCAGTAAGTTGTTTTCTTCTAGATTAAATTATGCTATAAATGCACAAACAGTACACATATTATACAAATTCACAGAACAATTCATGGCTACTATTTTCTATATTTTTCAGCATCAATTAGACTAACATAAAGTCACATGAATCGTAGAAAAACTAGCTCAATAAATAAAATGATCGGCTTACTTACCTTGTCCCGTATCAAAAGAAGATGGGTCAAAACTCTAGTATTTTCTGCATCCAACAAAATATTGCAGCGACATTTTTTTAAAAGGACAATCATGTGGACATTACATGAATTCGATACTACGAATTATCCTCTAAATCATTATTGAAAATCTTTTAAAAGAATGGGGACTTCTTTTGGAAAACCTTAATTTTTTTAAAAACGATGAAAACTTGGAGTCGCCACCGGCTACTTGGGTAAGGTAGGCCGGACACCATAAGAAACCAGAGATTCATTGTAGAAGGGTGCGGGAGTTGGTTACACGTGGGGAAGGATTAGGACCCCCATCACGCCCTGAAATAGGTACCAAAATATTTGTTGCTTTTAAAAGGATAAAAATCAGTGAAATTTATATTGAATTCAATTCGGAGTTCTCAAATGAAAATTAACCTTAACTGCACGGTCTTTATCAAATTGGTGGATTCAAATCAATTGGACATTTAATTAATAAGGTTGACAATGCATCAGACCATAGACTAAACCGACATCGAATAAGCCCGATTGCTGTGTTAAATTATGGTTCGACTTTCGTACGTCACCTTTATGCATGATGCAAGCATTTAAGTACGATGTGATGATTTTGTCAATTCTTAATCCATTTACCTCGGGATGGTAAGGATTAATCTGAATATTTGGTCAGCATCCTTTAAGTTCGGACTGTTACGACACAAATATTGAAATTAATGGATGTCATAGAAACGGTTTAAAATTACACGTAAAGGCCTACTAAAACCCTATCTTAAAAGGCCCAAATTATATAAGTTTAATTAGTGGTCTACTTACTAACTAGATGATTCTAATATTTAACTCTAATTTAATTATCCCTAATCTAATAAAAGAATCACTATCCCATAAGCATTATAAAAACCACATATAATAAAAAAACTATAATATAAAGAAAACATATATTGCACATCATAAAAAAATATGTTATATAAAAAATCTATATATTATATAAGTTATACGAAAAATCATATGTTATATAAAAAAATCTATATATTATATAAGTTATGAGAAAAATCATGTGTTATATATAAAAAAATCTGGATATATAAGTTATAAGAAAATCATATGTTATGTAAATTTCTTAAAAAAAAAACTTATTACATAGGTATTGCCTAATGCCTTGTGTCATATATATTATAAAAAACTATATATTATATATACTATAAACCCTTATATTACATATGTTATAAAACCTCATATTATATTATATAACAGAAACATATATTATATAGAAATTTTATATTATATATTATACAAAACAATTAAAAAAACATGTATTATATACATATATAAAAACTATACGTTATACTTCATATAGAGACCATGTTACATAGATACTATATTATATGGGTTATAATACCTACACTACACATACCACATATCACATATATACACATTTCTTTACTTTTCTTTAAACACTTAATAACCATAAATTATCAAGGCAATAACAAAATATAATCTAACATGCAATATAATCGAACATTAAGGAAATCGAAATTGGGAATTAAGGTAATAAATATGCAAGACAAAAAAATAAACATGCATAAAAAAGTATAAACAAAAAGTTTTAGGGTCTCGAAAAAAGACCAAATTAGATAAAACCGAAACTGTAGGGCCAAAATTAAAAGAACGTAAACTGATAAAAAAAGGATGAATTTAAAAGAAATCGAAAAACTTCAGGGTTCGATAAGCGTTGGCCCGATGGAGGTCCTCACAGAGGTTCGATAAGCAAATAGGGCAAAAGGTAGTTTTTCATGCTAATCCTTGTAATTTTTTGTTGTTTTTGCTATGATCTTCTTTATATTCTTGTTCGCCGCTTCTACTGCTTCATTCATCTTGGGGCGATAAATAGTAGAATTCTGATGTACAATTTTAAACTGCTCACACACCTCAGACGTCATTTTTTTATTCAAGTTGGAAGCATTGTTGGTGATGATTCTTTCGGGCAGGCCATAGCGACATATAATTTCTTTCTTGAGGAACTTGCTAACTGTCGCTCTTATGATGTTGGCGTACGAGGCGGCTTTTACCCATTTGGTGAAGTAATTGATATCTACTAAGATGAAGTGATTCCCATTAGAAGCTTTCAGGTGTATCTGACCAATGACGTCTATTCTCCAAGCAACAAAAGGCCATGGTGAGTTCATGACGTGAAGTGGTACTGGCAGGGAATGTATCTTATCGGCGTAGATTTGGCATTTATGGCATTTCTTTGCATAATTGATGCAATCTCCCTCCATTGTTGACCAGAAGTAGCCGTATCTCATGATTTTCCTAGCCATAGAGAATCCGCTAGCGTGGGTTCTACATAAACCTCCATGGACCTCTACTAAAATAGTTTCGGCCTCCCAGGCATTGACACGTCTCAACAGTATCTGATCTTTGCTCTATTTATATAGAACCTCTCCGTCGATAATGTATCCCGATGCCAACCTTCTGATAGTTCTTTTGTCATTATTGATGGCGTCTTTTGGGTAAGTTTGGTACTTGATATACTAGAGGATGTCATAATACCATGGATTGCCGTCATCTTCCCCTTCCAAACCATAACAGTGGGCCGGCACCTCAAAAGTTTGCATCTCGATAGGCCTTATTTAAGCCATCCTGTTTATTTTGAACACGGCGGCCAAAATGGCTAGGGCGTCGGCCATCTGATTATCTTCTCTTGGCAAGTAGGTGAAGCTGATTTCTTCAAACTCCTTGGCTAACTCTTGGATCAAATCATAGTACTTGATTGGCTTCGGATCTCTTATCTCCCTTTCTTTTTGAAGTTGGTAGATTACCAAGGAAGAGTCTCCAAAAACCCGGAGCACTTTGATCTTCTTTTCAATGGCCACTCGGAGTCCCAAGTCACAGGCTTCATACTCGGCTATATTGTTGGTGCAAAAGAATTCCAACCTACTTGTGGAAGGGTAGTAAACATTTTTAGGGGAAATTAATATTGCCCCTATTCTATGACCTAGGGCATTCGATGTCCCATCAAAATAGAGCCTCAATCCCTCTTTCTCGGCAATAGGCCTCCCTTCAGATAAACCACGGATCAAATCCTCGTCTGGAAAATAGAAATCCAACGGTTTATAGTCATCCGAGGCGCGACTTGCCAAAAGATCTAGCATGACACTTCCTTTTACCGCTTTCTGGTTCACATAAACAATGTCGAACTCCGACAAGAGTATTTGCCAGCGGGCCATCTTCCCAGTCAATGTTGGTGCTTCTATTAGAAATTTTAATGGATCTATTCGGGAAATTAAACAGGTGGTATGATACAACATGTATTGCCGTAGCCGCTTACTAGCCCATACTAAGGCACAACATAATTTATGAATTGGCAAGTACCATGTTTCATAATCAATGAACTTCTTGCTCAAATAGTAGATTTCCGTTTCCTTCTTGCCTGAGTCATCGTGTTGTCCAAGTACACAACCCATAGAATTTTCAAATACTATCAGGTACAGGATCAATGATCTATCTAGCACTGGTGCTACTAGAATTGGAGGATCGGTCAGATACTTCTTGATCTTTTCTAGCGCCTCTTGACAATCTTCGTCCCAAACCCACTGAGTTATTCTTTCGGAGTAGTCTGAAGACGGGGTCACACTTATTAGTCAATTGAGATATGAACCGAGAGATGTAGTTTAACCTCCCTAAAAATCCTCATACCTCCTTTTGTCTTTGCGAAGGTGGAAGATCTTGAATCGCTTTTACCATGTCGGGGTTGATCTTGATGCCCTTTTAACTTACCACAAATCCCAAAAGCTTCTATGATGTCACTACAAAAGTGCATTTAGCTGGGTTGAGCTTCAACTAATACTTTATTAGCCATTGGAAGAGTTCGCAAGTTTTGGATGTACTTCTCCTTGTTCTTAGATTTGGCTATCATGTCATCCACATATACCTCAATTTCCTTATGCATCACTTTGTAACAAAATGTGCCCTACATGGTCACAAAAGTGGTTTTCTCCATGTTCTCAGAGTGCATTTTGATCTGGTTGTACCCCGAAAAGCCATCCATGAATGAGAACCAAGCATGCCCCACAGTATTGTCCACTAAAGTATCAATATGGGGTAAAGAAAAGTTATCTTTGGGGCTTGCCTTATTAAGATCTCTATAATATACACACATATGCACCTTCCCATCTTTTTTTGGTACCAGCACGATATTGGCCACCTATTTCGGGTACTTGGAAACCTTCAAAAATCCGGCCTCAAGCTGTTTCTTCACTTCTTCCCTAATTTTTAGTAACATGTCAGTTCTCATTCTTCGAAGCTTTTGCTGGACGGGCTTGCATTCTAGCCTAATAGGAAGCTTGTGTGTTACAATGTTCGTGTTTAAGCCCGGCATATCTTGGTATGACCATACGAACACGTCTCTAAATTCTAAAAGCAGTTCCACTAACCTCTGCCTAACTTCTGGTGATAGGGTACCTCCGATCTTTACTTCTTTCCTTTCTTTGTTAGTCCCTAAATTTAGGATCTCTACTTCTCTTGGTGCGGAAGGATTTGCTTTTCCTCATCGGCCATCATTCTTAGCAGCTCATCGGGAATCTCATCATTTTCTTCCCCTATCTCTGCCAAGTACATAGTTTGTTCAAAATCTACTTTAGAACTAGGTTCCACATCGTTCATACAATTTATATTAAGAGGCCTGCACAATTTTGAAAGTGCGTATTGGGAAAAAAAAAAGGTATAGCTTATGACGTGAATAAATATATAAATAATGAATGGAATGGAATGGAATGAATGCCATGTTTTCCATTTGAGAAAGAAAAGATAGACATAGTATATTTCATTTAAAGCAGATGGATATGACACAGTTGCCCTTTTTTACAAAAGATGCACGTTACATTCGGGCCAAAGTAACAGAATAATTTTAGGCATTACTTTGATTTGTTCCTATAGAATGTTGGCACGACCCTGAAGGTCTAGTTGTTGAGCTCCTCTCCTGGGTGGCACGGGTGAATTCTGGCCAGAAACCGATTAGCCTTGCTTCCGTCGCCAATCGTGTTCACATTCATTTCTTCTAAAGCCTCGCTGATCAACTCTTCCTAGAGACGCCTTTCACCTTACTGGTTTGCCTCTTGGATATCCTTCTCTGAATTTTGAATCCCCCTAGATACGAAGATACCTTTGAAGTTTATGTAGGTTATGGGAGCCCAAGGAATGTCCTCTCCTCTCAACCTGACCTTTCTTTGTTCTTGTCTCTTTTTTCGCTATTGTCTTTTTTGCAGAAAATTGGGCTTATAACCAAGTCCGAAGTGGTCCACTTTATGAATCACACTAACGGGATGAAGACGCCCTTATATATTCCTCCCCAAACCTTTATTCTTTCTTGCTCCTCCTCCTAGGGTTTTGAGTACCATCATCTTAGTGCAATTTGACAGTTTAAGGTATGGAACCTTGCTCCCTTCAGCAAAAAAAAGTAGCATTGACAAGTTCCAAGGCTCTAAAGGCACACTCCATTGCTTCTCCATCAGTAGGGATGTATGGTGTATTTGGAGTCACTGAAGCGATGATATCTTCTTTGGCATTCACTGTTACTAACTTCCCTTTGGTGATAAACTTTAACTTTTGATGGAATGAGGACAGAACGGCGTCGGTCGAGTGTATCCACAACCTACCTAACAGGCAGTTGTAAGATGGTTGAATATCCATGGCAAAGAAATCAACCACATATTCAGTGGGACCAATGAGCAGAGGTACTTCTATTTTCCTGACCATATCTCTTTGAGTCCCGTCAAAGGCCCGCACCGTATTATAACATAGTTTCATATGTGACCTGTCAATTTGTAGTCATTGTAGCATGGCTAACGACATAACATTCAATGCAGAGCCATTATCAATTAAAATGTCTGGTAGCACATAACCTTTGCAGTGAGTGGTGATATTTAGGGCCTTGACAAGCCTCGTACCTTCCCCTGGAATTTCATCATCACTGAAAGTAATATGATTGATATCGGTGATGTGACTGATAATCTAATCTAATCTCCCAATAGAGATATCTTTTGTAACAAAAGTCTCATTCAAAACCTTCAACAATGCATTGCGATGCTTTTCTGAGTTTAGTAACAGATCAAGTACTGGAATACGAGATGGTTGTTTTCGAAGTTGATCGAAAACATTATACTCACTGTGCTTCAAAATTTTCAAAAATTCTTGTGCTTGAGTTTCTATGACCAGCTCCTTGATTTTTGAGGGTGGGTCTTCTCCGAACAACTTCTCGAGTTCTGCTCCAACTTTCTTGCCTTTCTCCTTTGGATCCTTTAGGTTCTCCGGAGCATAGCATCGACCACTCCTCGTGAAATGCCCCACATCGCTTACTTCTCCGCTATTTGGTTGAGCAAGTTTTGTCACTATTATTTCCTTTTTCCTCTTGTGAACTAGAGGAGCCTGGAATTGTAACGCTCACGGTATAATTCTACGGGGCCATCTTTGTATCCTTGAAAGGAAAAGACTTTGGGGTAGCAATTATAAATTTGGGAGCTGCTTTTGGTGTGCTTGCCTCACTTGGCCTGAGACCGAGGACAAGTGGTCTCTTTGCACTATATTTGGTTTCTTGACTCTCTGATGCACAAACTTTTAATTCTTTTCCTCTTTTCTCTTTTTCAAAAAACCCAATCTCTTTGTTATCCATCATAGATTGTAGTAAATGATGGAATTTCTCACAATGTTGAATATTATGATCTCCCAATTGGTGGTACTCACAATACGGGCCACATCCTTCTTTGACCAACACTATTCCCTGATTGATGAGGCGCGCCATGCATAACTGCTGAAAAACCCATCTCAAGGGAGACTGGACTTCAAACATGTTCTTCTTGGCTTTCTCGGTGCACTCATTTTTGGTACCATTTATGCCCTGTCCTCCGTGATTCAGCAACGAATTGTTGGCTGTACTAGTTTCCCCCAACTATAGCACCCAGTTCGAATTAGGTTCTAAACGAACTTCTTGAATGCTATACGGTTCTCGATTGAATGTCCCGGGACATCAACATGGTACTCACAGTGTTCCTTAGGGTTATACCAAGCTGGGTAAGATGGGTTGTAAGGAGTAATGTGGTATGGTCGGAGATCGGACTTGTACAACTGTGAGTAGAGTTCTTTATAGGTAATTGGTAAAGGCGTGAAAGTCATATCATCCATTTTCCTTCTTAGGTCCCCTGTCTTCTCTCTTGTTGAAGTTTCTAGAATTCCCTGCTGGGGCCTGTGGCTGGGAGATGATGAAGTTCTTGATTTTCTCGAAGGTATTTGCATTGTTCACCTCATGGTCATTCTTCTTGTATTGCTTGCGCAAATGATCCCCCCATCGATCCTTCTGCTCTTGATGGTCGCTTTAATGCGTTTGCCCGTCATGACCATTTCTACAAAATTACTAATAGGGTTGCTAATCAATCGATCATAAAGCGCCCCTTTTAGTATATCTACAAACATTAGGGAGATCTTATGCTCGTGAAGCGGCGGTTGAACATGTGCTTCCATATCACGCCATATTTGAGCGTATTCGCGAAGAGTCTTGTTGCGTTTTTGTTTCATGCCTTGTAACAGTAGTCGGTTGGGAACCATGATGGTTATATACTTATATTGATCAGTGGAAGCTTTCGCCAGATCCTTCCACAACTTAATTTGAGCATTGTCTAGTTGATTATACCACCTCGAAGCAGATCCTACTAAGTTGTCCGGAAAACAGTGAATCAAGAGCTTCTCATTGTTGGTAAATCCAGCCATCTTTTGGCAAAACATCAATATATAAGCAGACGGGCAGGTGGTTCTATCAAACTTCTCAAAATCGGGGGTATTGAACTTATATGGGATCTCCATATCGGGAACCAAACTAAACTCCCTAGCACCTAACCCGAAGGAGTCATCCTCATCTTCCTTCACTCGAAACTTCTCTTCTACGACTTTCCGAGTATCCTCTAATTGCTTAGTGAACTTCGCTTTCATTTGGTTCAACTTTTCTAACTCGACAAAATATGGGATGTTGTCCTCGATGATCTCGGGATTCCTGAAAGTCACCCCTAGTTGAATTTGAGCAGTTGCACCAGCATGAGAGGCAAATGCACGTTGTGTAGGATTCGGTGAAGGGTCAACAAGCAGAGAATTCTTGGCATAAGGGCGATCCCCCGAGTTTTGGTCAAGACTCTCGACGATACCCTTGTCTCTCGACTCCTGCCCTAGCCGGACTTGCAACAGCTGAGATATTTCCTTCATCATGTCTTGCTGGGACTTGAGGATGATGTCCCTTAATTCCTATTGGGTCCATTCCATTTGACCGCGTAGATCGGCTTCAAGCTTCGCAAAACCTTCCTCTATTTGTTTAGTTCACAAACGAATGTGCCATGGGTACGAAATGATGATAATTTTAAAGAACCAAAATGCAATCTTTTTTTCTCTGAAACAGAAAGCTTTTTAGTTAATTATTAGTAAAAAAATAAATAATTCAAATAAATGAATTATGCATGAATGCAATGAGCAAAACTGAGTTTGGCAAAAATCATCGTTAAACGACTTTCATTAACAAAAACATAGTCTTGGTACAATAACCAAATAAACTCAACTAAACATATGGCTTCAGGGTAGTATCGAGGTCAATGATCTCTCTCAAAATCCAAACAATCCTTTCTCCTTCTTCAGAATCATCGTCGACACAATCATGAAGTTCAGTAGCGTCTTTTGCCAAGAGTTGTATCTTTTGCGCAACTCCTTGCATTCGAACCATCCATTGTGCTAACTCTCATTCTTGTCTCCAAATTGTGTAGGCAGCGAAATATAGTTGCTCCAAACTCGGCATCGAGTGTACTTGAATTGCTCCACTAAAGCTTGCCACATGATCCTTGAGCTATTGAACCTCAGTTTCCAACTCTTCAATGCGATCCCCTAAAATCTAGTTCTCCGAATTACTTACTCTTAATTTTCTAGTTAAACCCTTGTGCTTGAAAAGAGACTTCTCCAGACACTTAACCATATCCATCAGGGCTTCACTTTGGCGTCGTTCCTTTTCAAGCTGCCTTGAGTGAGAAGTATGAAGGTTCTTCATTTCTTGTGTTAATGTAAGCACCTAGTCCATATTCTCGCAATACATCATCTTATAATTCTCAGCTCTCGATCTCTCTTCCCTGAGTCAGAGCTCTAACCCTTCGCATGACCCACCTTCCACAACTCTCTTGCTTTTTTTTAGCCTCTTGAATTTCTGAATCTCTTCCTTTTCTAACTTGAGTTCAAGTTCCAATTCATCCTTTTTCCTTTGTAGACCTTTAACCATTCCTTCAAACTGTATCTTCTCTAACTCAAAGTCAAATCTTTCTTGGCGGGCTTTCTCTTTGAGCTTGAGATACCTCTCTTGCTCCTTTTCAAGTTGTTTCCTAGTCAACTCGGCCTTGGTAGAAAGTGTGGCCAACTTCTC